>LZPO01116975.1:256576-266768 GCA_001675575.1 Neotoma lepida
GTAAAAGATTGAAGGAGAGAACCAGCTCCACAAAGTCATCCTTTGACCTCCATATGTGCTCTCTGGATCAGTCAGCCACATCCACAAGAAACAAATAAATGAAAATAAAGTGGAGAGCAACTGAGGAAGGCACATGATACCAGCCTTAGGCTTGTGCTCAGTGCTTGACTGTGCTCCAGTGCGTGCGTGCGCGCGCGTGCGCACGCACACACACACACACACACACACACACACACAGCCCTTAGAGGGTGAGATGTTCTAAATAATGGGGGTCAAGATTACCTATTTGATGATTCTCAGAGTTCTTTCTCAACGACCTGCACATTTAATTATCCACGAACTTCCTGCAGTCTTCCCTTTAACAAAGCTTATCTCACTGACACTGTTCAATGTCAGCCTGACCTTGCGTCCTCAAGGCCATCCACCTTGTGCCCGCTGTTCATAACCATGCTCACCAGGAAAAGACTGCCACCATGTGGCAGGTTGGTAGTGTTTCCCCTTTTACTAAGTTATTTATAATTTTAAAAAATTAAGATTTATTTTTGGTTATGTGTGTGGGCATGTGGGTATGTGCACATGAGTGTGGCTGCCCTTGGAGGAATCAGATTACTCAGGAGCTGGAGTTAGAGATGGTTGTGAGTGGACAGATGTGGGTACCATGAACTGAACTCAGGTCATCTGGAAGAACAGCACATGCTCTTAACCAATGGGCCATCTCCCCAGCCCCAGTAATTTATAATTTGATAATTTTTCCTCATTATAATCAAAAGTTATTCTAGCTAATCTGACACTCTTGCCCTCCATGCATCTGTCATGTGTCTTGCCCATGGAATTATTAATCTTCATTCACTAGTATAGCAAACCATACTGTTAAATATCAAGGAACTTTTTTTAAAGGATCTCATGTAGCCTAGACTGGCTTTGTGCTTTCTGTGTAACTAGGAATGACTTTGAACTCCTGATCCTTCTGCCTCCTCCCCTTAAATACTGACATTACAGGTATGTGCCACCATCCCCGGTGTTCTACTTTCATTTCTGTTTATAGGCGGGATAAGCAGACAAGGAGAATTCTGGGAAGATAAAGGTTGAGTAAGGAGACGCCAGCTGCCGCCAAAAGAACAACATGCCAGCAGACCGGTAAAGCCACAGATTAATAGAAATGGGTTAATTTAAATGTAAGAGCTAGTCAGTCTAAGCCTGAGCTAATGGCCAAGCAGTTATAATTAATATAAGCCTTTGAGTAATTATTTTAAAAGTGGCTGTGGGACCATGGATCCTGGCAGGCTCTGGACAAAACTTTCTCCTACATCTGTTGCTGTGATAAATACCATGACAGAAAGCAACATAGGGCAGGAGAGGGTCTATTTGACTTACAATTCCAGGTCATAGTCCATTACTGTGGGAAAGTTGTTGGAGCCCACCTAGGTTTCCTAGTGGCTTTACCCAGCAGGACCACATAAGAGGATGATTGGACCACAGGCCTGAGTACCAGGTGTTTGGAAGGATCTACACTTGGCTGTATCTAGCAAGAGGGAGGTCTTTTGCCCCTCCCCTTGGCATTGGTATAAAAAGCCCTTTTGAATAAAGTTCTGGGCCCGATGGATAAGCGCCTGAAGGCCCTTCCAAGGCTATCTTATGTTTCTATCTGTCTCTCTTTAGCTATATTTCTATCTAATATTTCCTGCTGCTCCTGCTCAAGAGTACCCTGGGGGAAAGTGGGGGTGGGATGGCACCCCACAGAAAGTCAGACAGAAACTCAGTGCATGACATCCACAGATGAGCAGATAGAAAAATGCATGGATCCTTGCTTGATTGGTTTTTTGGTTTTATTTTGTTTTAGATTTATCCATTTTATTTTATGTCTGAGTGTTTTGCCTTCATGCATGTCTGTGCACCATGTTTGTGCTTGGTGCTTATGGAGGCCAGAAGAGGGCATCAGATCCCCTAGAACTGGAGTTACAGATAGTTGTGAACCACCATGTGGTTGCTGGGAACTGAACTCAGGTCTTCTTCAAGAACAATAAGTGCTCTTAACTGTTGAGCCATCTCTCCAGTCTCTTGATTGCTTCTTATACTCACCCACCTTCCTTCACTCTTACACAGTTCAGCCTGTTATTAAATGGTGCTCCCACAATGGGCTAGCTCTTCTATAAGACACAATCAAGACAATTCCCCACAGGCATACCCATAGGTATACCTTATCTAAATAATTTCTCATTCACACTCTCTTCGGAAATGATACTAGGTTGTTTCTAAGTTGACAGTTAAACTAACCAGCACACCCTGCTGAGAAACGTATTTTATAGCAAAAGAAGTGAGGCTGTGTTTTTGGGATTCACTGATCTTAACATGGATTTCCCGCCCCAGATAATCTAGGCAGAATAGGGTCATTCAAAGTAATCTATACAAAATTCAGGCTCCCTGCTCTTGGAAAATAAGACGGTAAGAATGAAGTGAGAAAGCAGGATCTTGACTTCTAAACAGGGCTTGGGATACCAGGCTCTCCTGCATGAGACCAAGCAAGGAGAGCAGAGGAGGCCCGACCTTCTCACAGGGGAATTCAGGAAGGTTCTGTTGATTAGACCTGAGACCTGGGAGCACCTAAACTGGTTTTGTCATATCCCAGTTCCATCAACACAACTTCTTTTGTCTGGGGATTTGGCTCAGTTGGTAAAATGCTTGCCTAGCATTCATGAAGCCCTGGGTGTAATTCCCAGCCATACATAAAAGCAGGCATGGTGGTATCCCCCTGTGGTCCCAGCTCTTGGGAGGTAGAGACAAGAGAATCAGAAGTTCAAGGTTATCCTTGACAAAGTAGTAAGTTTGAGGCCAGCCTGTGCTATGTAAGAAGCTTCCTAAACAAAACAAGACTTTTTGTTTGGTTGGAGTACCTGAGCCAGGATCTTGTTATGTAGACCTTGCTGGCCTGGAACTCACTATGTAGACCAAGTCAGTCTCAATCAAACTCTTGGCAATGTTCCTGCCTCAGTTTCCTGAATTCTGAGCCACCTTGTCCTGCCTTTAGCATGCATTATTTTCTTGTTTGTTGTTATTTGTTGTTTTGAGGTAGGGTCTTGCTATGTAGCCCCAGCTGGCCTGGAACCATCTACATAGACCATGCTAGGCAGAGATCCACCAGCCTGTGCCTTGAAAGTCCAGGGATTAAAGGAGTGTGCCACCACACAGGGCACACAATGCCTTCTTAAGGCAGGTCTCTGCCTGTATAGTTTTGACAGGTCCTTCTCTATTTATCTGACTACAACTCATACCCAACATTTTCAGAAAGCCTTACTATACACATTTGCCTACTGTGCCTGTATTTGCCTTCCTAACCATACTTTCTGTCTGCTTCATTTGTTTGCTTGCTCTTCTTATTCTCTTCTTTCTCCTCCTTTGTTGCTGTTCTCATTGGTCCTGTTTTTTGTTTGTTTGTTTGTTTGTTTGTTTGTTTAACTCAGGCTGACCTTGAATTTGTGATCCTCCAGCCTCAGCCTCCAGAGGGCTAGAATTTGTGAGTACCACCACTGTCATTCATTGTTCAATGATAGGTGTACTTATCTTGCCTTCCTACCTTAATTCACAGAAGCAATCTCTTAGCCTCACAGTAGGGGCACAGTAACCAACACAGAAATATACAAACGTATGGGATAGGAGGCGTTCATGGAGGAATCTCATTGGCATAGTGCATAGCAGGCACTCAATCCTCTGAATCATTAACTGAGAAATGGTTGACATGATCTGGGAGATTGTACGCAGGAGACAGGGCTTTCATTTTGCTTAAGACATGGCAAGGGTGTTTGGAGGAGAGGCAAGGAGCAAGGGACTCCATGGGTATACATCTCTTTTCTCAATTGTCTACTATGTGTCTTGATCCTAGGAGTCACACTCTCTTCCCAACACCAACATTAATTTTGTTTAATAAAGAAGCAAGATTTCTGAGCAAACATGCTACAGGGTAGGAAAGCAAACTTTATTTGCATATGATCAAGTATTCTCTCCTGACTTGGGTCTTGTGGTGATTTGAATGAGAATGTCCCACATAGGCTCTGGCATTTGAAGACTTAGTTCTCATTGTTGGTGATGTTTGAAGAGGTCTAGGAAGTATGACCTTGCTGGAGGAAGTATTTCATTAGGGATGGGCTTTTAGGTTTCAAAGCCTCAAGCCATTCCATTTTGTTTCTCCAAATTTTGCTTGTAGTTTAAGATGTGAGCTCTCTGCTCACATATGTACACGGGTATGTAGCTGCCATACCTGCCTGCTGCTACACTTCCCAGCCATGGGCTCTTATCTTTTTGANCCATAAGCTCAAATAAACCCTTCCTTCTATAAGTTGCTATGGCAATAGAAAAGTAAACTAGTGTATTGGAGAGATGACTCAGTGGGTAAGAGCACCAGCTGTCCTTCCAGAGGACCTGGGTTCAATTCCCAGCACCCACATGGCAGCTCATAATTGTCTGTAACTCCAGTTCCAGAGGATCCAACAGCCTCACACAAACATACATGCAGGCAAATGCTCACCAATGCACATGAAATAAAAATAAAAAAAAGAAAGTAAACTAATACAGCTGTCTAATATCAAGACAAAGAAAAATACTTCNGTGAGTGGTGTCCAAAACACTTGAAGTGGCTTTAGCCCCAACCCTAATAGCACAGACTGAAATTGGGCACTATGTCCTCTGCCAACATCTGTAACAAGCCAGTTTTTACCCCTTCCTTAACTCTGTGATATTCTGGGAAGTTAAGCCAGCTTCCTAGAGAATTATATACCATTGGTTAAAATCAAGTCAGGTGGAATGAAAGCCTAAAACAACCTAAAATTCATGACCTTCTATGATACAATATAAGTAAACCCAAATTTTGCATAATTTCTTGACCCTGCTGCACCAGGACTATATAAAGTTCTATGATTTTACTTTGCCAACTATTTCTTATGTATCAGGAAGAAGAGGGCTGGCCCGCAATGGCACATGGCTTTAATCCCAGCACTCAGGAGGGAGAGGCAGGTGGATCTCTGTGAATTTGAGACCAGTATGGTCTACATAGTGAGTTCCAGAACAACCAGAACTACATAGTTAGACCCTGTCTTTGAAAAGAAAGAAAGAAAGAAAGAAAGAAAGAAAGAAAGAAAGAAAGAAAGAAAGAAAGAAAGAAAGAAAGGAAGGAAGGAAGGAAGGAAGGAAGGAAGGAAGGAAGGAAGGAAGGAAGGAAGGAAGAGGCAGTGATTTCTGTGGAAGGAAGACTACATATTGACCTATCTATTCAATGCCTCAGGTACTCTAGAANAAATCAAAACTTAGCCTGGTCATTCTAGATCCTGTGCTTGGGCTAAAATGGGAGTTGAGCTTGGTGGTACATGCCTATAATCCCAGCATCTGGGAGGTAGAGGCAAGAGGAGAAGGACTTCAAGGTCATCCTCCATTTCATATCGAGTACCTGCCTCTGCCTCCCAAGATCTGGGATTAAAGGCATGCACCATCAGGACCATCTTTGCTTTGTTTTTTCAGTGGTGGTGGTGGTATAATGGAACCTAGGACTTCATGCATGCTAGGCAAGTGCTCTACTACTTAGCTACCTTCCCAGACCTTTTTACTTGAAGACACAGTGTCAGTAAGTTGCCCAGAATGGCCTTTAACTCTTGATCCTCTAGCCTCAAAGTAGCTATGGTTGGAGGCTTGTGCCACCAAGCCCAGCTTGAAAGAGGTTTGTTTCTCAGTGAATTAACTTCATCAGACAATTTTAATTCTACTTACTATTTATAAGCTTGGGAACTGATTAATATTCAAGGTTTTTCTTCTTTTATCCAAGTCCCTTTCTAAAAAATTAGGCCACGACAGCTTGCCAAGTAAAAAAAGAAAAGGGCTCTGCACAAACCATCATGACTAAGATCTGACTGGAGGTCCCAGTGGTGTTGAGTAACTTCACAGACACTGCTTCTCTTATGATTCTTAATCTAGAGATTGAAGACCCATCAGTTGCCAGGACCTTCAGTTACTAGATGGCTTATCAACCAAGGGAATCCCATTTCTCTTCCTGTAGAGATACTAAGCAGAGCTTNAGACACCCCAACACCACATCACCCCTCACTTCTCTCTGTAGGATAGATTGGAAAGAAGAGAGAGAAAACATAACCACCGTGCTAAGTACTATGCAGTTTGCTTTATGAGTAGGGTCTAAATAATCCTCACAATGACTTCATTGTCCACTTTTGACAAAAGGGAAAACTGGGGGTCAATGGAGTTAGGAAATTACCAAAATCACTGGGAAGCTGATTAGTTGGTAAATTGGCAGAATGTGTGGGTGGAGAATGAGAGTCAGAAAACTGTGTCTGCTTCTCCCACAATGCTCCATTACATGATGGTGCTTGCTGGTTCAAAACTTGGCAAAGCATGTGAACATCCCCTAAGCATCCCTCTGAAGTCCGTACTGTCTCTCCCGTAGCCCCACATCTCTGGTTCAGACTGGCTCTCATTTTGAGACTGAGNTCTGTAATTTGGTTTCTACTCTTTTGCTTCTAGACCTGAAGAGAAGTACATATGCCTCTACTAGCCACTGACTGGTCTGTGGACTCTGGCCACACTTCCCACATGTGACATCTACCTAGGTGTCACAGTGAACTCAGGTAAGCAAATGAGAGTTAAAAAAGCAAGACATGAGCCAGACATGGTGGTTTACACCTATAACCCCATCACTCAAAAGGCTGAGACAGGGGATTGCTGAGAGTTTAAGGTGAGTCTGTGCTACATAATGAGTTCTAGACCAGTTCAGAATACAGGATGCCCTTCTCAAAACCAACAACAAAAACCAACCAACAAACAAAACAACCAAAGAAAAATCCAGAAACAAGGCAGGTAAGCAGTGTAGACCCAGAGCTTTGGGAATGGTATTCAAGCATTCTACCAACTGAGCTACATACCCAGCCCTAAAATCAGTTGGTGTGATGTATATNCATGTTCCTATTGGTGTGTGCATGTGTTTGAGTGTGTGTGTGTGTGTAGGCCATTCCCAAAGCTCTGGGTTCACCCCCAATACCAAACAAACCTGGCACTGGAGCACACGCCTACTATCTCAGCACTCAGNAAATGGAGAAAGAGGGATAAAAAATTTAAGATTATCCTCTGCCCCTCAGGATAATCCACAACTTTCAGGTTAGCCTTAGATACATGAGACCACATCTCAAATTTTTTTAAATAAAACTTCCTTTCATATTCTTGGCTTACTTGCTTCATGGTGGGAGGAATTAGTATCAAAGTGTTCAATTGTCCTGAGAGACTTCTGAGGTTGCTGCTGGAAATTTAAAGTAAAATAATGAAAAGGTACTTAGACTTTCTCTCAAGGGAGTCTCTGACACAAGTCATACAAAGTCAGTTGTGTTGCATATAAACTGTGAGGCCCACTGTCTAGCTACATGGCCCTGATAAGACCTTGAAATATCTACACCCAGGGGATGAAGCCAGCCCAACTAGCCCTGGCTTTGATCCAGAATTTAATACCACATCTACTTTGTCTGTTACTCTCACGAGCTGTGCTAAAGCCAAGGAAACTATAATAGTTTCCTTTATTCTCCTGTCATAATAGGGGAGCCAGGCCCAAGCCCTTCCTGTAGGGTTCCTCTTCACTGGGTNTTAACCCAGCTATCATCCCC
Source organism: Neotoma lepida (assembly GCA_001675575.1). Classification (NCBI taxonomy): domain Eukaryota; kingdom Metazoa; phylum Chordata; class Mammalia; order Rodentia; family Cricetidae; genus Neotoma; species Neotoma lepida. The sequence goes on from LZPO01116975.1 coordinate 264,220, forward strand.
TCCACGACCCCCATCTTACTCCTGGGCTTTCCAAGGGCAGAACAGCCCAAATGCAGTGCTCACACATGACCACACAGTCACTTAGATTATTATTTTTTTAACTAAAAAATTTTTTTTGAAACTTTTGTTTTTATTTTATATGTATAGGTGTTTTTATCTGCATGTATGTCTGTGTGTCATATATGTGCCTGGTGCTGGAAGAGGCCAGAGGAGGGTGTAGGACCCCCTAGAACTGGAANAACTGATAGGTGTAAAGCACAATGAGGATGCTGGGAATTGAACTCGAGTCCTCTGGAAGACAAACCAGTGCTCTTAGCCACTGAGCTGTCTCTCCAGCTCCCCACCTAGATCCTTGAAGAGGGAAGAATGATTTGAGGTCATCTAGAGGGAGACCGGAGCCCACATGAAGCCCATTGTGCCTCTGTNCCTCTGAATGATAGGCGATTCCCAGAGAGAGAAGCCTAATGGGCCAGAACTGGGGACTTATTCCTGAGNACACATGGCACACTTTCTGGAGACATCCGGAAACTCTTGTGTGAAGGTTGGATGGAAGATATTGTAGTGGGGTGAAGTCGTGGATAGGTGAGGATCATGACATAGTACATAGGAATATCTATGACCTCATCTGTTCATACAAGCCAGAGGCCTGAGGACATTCAGATTTCATGAAAGAAACCAAAGATGATTGTGGGCTTTCTTAGCATTTTGAAGTTGACTTTNTGCAAGAAAAAGGGACCCTGTTTGAGTTTAATCTCACCCACAAAATGACTCCATGTGTGGAGAGTTGGTTTTTTTGTTGTTGTTGTTGTTGTTTAATGTGTATAGGTGTCTTGCCTGCTCGTATGTCTGTCCACCACATGTGCGTAGTGCCTGAGGAGGACAGAAGAGGATGTTGGATGCCCTGGGACTGGAGTACAGTTGTGAGCTGCCATGTGAATGCTGGGAATGAAACCCTCCAGAGCAGCCAGTGCTCTTAACTGCTGAGCCATTGCTAAGTACTAGATTAGAGGTGTGTGCCGCCACTCCCTAGTTTTGTGTCTTCTTCCCCTCCTCCTCTTCTTCTGGGCATTTAACCCAAGGCTTTATATATGCTAGGTAAGTGTCCTACCATGGAGCTATGCCCCCAGCCTCAATTTTCTAGAGGATTTTAACTTGAAGACAAATATTCTACTATAGAAAACAGATCNACATTATACTGACTTGAAAGGTCAGTGACTTTTTTGGGGAATTACGAGTCTCAGATGGCTTTTCGGGGTTAGGGAACCAACGAACCTACCAGATGACATTTTTTCTCAAGGGAGGGAGGGGGAATAGGAGAGAAGGTAATTTGGATTCTCAGCTGAACCTCTGGCTTAGATGTTAAGTCTCTTTGGCTGAGAATATGCTTCCTTGCTTCTGTTTTTGGTATGGTGCCAAGGACACTGTCAGCCTACAAGTAATCATTGCTAACTTGCTGTGGAAGGGAGAACCATTAAGGAAAATATTAAAAGCCTGTTCCAGTGTCATAAAATTTTCAAAGACAATGAAATATGATACATGTGTAACCTGTTTCACTCAGGCAGATAGAAGAAGTTAGGACCCACTGGATTTTAAGCAAAAATTACCATTTCTTCATATGATTTATCATGGATATTTTTTAAAAAGACAATGTGCTTAGAAAAACATTTACCATAATGAGGTAATGGGGCAAACAGAGGCAGAGAGTCTAGGCAATCCAGATTGATGATACAGCAGAATCTTGTGATCTCACTAGGAGTCCCCACCGTTATGGGATTGTAGCTAAAAGAGAATTGCCTCAATTGTCTGTGCAAGCAACAAATCACATTTTTATAGGTTTTTATAGGCTATGAACTGTATATTTGGGGAAAGCTATAGATCCCAAACTTTCATCAGAATTTATGACAAAATTTCCTGAAAAAAAAAAGGATAGGTGAAGAACTCACAATGAAAAATATTGCCTTAGAGCTGGAGAGGTGGCTCAGAGCTTAAGAGCACTGACTGCTCTTCCAGAGGTCCTGAGTTCAATTCCCAGCGACCACATGGTGGCTCACAACCATTTGTAATGAGATCTGGCACCCTCTTCTGCATACATAATAAATCAATAAATCTTAAAAAAAAAGAAAAAGAAAAATATTGCCTTAAACTAGATCTGAAGGCAGATGCCTGTAATCCCAGCATGCAGGAAGCAAAAAACATCACACTGTGCACTACAAATATGAATGTTTATAATTTGTATTTGCCAGCTGCACTTTACTGAAATTTTAAAAGATTTATTATTTATTTGTGTGTGTGTGTGTGTGTGTGTGTGCTTATGTGTGCAGGTTCCCTCAGAGGACAGAAGAGGTGTCAGATTCCCTGTAGTTGAAGTTACAGTTAGCCACCTGATGTGGGTGTTCAGGACCTGTGCCTGAGCCACAAGCATTTATGTGCTGGAGAGATGGCTCAGCTGTTAAGAGCACTTGCTGTTCTCCCAGAGGACATGAGTTGGATTCCCAACACCCACATGGTAGTTCTCAAGGGAGCTGACACCCTCTTCTGACCTCTATGGG
>LZPO01116975.1:360426-373308 GCA_001675575.1 Neotoma lepida
CACACACACACACACACACACTATCGGTGGGGCCAACCTTTAAATTTTGAAGAGAGGTACAAAGATGGGGAGATGCTACTAAAACAAAATAGAACATCGGATATATATATTTTTAAAAGTGATTTGTGAAGTTGAAAAAGTGCTAAGCTATTTGGGACCAACTAAAGTATACAGTTGTGAAAATAACCCAGTTTCACAATAATTTTGTTGTTGTTTTTGTTGTAGAGATTATTTAGAGATTATGTGTAACATTAGAGGTATATTTCCCAAGGTCATAGAGTTATAAGAAATTGAATATAATACTAATATATCAGTTTTTTAGTGTTTATAATATGCAGTTGCTTCACAAATATATTTCATGTAACAAACTATCAAAATTAGTATAAAGTTTAAACTTTTCTCTTGTAACTTAGAAAGTAAGTCTTGAGGTTAAATGGCACTAGATAGGTCACATAGTGTCAGTGAGGACCTAGAATAGAGTTTAGGTCTTCTGAACACAAGTCAGGATACTATAGGATACTTTTCTTTGCATCCTATAGCTCTGTCTAGCACTTGTATATTATTAAATAACAAATGAAATTATAGTATGTTAAATTGTTTCTTGATACTTCACAGCTGGCAGACACACCTAAATCTGAAAGATATGAGCATGTTCTGGAGGCATTAAATGATTACAAGACCATGTAAGTGGATTTATTTTACATATCACTATGAAGGAGTGAGTGTAAAGAATAAGGGCATTAAGAATTTTGGGATTGGTGCATGGAAAAAGTACATACCATTTTTAAATGTTTTAATGTCCTAGTCTCTTTTGGTCAAAGTAAAGCAGGGGTTCTAGGAGGCTGGGAATGAAAGAGTAATACTTCTGAGAAGGGGTGGTGGGAAGCATATCAGTATCCAGAGGGGCTGGATTTAGTCTGTTCTCCTAAAGAAGCATTTTCAGTAATAACTTACTCTGTAATGCAAAATAGTGAAGATAAAGGGAAATCTTATTAGCTGATGGGAATATGCTAAGAAATGGAAGGTCTCTTTAAGATTGGGTATTGCTGTTAGTCAGTTACTGAGGAGTCGTAGTGTTGATATGAGTGATGATTCACTGGAAAGATTTCATGTTCTTGTATAGACAACCCTCCCTCTCTCCTTTAAAATCAGCATGTCTGCATTTCTTGAAAATATTTTCAAAATGTCAAAGAAATTTTTATAAATGTATGTATGCAACTCCCAGACAGACTATTTCATTGTATTATAAAATTTTTGGTTTTGCCAAGTTGCTGTTTTGAATTTGACAGTATATTCTTATTAGATAATGTTTTATTTTAATTACTTATAGCTAGATCTTTAAATTAGCTTGAAAAAGTATAGGGTAATTGAGTAGTTAATTGTACTGATAAAATATTATTTGAATCAATTCTTAATTCCACCTTAAAGTATCAGAAATACATCTGTTACTGTTAATGGTAGAAATGAGAGCTGCATGTTCTTAAAGGTGCATAAAAGTGGAAGAACATTTCAAACAACTGACTGGTAGAGGTTTTTGTGGTCAGGAATGCTCTGGCAGAGTTAAAGTACATGGAAATGTTTGGTTACAAAAATCTTAAAGACTAAAGGTAGGCCAAGGGAGAGTGTGTTTTTCAGAGGCTTAAGTCTATACTAACGCTTACAGGTTCTAAATTGCTTTCAACTCCCTGTCTGGCCTTCTATATACTCATTTTATTTTCTAGGCCTTTAGAGATGCCCTATTTTTAAAAGTTATTTCTGGTCAGATTTTGTATACTGCAAATATACTCTGGAATAGAATTTTTTCGGACTAAATACTTGCTTTATGAAGTAATTTAATTATTAATTTAGAGGCAGGATATTATTGATGTATGCTCAGGCTGGCCCAAGGTCCTGGGTTCAGAGCCAGAAGCANGGTTATAATATCAAGCGCTGAGGAGGTTGAGGCAGNAGAATCATGAATTCAGGGCCAGTTCACNTTAATGAGACCCTGTCTCATAATAGGAGTAACTGTAAAAAGCTGAATTCAAATAATCCTCCCAGCTTGGTTTGCCTTGTACTGGGACTGTAGGTGTCTATCATCACACCTAATCCAGAAGCCATATTTGGAAGAAGGTAAACATGGAACTTTTCTCTATTCTTGTTCTGTCCTGGCCTGTAGCCTGTAGATAAGAATCTGTAGCCTGCTCTGGGGTAGATAAGAAACAAGGAAATCAAGGGGAAATACTTTTGTGTTATGGGTAGCTTTTTATACATAAGGGCCTATATTTGAAAGTTGTAAGTTAGGGTCTTCCATGTATATGCACAGTTTTTAAAATCTTAGTTAATTTTTTTTAAAAATTTAGGTTTATGTCTGGGAAAGAAATAAAGAAGAAGAAGCATTTGTTTGGGTTGCGAATTCGTGTTCCTCCTGTGCCACCAAATGTGGCTTTCAAAGCAGAGAAAGAACCTGAAGGAACATCCCATGAATTTAAAATTAAAGGCAGAAAGGCATCCAAACCTATATCTGATTCAAGGTAAAAGTTGATCTGTGGTGTAGTTTTTCTCTTAGCTTATCTGTAACTGCATATGTGTGTTATATGGTTGCATTAGAATATATGATAGTGGCAGAGTGACCTGGACTAATTCCCCAACTCTAAAGCCACTCTATAATTTCCTTCTTAGACAAGGTAAGAAAATGTGATGTTTAGATGTTTATTTATTTTAGGCTTTCAGCATTCAAAGAATAGACAGTTGATTTAAAGAAACAAAATACTTACATTTTCATTTATTTGTTGATTTACTTTTTATTCATTCAACACTTTCATCAGATGCCTTACTTTCTAAGTGCTGAAGATATGACAAGACTGATTTTTCCCTTGTTTGATGGGGTTACATTATAGTGAGGAAAATATGTAATAAACAAGTAAAATAATTGATGATTATTCTGATGCCATTTAGAGTTAACACACTGTTTTAGACCACACTGGGTCAAGCAGAGATGGGAACAATGTACTTAAAGAGGAGGCTTACGGAAGGACTAATAAAGTACTATTGGAGACTTAATTTAGAATGATCTAGCAGTATGAAGAATAAAGGAGCACAATACTCCAGGGTGTAGAAGTACAAGTGTGGAGGCCATGAGACATAGTCTAGAAATCAATAGAAATCTAGTTTGGTATGAATGGGAACTAGAGAGTAAGGACTGGATATTTAAAAGATTGGGTTGGTCTTGATCACACAGCAACTTGTAGATAGGGATCCCCTGTTCCTTCCAAACAATGGTTGCCCTTTAAATGATATAAGCAGATTTAATTTTCTTTAAAAATTTTAGTTTAGAATAGAAGTAGGAAAAGATAAAGACTTGTTTTGTCTGGATGAGATGTTTGCTTGGGCAGGAGTGAATAGGAACAGTCAAGTGGAGTGAATATGTTTGAGATCTCTTTTGGGAGAATTGATGAGATTTGCTACTGAACTAAATTTATGAGAGNGAAGGAGGAAAGATAAGTTAACGGATTCCAAATTTCCGGCTTGAGCAACTCATGGATGCTAGTTTGTTACCAGGATAAGGAAGAACATGATGGTGAGGTGGTTGGAGCATTTCCTGTTTCTGTTCATTGAGTTGAGATTCTTGTGACACTTAAATAGTGATATGTAGGTGACTTCTGTTTATAAGTAAGGAGCACATAGACAGGTCAGGATTGATGATATAAACTTAAAAGCTGATTTTTAAAGTTAGAATGAATAAAATGATCTAGGGAACAAGTAGAGAAGAGAATGGGACTGCAGATGGTATCTGGATTTAGAAATTTATAAAATTGGAAGGTATAAAATAAAGGAGATGAGAACAGCATGACCAACATGGTAGAAGGAAACCAGGAGCATTTGGTGTTACCAAAATCAAAAGAAGCTAATTGTTTCAATAATGGTGGATAAATTAAATGATATTGGAAGCTAGTAAAATGTAAGAGGAAAATGTTTACCAGATACTGTAACATTTTGTTATTGGTGACCTTGACAAAAGTAGTTTATTTATAGTAGTAAAGACTGGACTGAGGTGAATGAAGTATGACTGTATCTGCACTTGCTGATTTACGTGTAAAAAATATGCTTCTCCTGCATGTCAGGGATACTAACATTCAGAATAATAATGAAGATAATAAAGAGAAGAAGACATAGAAGGGAATTGAGAATCCTGAGTTGGGCAGAAAAGAGTGGAGAGAAAAATGTCATCAAAGCTGAGAAGTTTTACTGTAAAGTGAAGCAGACAAATTATTGGCAGCTAAAGACGGGAGTGATAGTAGAACATGACTGCTATTTTAGTAGTTAGGAAATAGTTGGGATCCATTTTTGTGTTCCAAGAATAACCCAGTGGACAAGAAAAGATGAGTGAAGGAGAGAGTGAACTTAATCTTTGAGAAACCAAAGGCAAGGGTTCTATTGCCTCAGTCTGAGAATAGCTTTTGATAACAGAGGAAACACCTTTCTGATGAAATGGCTTGGAAAAAAAAAACAAAATATTGGGTATAGATAGGATTGTAGAAATTAGAGACTAAAGTTATTGGCTGGAAGTCTGTTTTCTCAAGGAAGTGTGAGGTGTAAGGTTACTTGAAAGTGCTATATGCAGAGGGGAATTTAAAGAGAGAACAGGAAGTATGGAGTAGTTATGCTGCAGAGTAAGAAAATGTCTTTACAAAACATNGGCCATACCTTATAGCCATTTGAAGGTTTTAATAGAGTGCATACTACTGTATGGTTTCGTTTAAAAAGGAAATGCTTATTCCTACCATTTTCCAATTTGATCTGATCCTGTACTATCAGTTGCCATTATAGATTAGAGAAAAAGAATCCCACAAATANCACATTGCTGTGATGATGTTAGTAGATGCCTCGTGTGGCAGCTCTCAGATTACCTCATGCTTCTCTAAGGGCTCAGCTTCCTTCAAAGCATCCTGCCTTCCTTCTGGTCCTCTTAAGGCTGAGTGTATTATTACTTTTAGTCCAGTGGTCCTCTTTACATGTTAGATTACATTGTAAAAATGTGTATTCCATCCATCCTTGTCATTAAAATTTTTGACTTCTAGGCCTACTTCTCTTTCCCCTATGTCATTCTTCCACTTGCTTCCACTTTGAGTTTAACCTGGTTTTATCTTCTTTCTAGTCTACTATAGTAGCGTTGCTTTTCTGTTTGATTGTATTTTCCTGATAGCATCCTCAGGACACTTTTTTTGTGAGGTCTACCTTGTGAGCCCTTCAGTGCACAGGAAACATTTTGTATCCCTTTTATGTCCTTTCTGTAGCAGCTGTTGTTCATGGAGTCTGTATTCTCCTTGTTGCNGTTTGTCTCTTTGGTATTGCTTGGTACTTAGCTTTATGCTTTGAGAATGATTTTCTAGTTTGCTATTTGACCTATCAATAGCCCTGTCCCAGTATGGAAGATTTCTTACTTATTTCTTGTTTATGTTCTGCTTCCTTGGGCTTGATCCTGTTTCTGATGGTGTCACTCAAGAGTTCATGAGATATTATGTACGTGACTATATATTTAAAGAGGAACTGTTGATAGATACTGAAATTTTAATACAGGTATTTTCACAAGATTAACTAATTTTGTAGTCATTTTTAGTAGTAAATTCTTGAAACCTTCCCTTCCAAGTAGTAAGGAATAAACTGTAAAGTTTTAAAGTCTAGCCAGTATGGCTATCTGGTGATTTGTTATTTTTAAAATCTTGAAGTGATAAGCATATTACTAGAGNTATAGTAAAGAGAGTACTTTTTTACTTAAAACTTTAAAAAATGTAATTAAAGTTATTTAGTTAGCTATGTAAAGCCACTGTCATTTTTGCTTTATGCAAAGATTAAATACAAACTGGCTTTCTGTTTCAGGGAAGTAAGCAATGGGATAGAAAAAAAAGGAAAGAAAAAATCTGTAGGTCGTCCTCCTGGCCCATATACAAGAAAAATGATTCAAAAAACTGCTGAGCCACCTTTGGTAAGAGGGTTTGTTTGTAAATGTTCTCAGTAAAGGCCTGTGTAATTATTGAGTTTTTTTATTCCAGTTACAGCAGAATTGTCCTTTAAGTATGTTCTTTTTCTTTCTTTCTTTAATTTTTTTTTCTTTTGGTAATTTTCCAGGATAAGGAATCAGTTTCAGAGAATCCTGCGTTGGATTTACCTTGTTCTATAGGGTAAATAGTTAATTTTTTTCTTTCCTAGGAATTTTCTTTGTGAGGGAATTAGTATTTCTATTGTTATGTAATATAGTTGTTATACCATTTAAATTCTTTTGTCTCAGGAGAACTGAGGGAATTGCACATTCATCCAATACCTCAGATGTGGACCTCACGGGTGCTTCCAGTGCAAAAGAAACTACCTCATCTAGCATTTCCAGGCATTATGGGTAGGTATTTNATGTTCCTATACTGTTTTTTTAAATTTATTTTATTTATTTATTTTTTCGAGGCAGGGCTTTGAACTTGCTCTGTAAACCAGACTGGCCTTGATCTCAGAGATTGGAACTGCCTGTCTCTGCCTTGAGTGCTGGGATTAAAATCATGTACCACTACTGCCTAGTTTAGGTCTTTTTTTTTTTAATTTTTAATTAAATTAATATATTTTTTAAAGCTTGGTGAGCCAGTGAGGCATTTTGGGGGGGAAGGGAAAGTTTACTTATAGGAGTAAAGGTGACTTAAAGGCAGCTATGTTACTGTGAAGCATAGTTGACAACTCATGAAAGCTACGTCCCTGAAAGTCCCTGCATAACTTGTAGACAGCTCCAAAAAGAGTCCCTCCCCAGTGATTTTTCACTGTTTTTATAACTATAGGGAGGAGGCTTATGAGTTTTGTNACTTTTTTGAGAGAAAGGTTCCTCTGTGTAACAGCCTTGGCTGTCCTGGAACTTGCTTTGTAGTCCAGAGTGGCCTTGAACTCACAGATACCTGGCTGCCTCTGGCTCCTGAGTGAGTCTTGTAACTTTATGCTTTCTGAGTCTTGTAAGTTTCCTAAATCAAATTTCCCTAGCTTGCTAACATTTTAAAAGAATTTACTTATTGTTTCAATAAAAAATACAGATGCTCCAGGCTGTGGTGCACGCTTTTTATTTCAGCACACAGGAGGCAGTGGCAGGCAAATCTCTTTGGGTTTGAGGCCAGCCTGGTCTACAGACCAAGTTCCAGGACAGACAAGGATACACAAAGAAACCCTGTCTTGATACCCCACCCCCAAATACAAATACAGACACACACACACACACACACACACACACACACACACACACACACTCACACTCCTCTTATACTTACTTTTTGAACAAATCCCATGTTTTATTTATTTATTTAGCCCCACTGCATTTAATTAGGATTGCCTACATGAGTGAGTAGGTAATGTATAAGGCATTATGTTTTGTTTTGTTTTTTTTGAGAAAGGATTTCTCTTTGTAGCGCTAATATCCTTTCAGATTCTTTCTTTGTATAGTGATGATTGAATAACTTAGCAGTTGATATTGATTTAAGTGAACCTTGAAGTTTTTGAGGAGCAGTATTGTTAATCATCTGAATATTTTTGCTTTTAGAGTACAAACACTACATTTTTCATTAATTTTTTTTTTCCTTTGGCCTGGAGAGATGACTCAGTGGTTTAAAAGTGCTTAGAGCGGACCCCAGTTTGGTTCCCAGCACCCACATTTGCCAGCTTTCAACCTCCTGTAATTCTAGTTTCAGGAGACTTAGTGTCCTCTCCTGTCCTTCCTGGNCATCTGTGTACATGTGGCATACATTACAGACAGACAGACACACATGCACAAATAAAAATTAATCTTAAAACTCTTTTTTTCCTGGGCTGGAGCAGTGGCTCAGAGGTTAAGAGCACTGACTGTTCTTCCAGAGATCCTGAGTTCAATTCCCAGCAACCACATGGTGGCTCACAGCCATCTGTAATGAGATTTGGCACCCTCTTCTGTATATATAACTAAATTTTTAAAAAAACAAAAAACAAAAAAACATTTTTTTCCCTTGCATGGGGTCCTAGGTTCAGTCCCTAGTAATGGACACACAGGACACACCCACACACAGACTCTCTCTCTCTCTCTCTCTCTCTCTCTCTCTCTCTCTCTCTTTCTCTCCATTTATTTTGGATGTGGGTATGCACAAGCATGTGTGCATAGAGGTCAGAAAGTACTTGATGCTCTCCTCTTATTTTGTTGGTTCTAGGGGCTGAAATCAGGTTGTCAATTTGGTAGCGGGTGCCTTTATTCACTGAGCCATCTGGAGGGCCCCTGCATTAAATGTTTTGCTTTGCAACCCAGAACTTAAAACTCGTGGCAGTCCTTTTGCCTCAGTCCTCCGAATACCAAGATTATAGTGTGTACCAGATTTGTTAAAGAATGTGTGGCCTGGCCATTATGTGTGAGCTGAGCTGTACACTTTTTTGTTAAAGCTACCCCCGAACCCTGCACTCCTTTTTTGTTTTTGGAGACAGGTCTCCATGTAGCTTTGGCTGTCCTGGAACTCACTTGTAGAGCAGGCTGGCTTCACAGAGATCTGCCTGCCACTGTCTCCAGAGTTCTAGGCCTAAAAGTGTGTGCCACCACACCTGGTTTCTGTTAAGAACTTTGATGTTTGCACTATACAAGTGTGCCTTGCTTTAGGAATGTTTTTCATATTTTAAATGTCTGAATCAAATATATAGCCTTTTGCCAGTGCAAAGATTTTAAACTCCGGATTAGAAAAACATCTTAGGAAATGTGTCTTTTCCCCACCCTAGATTATCTGACTCCAGAAAAAGAACTCGCACAGGAAGAGCTTGGCCTGCTGCAATCCCACATTTGCGGAGAAGAAGAGGTCGCCTTCCAAGAAGAGCACTCCAGATTCAGAACTCAGAAGTTGTCAAAGATGACGAAGGCAAAGATGATTACCAGTTTGAAGAACTTAACACAGAAATCCTGAATAACTTAGCTGATCAGGAGCTGCAGCTCAATCACCTGAAAAACTCCATCACTAGTTATTTTGGTGCTGCGGGTAGAATAGCATGTGGCGAAAAATANCGAGTTTTGGCTCGCCGGGTGACGCTTGATGGAAAGGTGCAGTACCTTGTGGAGTGGGAAGGAGCGACTGCGTCCTGACTGTAGGACTGAACATTATGTTCACTGCACTCACTTTCTGTTGGTACAGTTTAAAGCCCTAAAAGAGTGTGGGCTTTATTATCTTTCTTAAAAAAACAAGCAAACAGAAAACAAAAAAAAAAATCACAAAGGAGATGATACTAGCCTTAACATGTACTTGTCAATGTTACCGGATGTTGTCATAAAAAGATATCTTTTAAAAATCAGAGGAGAGACTTAATTTTTTTAAATCATAAGATTTGTAGAATGTTTCTAGGATAGGATATTAAACATGATTCAAACCCATGCATGGTGTTAGATACTTTTTCTAATTAGAGTCCCATTTTTGTGATTAGTGATTATCAGAGCAGATCATGTAGATAGCACAAGTATTTGGAGAAACAGTGTGTGTTTTGTTACCAAAATGTTGGAAAAATTCATTTCATACCCTTTAGATTTCATAAAGTGCAGTGTATATAATGTCTACCGAAAGACTGTAAAATATTGAAATTTCTTTCAAGCAAAATGTAAAAAATATATTGAGCCTGTAAATTGCTCTGTGACTAGACTTCATTGTCGTCTTAATATATTCTTTGCATGTACATGTATATACACATACGTGTATATATGTGTGTGTGATTATGTGACCTATGCAATACAAATTATGGGAATGGGCAGCTTTGGAGTATATATCCCATAATTATTACTTCAGGAATAGTTGCAGTATTTACACAGCAGCATTTCTTCTCAGGCTTTTATTGGGTGCTGTTGCTTGCTATGTATGAAGAGAAATGTGTCAAACAAGTTTAGTGTGTACTGAAGAAGGGTGTGAACAACAGTGTTCATGGGCTTTTAGAATGCTTTTCAGTCCTTGTAACTCAGCTGTTGAATACCTAAAACAAATTCAAGTGATATCTACATTATCCTTTTAGAAGTGACATTTTCAATTTATCGTGGCACATTATGATTGTAAATGTCTCAGTTTTAAAAGTAAGTCTGTAGGAGCCCGGTGAAGACTCCTGAAATGTCTGTAGTAATTGTTAGTCATGTTTGAATAAGCGTAGTATGAACAAAGTATTTTATTGCACAGGGTTAACAAACAGTATGTTGCTAGTTGAGGCTAACTGCTGTTTTATTACAACATTACCTCTTGTTTTTATAAAATGTACCAAGATTTAAATTGATATTTTTATTTTACATGTTAAAAAAAGTTTCTTTTATCACGTGTTAGAGTTGTCTTCTGTTTCTTTTTGTTTTGTTTTGTTTGTTTTCTTTCTTAGCCAAAGAGTAAACAGAAAAATATTGTTTAGATAGCTCTTCATTTTACTTTTTAAACCATTGGTGGATTTTAAACTAAAAATTGGGGAAGTTTCTGCCAAAATGAAAAATCTGTGAAGTGTATTGATGACAGAATGGTAAAACTGTGGGTTAGTGCTTATTTATTCCATTAATTGATTATTTGACTGTTTTTAAAGAAACATGCTTTATTTCTTTAAGCATCTTCAAAAGATGACTTTTCTTGTCACATTATAGCCAAAAGAAGCAGAGAACTTCGTTGTCCTGCATTTGGTTCCTGGTTGACCAGGGATAAATGAGCTTTACAAAGTGCAAATTACAAACTGTCACTTCTGTTCACCTCCACCAAAACTTGATTTCCCCTAGCTATTAATTTAAAGTTGCCTTTCCTGCAGCTGCAATATTTTGAATAACACAGAGATTGTGTTGATTTTTGAATGTTTGTTTATATCTAGGGGTAATGCAAAATGTAATTCCCGTGTAACCTTATTCACTCTAGCTCTATCATATTTCATTTTTCCCAAAATCCTTTAATTCTAACTGAACACCAGCAGTATTTTTAGTAACTCTTTAAGATACTCAGAAGACAATTTATCAAGCTGAACTGTCTTGAGACATAATTATTGTGAATGTCTGTTTTCTTTTATCATTGTGGTTCACATGGCTCTGATGTTCAGTTTGTATTTTTGAAATTGCTTTACTTAGAATTAAACCAGACCAACATTAAATGTGTGTATTTTTTAAAGAGCTAATGAGTTTTTCTTCTGTATTTTCTTGAAAATACACACTNGTGCAGTAATAAACTGCTTTTATTTATCTAGGGAGGGAAGGATTTTCCAATTCTACTTTTGTTTACTTCAGCTAATCTTTAAAGACCTTTGCTTTCATTTCCTTTTGCCCCTATAATAACATTAATAAATACTGTTTTCATCTTAAATGATCTTTTAAAAAAGGTTATTTAGGCAGCTTGCATCAAGCTTTGTATTTGAAAGACAGTATCTCTCTGTCCTACCCTGTTCCAAATATCAGAGAATTTCAGACTTTACAGCTGTTTCTTCTACACAGGTGTTGTGGCACACATAAAAAGATTTCCCATTTTTGCTAAAATGTTTTGTCCCTAAACTACAGATTGAAAAGTTGTAAAAATAATATGCCTTCCTTTCTTTTTCTTTTTAAGCATTTAAGTGAAAAACAAAAGTGCAAGCAAGTTGTAAATCTTGACAGCTGCTGGAATAGGCAGACATAGAAGAAGAAGACAAGCCATGCCTTTTGAGTTAGGCTTTAGCATGTTCAGAAAGCAGCTACAAGGCAGAAGTGGAGATTTTAGAAAAAGTGTCATGGAAGTATGCCTAGGTTTTTGAAGAAGGTAGAAGAAAAGGAAAAGACTAACTCAGAAGAACAGGCAGACGTAAGAGAGACTTGGTAGTAGCTCCGGAAGAGACAGTAGTAGGCCTTATTTTAATCTCTCTCCTTTGTAATTTAAGACATTTTGTAATAACCCTGGTATTATATGATAAACCAGTTCTTACCAGAAAAGCTATANATTCTCAATGCTTGTCTCACACTTTTGAGCTCAGGCAGTCTTCTGTTCTCTGAAGTGCCGAGGTTACGAGTTTGTATAACGCCAAGCCAGTCTGTAAGTTCTAATATATAATGGAGGTCAGACCTTGCGAGGAAGATGGTTAGTAGAAGTTTATTGTATGTGTGAGTTGAGATTGTCCCATCTTCATTTTTTGTTGACAGGTTAATGTCCAAGTATTTGTGTTTGGTTTCTTTCATGGATATATTTAGATTCCTGTATATCAGTGTTGGGGATAAAATTGTGTTTTGGGTTACTTTATTGTGTTCCTGTTAGGTAGGTACTATTAAATTTTGGTTGGAATATGTTCTGGCTTAAAACAGTTATTAGAGTTTGAAAGAGGTTGTTTTATGGCTAAGGAAGATACCCATGCAATAGTGGCAGATAGGCACTCCCCCTGGCCTCTATGGAGAATTTTGCTTTTTTAATCATATTTGAATATAAAACTCCAAAAGTCCCATTCAATTTCTCTTAAGGCATTTGATATTTCATTGTCTTTGCTCAGGAAAATAAAAACTTGACAGTTACATGTGAAGAAGAACTTGATCTAATCATGGGTGTTTTTCTAATTGGTGTTAATTAGGGAATCTAGATGTGTGATACATACTGGCATGGGAGAAACTTTGTAAGCAAACCAATTGAATCTCTTAAAGCAAATAGATGGGAGTACATGAAAATGTTTATAAGTTATAATACCAGTGTCTCAGAGTAATAGCTACATGAAATGTTAATTTTCTTTATATTTAAAATTAGAATAAGCTCAGTGTGCTGGTGAATGCCAGTATCTCTCACTATTTGAGAGGCTGAGATAGGAAGATTAGGATTTGGTACACCTTTAATCCCAGCACTTAGGAGGCAGAGGCAAGTTTATCTCGTTTGGAAGCCTACCTGGTCTGCAGAGTGAGTTCTAGGACAGCCAGGGCTACACAGAGAAGCC
>LZPO01116975.1:376204-392964 GCA_001675575.1 Neotoma lepida
TCAATAAAGAAAGGTACCTAATATTGACCTCTGGCCTCCACATGTTCATGTATGGGTGAGCAGCATTCCATACCCCATTTTTGGCATATTAAGTTTTCCCATCTGCTATGATACTATGAACATTATTGTATTGCTGTATATAATGATCCTTACAGAGATCTGGATGTGGGCAGGGATTCATATACTCATAACCCAGTCTAGGTGATTGCTGCTGTTGAAAAATTATTATTTTTTATTTATTTTTGGCTTTTCAAGACAGGGTTTCTCTGTGTAGCCCTGGTTGTCCTGGAATTCACTCTGTAGACCAGGCTGACCTCGAATCCAAATGCTGGGATTAAAGCCGTGGGCCACCTCCACCAGGCCTATGATTGCTGTTANATGTGCCTGTCTTTCCTTGTTGTCAGTGGAAGTCATGTTAATCCATGTTTATTCATACATTAAGTGGTTTTCTCCTCTTTTCAACCTACTGTATGATAAATGAAAAGATTTTAAGCAAGGTTTTCTAGGAAAAGTATTTATGTAGATAACACTTTGAACCTTATTTTAACAACAGTTCTGCGTTAACCTCCCATGACTTAAGAAAGGAGATGGCTTTCTTTTACTTGTTCACTAAAGATTTTTTCATTTTGTTTTTCTTGATTCTTTATGGAATAGAGGTTTTTGGAAGTCTGACAGGTAATTGCTACATGACTAATATGGGGAGAGCAGCTTGATTTGTTTTAACTCTAATCTTTCTTGACCTTTTTTTTTTCCCTTCTTTTTCGAGATAGGGTTTCTCTGTGAAGCAATCCGAGCTGTCCTGGAACTCACTCTGTAGACCAGGCTGGCCTTGAATTACAGCCATCCATTTGCCTTTGCCTTCCTAGAGCTGGAATTAAAGCCATGGTCCAGCACCTCCTGGTGGTTTCACTTTACTTGCTTACATTTTTACTCATCTATTTATTTATTTATTTATTTATTTATTTATTNATTNATTNATTTATTTATTTATTTATTTATTTATTTATTTATTCATCATTTATTTAGGAGACAGGGTTTCTCTGTTGTAACCCTGGCTATCCTGGAACTTGCTCTGTAGACAGGGTAGGGCTTGAACTCAAAAGATTTGCCTACCACTGCTTCCTGATTAAAGGCATCTGCCATCACTGCCCAGTGGTTTTTACAAAAGATTGTTCAGTGGGTAAAAACAAGACACACATTAACACAAACTTTGAGAGACAAAACCAGCAATTTATCTGGCAGCTGTCCACGTGATGGCCGCCTCTGAGGCTCTGAGGGTGTCAGTGTTTGCAGGTTTTGTAGTTTCGGTTTGCAGTGGCAGCGCAGCCCCTTTGTCTAAATTGTCACTTCAACTTCCACCATTATCTTTACATTGCCTCTTTTTGAAGTCTCTCTATCCTTTCATCTATGTGAATAAAGCTGTTAGCCAAAATAAGCCTTTTCTCCACTTAGGATTTTAGATTAGGTGTTTGTAGTACTAAAGCTGAATAACAGAAAATTGGTTTTTATGGGTAGAGTTGTTGCTATGAAATTGGTTTGAAGAAGGAGTTTGGAAAAGTTCATAGAACAAGCTAAAATAAAAAGGCCTAGTATGCTACAAAGATTAATAGAAACTTTTTTGGGGGACTCAGAAGAATACTGATAAGAGTGAGGACAGAAAACCCAGTTTTGAAGTTTCAGTTGAAAATAAGTGTTCTCTTGGCTACCCTTGTTACACCATGGTAGTGAATTGGCTGGTATTCAAGTATGTTCACTTAGAGACATTGTGGGTGTGTGTGCCTCCATGTGTGGAGGCCATAGGTTGTCTTTGGGTTGTTTTCTATCTTTTTTTGAAGGAGGGTCTGTTGCTGTTCTAGAGCTCACCGTTTTAGCTTGTCCAGCAAGTTTTTTCTGCGGGGCTTGTCTTTGTTTCCTGGGTGCTGGGATTACATATGCATTATCACACTTAGCCTGGCTTTTCATGCAGATCCTAGNGACCCAAACTCTGGTCCTCCTGCATTTGCAGTAAATTATTTACCCNCTGGGACATTTCCTCAGACCCAAATTTGCATGCATTTTATCCATGACCTGTGACTTTGTGGAAGGTTGAAAAGAAAACTGACAAATGGAATTTCACATTTCTTATTGGCTCCTGTTAGCCATAATTTTAAGGAAAATTGGGACTAAAAGGCAAAAGATCTGGAAACTTGGAAGCCTGGAAGAAACCAATCAAGAGAGCAGTAAGATTCTGTTTTGAAATCCTTTACTTAGATCATCTCAGTTGGATGAATATCAAGGTATCCTTATGCCTCTAGCCAGTCAAGAAGCAGCGAGTACGTAGACTTGTCACATATCTACTCTTCTTAACATATNTTCCTACCAGTTTAGGTATTTTGTATTGTTCTGGTGCTTTTTTGAGGTATTGTCTCATTATGGAGACCAGGCTGGCCTTGAACTCTTAAAGATACATTTCCCTCTGTCTCCTGAGATTAAAAGGTGTGTACCACTACACTGGGCTCCTGTATAGGTTTAATGTAAGCAATTTATGCTTTCTTGTATGCAAATCTTCATAGATATTTGGAATTTAGGTATTGAAGATACCATCTCTTTGGCCACTCAGCCTTGCTATTTGTCGTCCAGGGAACTTTCTCTAGGAATGATCTGTTTCTATGGCTAGTTCTTGTTTTATTTTAGAGGTTGCTTGGACTCAAGAATTTGACTCAACAATGGCATGATTTAGGTGAGGAATGATCTAGATTCTGTTGCGTATGGCTTCTGCTAGATTAGGTACATTTTAAGGAGAGTAAAAGTCTGTAGAATGAATTAGAGAGGGAAAAGATTTCAAGCTTCAAAGCCAGTTACTAGGGCTAGGCAGAAGCAGTATGACTGACAGCATGGAGTCTGAGGACCTGGGAAGCTAATGATGTCATTAAGTAGAAGAAACAGAAGAGGAGTAGGCATTAGATCAAGGAAATGGAGAGGAGTAATAAGAATGGTGAAGCATGAAGGTAAGCTTGGCTGGGGGAGAAGGTAGTAGTGCTTGATAGTAGTGGAAGAAGTGGGGATGGGGCACACTGAATTGTGAGGAGTCTTGCATACTCTAGTCCATACCTGGAGTTTCTGTCATACTTTCCCCAGATGCGTAAATTCTTTTATTTATTTTAACAGAGAGAGACAGAGAGAGAGAGAGAGAGAGATAGAGAGAGAGAGAGCGAGCAAGCAAGCACATGTTTGGAGTGTGTTTAAGTGTATGTACCTGCCTTCTATTTGCTGTCAAGGCCAGAAGAGGGCATTGGATCCCCTGGAGCTTAGTTACAGGCAGCTGTGAGCAGCCCCATGATGTGGGTGCTGNGAACTGAACTCAGATCCTCCAAAGAATAGCAAGCTCTATTTTTCCTGGCTTGAATTTTATGGTTTTTATTTTTCATTTTATTATTATTTTTTGAGACAGTTTCATGTATCCCAGGTTACTCTGGAGCTTGCTATTTAGGATGATCTTGGGCTTCTGATCCTCTTGCTTCTATCCTCTAAGTGCTGGGATTACAGGCTTGCAACTACCATGCTGCATTTTAGGNGGTGTTGGGGCAAACCCAGGGCTTCACTTGTGCTAGAGAACAATGCAACAGATTAAGCTGCATCCCTTCAGCCCATATCCCTTGTTTTAAAAGCATGCTCTTGACTACTTAAGAAAGTAGAAACAGCACACTGATTTCTTTTTGATGGATACATGGCAGGTATATAGAAAATTTAAATAAAAGTGAGTTGTCTTTTTTTAAGACTTAAGTGTTTTTCCTGTGTGTTTGTATGTGCACCACATATGTGTCTGGTGCCTGTGGAAGTCAAGATAGTGCCCCAGATTCCCTCNAACTGGAGTTAACAGATGTGTGTGAACCATCTTGTAAGTGCTGGGAACTGAACCTAGATCCTTGCAAGAGCAAGTTCTCTTAACTACCAAGCCATCTCTCCAGCCCCTATAGATGTGTTTCTTACTTGTTATTACAGTATACAAAAACAATTTAGAGCAGAATAAAAATTTTGCAGAAGAAAATTTTTANAGTAATACCAATATAATTAGAAAGGATTTCATGGTGTTGTTTAATTTAAAGGCTTATTCTGGGCTAAGGGAATCCTTGTTTATCTTGTATGGGGCTTGATTCTCAGCACTGAATAATACTGAAAATGGCAGTTCGTGCTTCTAATTCTAACACTGGAGAGAGGAAAACAGGGAGATGAGTAGTTTAGGGTTATCAGCTACACAACTCAAGGCCAGGCTGGGCTACATGAGACCCTATCTCAAAAATCAACAGTTTTGGGGCTGGAGAGATGTCTTAGTGGTTTAGAGTACCTGCTACTCTAGCAGAGGACCAGGTTTGGTTCCCAGCACTCCCACATGGTGGCTTGGAACCATCTGTAACTCCAGTTCAGGGGTTCTGATTTTTCTGACTTCTGGAGGCATCAGGNAGACACATGGTACACATAGAAACATGCAGGCAAATCACACATAAATCTTAAAAAATCAATAGCCTGGGCATGGTGGTTCAGGGAGGTAGAGGTAGGTGGATCTCAGAATTCTAGGACTACACAGTGAGACCCTGTCTCAAAAAAACAAAGATCTACAGCAAAACCCAATAGATACATAGTCAAACACTGAGGAAAATTCATAGTCCCCCCCCCCCCAAAAAAAAAGATTTTATTTTTCTTGGCATGGTGGCACATGCCTTTATTTCCAGCACTGGTAAGGCAGAGGTGGATGGATCTCAGTTCCAGGCCAGCTTAGGATACATAGTGAAACCTTGTCTTAAGTTTACATGGCATGTATATGTGTATGTATGTGCATGCATACTGCAGTGCATGTGTGGAAGTCAGAAGACAACTTTGTGGAGTCAGTTCTCTGTGTCCACTGTTGCGTGGGTTCCAGGGATTGTATTTAGGCAGTTAGATTTACATTGCAAGCATTTTATTACTGAGTCATTTCACCAGCCTGCAAATACCGTTTTTGGTTGTGCTGGGGGTTGAACACGGTCCTCAAGTATGCTAAGTATGTACTGTACTGATTAATAACTTAGTCACCAAGTTTGCTTAAAGGTAAGTGAGGAAAAGAATATTGGAAAAAAAATTAAGGATAATGTACTTATAAAAAATTTAAGGCATTTGAAGCCAGATGTGGTGGCACATGCCTTTAATTCCAGCACTTGGGAGACAGAGGCAGGATCTCTGTGAGTTCCAGGNCAGCCTGGTCTACAGAGTGTGTTCTAGGACAGCCAGGGCAGTTAGACAGAGAAACCCTGTCTCGAAAAACCAAACCAAATAAATAAATAAAAATTTAAGACATTTGAATGCTGAGTGAGAATTGCATTTTATATGGGGAGGGGCAACATTGGAAAAGACAGCAAAGGCTAAAATAATTTATAGTAGCTCCCAGAAGTGCCTTCCAGATTAGTGTATTTACTTTTGTCTTTGGTATTTGGAAATAGTTTAGAAAATGACAGGCATTTGTTGCAGTCTAGTCAAAGAGAACCTTGCATACTAAACATTCAGACCCTTAAAATAATACAAATCTTGGGCCAGTAAGATGGCTCAGCATGTAAAGATGTTTACTACAAGCCTGACAACCTGAGTTCAATTCCTGGGACCTACATAGGGAAAGAAGATAACTGACTCCTGAAAGTTGTCCTCTTGACACTGGTCCCCTGCCCCCACGAATGCTATGGTGTGTGTTCGCACACATGCACACACTAAATTCAAAAGTTTAAAAAGAGAAAGCTCCAATTCTGGATATTTTATTATTTAAAGTTGGGTAAAGTACTCTTTCATCTAAACAGGACTTGGACATAATCCAAATTTGTTACTTCTCTGCTAACTGCAAATGATCATGTCTTAGATGCAGGTGTGATTAGTGCAAGGTTATGTCAGTGGTAGCACATGGATGCAAAAGACAAGGCAAAGAGACCCTTTGTCCTGTTTTTATACCACATGAAAAGCACAATTAAAATAGTGCTGGGTGTAGTGATGCACACAGGTAATCCCAATACTAGAGTTGCTGAAGACAGGAGAAATACACAATGTCCTTGGTATTGTGTTGTGTGGCAATAGACAAGTTCTCTCAGAGGGTTTGTATTCATCAATTTGACATGGCATGATTATTAGTGCATTACAAGTCTGCCAGAGGCACCAGAGACAGACATAACCTAAGCTTAAGGGTCTACAGAACAATAGATAGTAAGCTGATACTTGAAAAATTAGTAGTTAGTACTTNGAATTTTTCTAATTGACTGCTGAAAAGCAGATTCTTTGCTTTTATGTTTTCCAAAATACTATACTTAGTACTTTGCAAAATTTTGTTATGACGACTGCTTTGGTTAGGCTGGGAATGTCAGGTCTGTTGAGGATGACAATTACACACTGATCTTCTGTTTGGAAATCATTGCATTTGATAATAAATTGGTTGTCTGCATATTTTGTAGGCTTTTCTTATTCCTTGTCTACCAGGCATATCCAATCTGTGGCTGAGGGTAGCTATGATTGTGACCCAACATGAAATAATAGTCACTTAAAACACAATTTTTTGGGTGGGGGTGGGTGTAAACTCTATTGTAGAGTTTTCAAGTGTAAACTCTGTAAATGACAGTGTTTATGGTACNATGTCCAAAGGCTGGACACACTGTAAACTATTGTTTTCTCCCTCCCTTGTTGTTTGGCCAAGGAATATTTGCTAACACATTTAAAAACTCTCCTGGAGCTGGGCAATGGTGGCACACGCCTTTAATGCCGGCACTCAGGAGGCAGAGGTAGGTGGATCTGTTAGCTTGAGGCCAGCCTGGACTACAGAGTGAGTTCCAGAACAGCCAGGGCTGTTACACAGAGAAACCCTGTCTTAAACGCCCTCCCCCTCCAAAACAAAATAAACCCCAAAAATGTTCTGGAGCTGGGCAGTGGTGGCACACACCTTTAATCCTGGCACTCAGGAGACAGAGGCAGGAGGATCTCTGTGATTTCAAGGGTAGCCTAGTCTACAGAGTGAGTTCCAGGACAGGCTTCAAAGTTACATAGAGAAACTCTGTCATGAAAAAACAAACAAAAAATGTTCTGGGTCAGCAAGATAGTGTAGTGGGTAGAGGTGCTTTCAAACAGGCCTTGTGAGTTTGAACACACAAAATTTTTAAAAATCATGTTCCTTTTACATTTAAGAATTTGTGGGTTGGAGAAATGAATGGTTCAGAGGTTAAGAGCAGTGGCTGCTGGCTGCTCTTCCAGAGGTCCTGAGTTCAATTCCCAGCAACCACGTGGCTCCCAACCATCTATAATGAGATCTGGTGCCCTCTTCTGGTGTCCAAGCATACATGCAGGCAGAACACTATACATAATAAATCTTTAAAAAAAAAATTTGGGCTGGCAAGATGGTTCAGTGGTTATGAGCACTGGTTGTTCTTGCAGAGAATCCTGGGTTCAGAGTACCTGGGTTCAGTTCCCAGCACCCACACCATTGCTCACAATCATGCTCTCTTCTGGCCTCATGGATACTGGTACACAGACATACATGCAAGCAGAACACCAATACACACACACACAAGGAATTTACAGGGCTGCCACCCTATATGCAAGCAGAACAATACACACACAAAAGAGTTTACAAGGCTGCCACCCAATATTAATTATTGTATTCCTTCATACAAATTTTGTGGGTTTTGTTTTGTTTTGTTTTTGTTTTTTTAAAATCAGGGTATCATGTAACCCAGGCCAGTTTACAATTTATGAATATCCTCATTCTCTGGAGTACTGGGGTTAAAGGCATGCACTACCACATCTGCACTCCACAGTTTTAATATGTACTTGAAATTATTTTTACAAATGAAGGGGTAGGCTCAAAGGAGTTCTGACTTCCCGAGACCANCCAGCTGGTAAATATTTAAGGTTAACTTCAATATTGTTTTGGATAGTTTCCTGAGCCATATTCTAGGCCTAAAGAATGGTTAACATTTAAAAAATATATATTTTACTATTATCTTTTGTATGTTTTCATGTGGATGTATGTGCCATGATGTACATATGGAGGTCAGAAGACAACTTTGTGTAGTCCATTCTCTCTTTTAACCTTCATTTGGGTCCTGGGGATTAAACTCAGGTTGCCAGGCTTACATAGCAAGTGTTTTGTTCCTAGTACAAAAACCAGTCACTTCTTGCAGTAGAGGAATTAACACATTCCCTGAATGCTTCTATAGCATCTCAGACTTTGGGCAATGGATGCTCTTAATCATAAGGACCTTTTAGGTTAAATAAATGTTTGGGTGTAGAGATAATTGAGTACACTGGCAGTTCCAAAACAAAGTGAAATGATACAAAAACTCAGAGAGCTATGGGCTTTCAAAATGGGAAAGGAAAACAAATTTAGTTAAGATTGAAAATGTGATTGAAAAGGTGGTGGCGCACACCTTCAATCCCAGCACTTGGGAGGCAGAGGCAGGTGGATCTCTGTGAGTTTTGGCCAGCCTGATCTACAGAGTGAGTTCCAGGACAGCCAAGGCTGTTACACAGAGAAACCCTGTCTCGAAAAACCAAAACAAAAGAAAATTTTAAAAAAGCTTTAAGGGCTGGAGAGATGGCTCAGGGGTTTTTCTGGCTACTTTTCCAGAGGTCCTGAGTTCAATTCCCAGCAACCACATGGTGGCTCACAACCATCTATCTTCTGACGCCCTCTTCTGGCATAAAGTTGTACATGCAGGGAGGCGTTGGTGAAATTGCCCTACTGATCAACCTGGTCAGCTGAGATCCATTCGGGAGAGGTCTCAGAAACCTACAGTCTGAGGAAACAAGATCAGCTGAAGAGTTGGCCAGCCAGCAGAAAGCGACCTGAGAACACAAGAGAAGGAGCTGTCCAGCCACCGAACCAGATCACCGGAATCAAGCCCACCCTGCACCGACTGGGAACACGTAAGACCCCATCTCTAGCCCCTAGGCCCTGTGGGCTCATTACGTGCCTCTCCCCCCCAACTACTGGAGCCCCAGGGACCGGGCAGCTGCCTCTCCCTGAACCTTCGCCAAGAAAACCAGCCCCAACGACCCCAGCAACCACCAGAGTCATAAGCCCACCCTGCACTGACTGGGAACAGCCATTGGAGCCCCAGGGACAGGACAGCGGCCTCTTTCCCTNCCCCCTCACCAAGAAAACCATCCCATGTGACACCAACAACCACTAGAGCTATAAGTCCACCCTACACTGATTGGGAACAGCTGCTCCCTGAGACGGAACCCACTATCACCTATTGGACTAAGCTGCTCCCAGAGAAACGGAACCCATCAGCACCGATTCAACCAAGAACTCCCAGTGGACCAAGACTATCAATTGGAACAAGAGAGGCACCCTCAGACACAGACACCACCTGCACCAAGCAGAGGAAGAGATGAGGAGACGACAGTGCAAAAATACAGGCAACAACATAAAGACGTATATGACACCATCAGAACCTAATGGTTCTACACCTGCAAGACCTGAACATACNGACGCAGAAGAAATCAATCCAAAAATGACTTTAAGAAGATGATAGAGGCCCTTAAAGGGGAAATGAAAAATTCCCTTAAAGAGGAAATGAAAGTTGTACATGCAGATAGAACACTCAAATACATTAAAAAAAAAAAGCTTTAAGGAGTAGACAACAATTATAATGATAGGTTGGTAAATTTCTCAGATGGTAACTTTTATTAGCTGTAAAGAACCCAGTATACAATCTCTTGCTCATTTAAGATGACTTCACAAATAAGACACAGTTTAAGGAACACTGCATTATTATACTCCATAAGAAAAAAACATTACATGCTAAAATTAATATGTTTTAAAATTTGATAAAGAATTTTCACTGGAGGTACAAAGTTACAGGCACATGGTTTTTGTTAATTTTATGATATAAGGTTTAATGGTAAATATACCTAACTACATTTTGATTTATAATTTATTTCAACAATGTTTCCAAACACTTATTTACCTTTTGTTTATTGACCTTCTTCTAAAAGAGCACATAATCCAAATGTAACTCAGAATGATTATCTCTACATTTCTGTTAAACTACTATAGTAATTTATACAATTAAGAACAAGATAAAAATCAGATCAAGTGATGGCTTACTTGACTTTAGCATAATTGAGAAAGTAACATCAGAAGACTCATATGAAGCAGTTAATACACATTTAAAAATAAATGTCTTGTTTTTTCTTACAATTTTATTTTTTTATGATTAATACAGGCAACATGGTTCTTAATATCTCTTTTAAATTTTGTCTATAAAAATAAAATGTTTAACATTCCTAAATTACTTTTTCCAATAAAGATACTATTATCATTTTAAATGGCAGGAAGTAACTGAATTATAGATTTAAAAATCAGTGGCACAAATTACATACATACAAGATGATGTAACAAATACAGTGTCAGGTAAGGAATTAAGAGTACAGTACAGTATCAGCTGATCTAAGAGGTAGAATTCTTAATCACAGTCTTACAGAAAAGATGGAGTAGACTCTAAGTATACTCTGCTTATCAGTTATGGTACCTATAGCTTGCTTCTCTTGTACTTAAAGTGGAAGAGGGAGGTTTTTTTTAGGTAATGATCTCATTGACCTTTGTTCTGTATGTGCTGTAGGAGCTTTGCTTAGAATACTGGAGCATTTCTTGGCCAGTTACTGATCATATATGGCATTTATCTCATGTTTTGAAAAGCCTCTGAATAGGGAAAAAAAAATTTCTAGTCTTCTCCCAAGGGCCCAAGAAGGAGAAAAAAATATAGTATATCTCTATACTATTCTGAGTATAAATTGTAAATGAAGTATTTCTCTGGGTACCATATTTTTTTNTGTGTGTATGTGAGATAGCAGGGTACTGCAAGATCATTATTGCTCAGTAAGAATCACAGCAATATATATATATATATGTTATGTATATATTATATATATATAATATATATATGGGTTCAAGACCCAGATTTGACTGTTGATTATTTCTAATTGACAATACATTTGTCAACACTATAAATGAGTGTAATTTAAATTGTTTCATGATGAAGTTAAATTACTAGTACTTGAATATTGTATTACAGACTAATAAACAAGAAAGGCAGAGCATTTTGTATGTATTGGCTTTTATACCCATATTAGGTATTTATAATTTGGGATTGTTCTAGTCCTTCAAAGTCAATAGGTGATCATAGGAATTCTGTGAAAGTTATAATAAAAACTATANTAAATATGTATACCCAGTGCTAAATCTTATGTGGTGGATGTACATTTTATAAAACCTATCTGACCATTTATAATTCAAAACAGTTACTAGAAAATAAAAACTATGAAAAATACAATTTCTTCCAGTGAACTTCAAATTACCCTCCTCTATTTTCTATTAGAATTGGGATGGTAAGATGAGCCCATCTAGTTCCAGATATTATGATTCTATTTAGGTGAACTTTTTGTATCTGGTATTCTCAAGTTCATCTCATTTTCCTCATGTTTCTGGGGATTTTGAGAACTTAGAAAGGAGCTATTTATTTACACTAGGGTCAGATCTGTTCAGCAGTATGTCCCTCACACCTGCTGGGGACAATGTATTATCAAAACCAATAGCTATTGGCCTGGGGTGATGGCATGTGTCTTTAATCCCAGCACTTGGAAGGCAGCACTTGGGAGGCAGAGGTAGGTGGATCTCTNTGAGTTTGAGGCTAGCCTGGTCTACAAAGTGAGTTCTAGGACAGCCAGGGCTGTTACACAGAGAAACTCTGTCTGGGAAAAACAAACAAACAAAAAACAACAAACAAAACCAATAGTTGTGTAGAAACCAAAACAACACTTTTGATGGGTAATATAAAGATACATTCATTTTATCTTAAATTTAATCTTAGCTAGATTGATATCTAGACAGAATGCATCCTATTCCTAAACATTAACTACCCTTTATATATCTTCACATAAGAAAATCTTTGTAATGTCATTTCAAAGAGAAAGACATCGCCTAATTTCTATGAGGAAAGATTGCCTTTCCAGTTTTAATTATCAAAATATCAGCTTTTGGAACTATAGACTAAGTATATAAAAACTAATACTTTTGGATAATGTTTCACATTATATTTGGTTATAAAAATCTCAAAAATAGCCAGGCAGTGGTGGTGCATGCCTTTAATCCCAGCACTTGGGAGGCAGAGGCAGGTGGATCTCTGTGAGTTCGAGGCCAGCCTGGGCTACAGAGCAAGTTCCAGGACAGCCAGGACTATTACACAGAGAAACCCTGTCTTGAAAAACCAAAAACAACAACANCTTACACATTTAAGAATGAAAAAAGTCTCTAACTCAGTTCTAAGTATAGTTTTAATTAAGAATGTGAATGGATATAAGGTAATAGTAAAACATTGAGAAAAAAAATCTTAAAAATATTACTTTCATGATATACTTCTATTTACTTTTTGGAGATGTAACAGAGAAGCTGATCTATTCAGTCCATAATTCTCAAATGATTTATAACCTAATATAAACCTGCCACATTTACAGAGAAAGTTCTAGGTAAAAGCAAACAGGTGGTGTGTTTATGAACACTGTTCATTTATTTAATTCACATGTGATATTTGGGAAAGAAAACTTAGAAAAATAGTTAATATGTCTTCATTTAATTAAATCTAAATTTTATATGATATCCTTTTATATACTTAAGTGTGTAAGTGGGTCAATAAAGTTATCTGGACATAAAATGAGGGTTTTCCTTTTCTATTAAATTTTACATCTTACACTTAATTTCTGAAAATGTTATGGGAAAGACTACTAATGATCTTGACTGTTAACAGTGTATTAGAATTTTCTACCTCTTATTTTTCAGTGTTAAGTAACCTGTGTTGGAGTTTTAAGTTCTACTTTTCCTCTTATCTTCAAATAGACTTTTCAACATATAAACCTGAATTGCTGACACTACCACCATGACCATCAAATTAACCACAGACCAGAAGTTGACTCTATCAAAGTTGCTTTCTTGTATGTTTCGATCACGAGCTTCAAATGCTCTAAGCAGAGTTTGTATGTGGCCACTTTTGCTTAGTCTGGACTTGATGCTGTTGATGGATTCCTGGAAATAAATACAGTAATTTTACTATTAAAAACACTAAGAACAAGTTCCTTTAGTAATTATGCTTCATGCTAGTTTTAAAAATCAAAACAATTTTTTAAATATATGGGAATACAATTCAATTAAAGGGCAGGTATGACTTGTATCACCTGGAGATCCTCCATGAGGCTGTAAAATAGTAATGTTAAATTTAAATTTATTTAACAGAGGGATAAAGATACCATGAACTGAAAAGACAAGATCAAAGTATTTGAGTAGCATAGCACCAGGACTTTTATATATATTTTTCTCTTGTTGTTCTGACAACCATAAAACATTTTTTTTTAAAATCAAAGTTCTTAAAAGACCAACTGATTATATTTTTAGTTATTTGGCAATTTTTACCTAATCCATTGTGTGTCTATATTTTACTGTTTGAATGTTTGTTATGTCATACAGGGAGGTCCAACACACATAACAGATGCAAGAGTTTGGAGTGATGTAAGAGGCATAAGCCATGCAATGCCAGCAAACCTTACAGTGAAAAGAGTCCCAGAGCCTTCAAAAGGGCTCAGCCCTGTCAATACCTGTAAGTCTCTATTTAGACCTGTGAAATTCACTTCAGATTTGTGACCTCTGGAACTATGAGAAAATAAGTTTATTTTGTTTTTCATTTTTTAAATTGCAGTTTCTGCAAAGAAGTAATTTTAGGATGGGATTCATTTGAGATAAGTGATTTGAAAAACTCTAATAAAAAGGTAAACATAAGGTAAAATTGAGATTTGAAATGATGTAAAAATATGGCAAAAACAACAGTTTTTGTAAAATACAGCTAAGAATGCTTAGTTCAATCCCTGTCATACAATAAAATCTCTGGCTGCTGAATTGTCATTACTTACTAAAAGGTACTACTAACCAGGATATCCTCTAGTTTCATCTCCAGCACATCTGTGTCAGTGATATATTTTTTCCAGTCTTCTTGTTCTTGGGCCTCTTCTCCCATGTTATCCAGGATCAATTCAAAAAAAATTACCTTCTCAGAAATGGTGCTGAATGTATTATCAAAGCAGAACATGTAGTCACCAACTTCAGTCTCTATACTACATTAAAAAAAGGGCACATTTTTAGTATTCTGTACTTCCAACCTGGACAATATATTCAAATAATTGCAAGTTACACATACTTGGAATCTACTTGGTCAATTATATTCAATAATTTTATCTAATTTTTTTTTTCTCGAGACAGGGTTTTTCTGTGTAACAGCCCTGGCCTGGAACTCACTCTGTAGACCAGGCTGGTCTCAAACTCACAGAGATCCACCTGCCTCTGCCTCCCAAGTGCTGGGATTAAAGGCATGTGCCACCAATGCCCAGCTTGATCTAATTTCCTTTTTGGTAGGGAAAAGAATAGGATTCAAAGTTGAAATAAATGATAAATCATAATAAGCTTTAATATTTATAATTTAAAGAACTTCTATACTGAGTCCTATTCATATGTAAATATAACAAACAACCTACCCTTCAATTAAGATTGATCTTTAAACTGAGTTTTGTTTAGTTTTCAAAAGCAGTGATAGTTGGAACTGGAGAGATGGCTCAGTGGTTAAGAGCACTTGCTGCTCTTACAGAGGACTGGAGTTAGGCTCCCATTACCCACACAGGTGGCTTACACCCAACTCTAACTACAGTTTCAAGGGATCTGACTTCTTTTTCTGACCTTGACAGGTCACATACACACATACAACATTTTTTTTATATCAGTAATTGTTCAAAGGGTTTTCCTTCAGGTTTCTGACACATTAAATGTATTCTTAAAATATAGTTTACAAAGATAAGAGATGAGGTATGTAGGCAATAACTGGAACTTTACTCTCTGAGAGATTACCTCTATTGAATAAATGCCATTCACATCTAAACTGAACTTAAGTGTCTTGGTCTTGTCTATAACCCCAGAATTCAAGAGGCTGAGGTAGGAGGATTGCTGTGACTTTGAGCCCAGTCTANGATACAGTATGAGACCCTGTCTCAAGAAGTTTAGCTTTTTTGAGACANTGTATTCTATGTAGCTCTGGCTGGCTTGAAACTTCTATGTAGACCAGGCTGGCCTTGAATTTACAGAGAACCACCTGCTCCTGCCTCCTGAGTGCTGGAATTAAAGTCCTGGAGCTGTGAAGTGGTTTTCTAACAAGTTCTGTGCCCCCTGCATTTTGGTGGAGAGAAACCCTANGAAGGATCCACTCTACATGCTAATGACATTCATTACAGTTGCCCTAAACATTTTCTTGAAAGAATGGCAAAACTGCATTTTTATAATCTATCCATACAGTAACTACTCTTCAGCTAATTATTCCATAAGAGACTGTGGATAACACTTTAACTCATCTAAAATCAACTTAGACACTGGTAGGCCTATTGAGTTAAAAAATCTATTCTGTGAGAATTCTAGATTCAGGTAAAATTTTCCTTTGTAGTCCTATTTATTGACCCTAATATATATATTACCCGAATGGATCTTGCTCCATACAAAAGATAATTTTCTTTAGTGAGAATTCTGATAAGGGCTTAGATATNTAAGAAAGTTTCTCACNTAGATGAATCTTTCTA
The DNA here is from genome assembly GCA_001675575.1 of Neotoma lepida. Lineage (NCBI taxonomy): Eukaryota > Metazoa > Chordata > Mammalia > Rodentia > Cricetidae > Neotoma > Neotoma lepida. The sequence continues at coordinate 391,853 of LZPO01116975.1, forward strand.
GATCTANTTACACTGCCACTCAATTTTCAATTTCTCAAGAGAGGCTTTGATTCGTATTGGAGGGTCTAAGCAGGGAGAATGGGAGTCAGAGCTGCTCTTTGGTTATCCAGCATTAGATTTATCTTTATATCCCTCTGATATCTTTAATTAATCTTTATTAAACTGGTCATTAACTTGCACTTCCTTGTTTCTCAGTATATCTTGACTATATTTATTTTGGTTGACATTCAGTACTATATAATTATGCTTGACAAAGGCAGGATCTTCAGTGAAACTCAGATCTACTTGGCATCTGTTAATTTTGGGGCAAGAGTCATATATCAAAGGATGCTGAATACTTATTATAATTTAAAAAGGCCTAAAACNGCTGGGTATGGTGGCACATGTAGGGAAAAGGGGTCAGCCAAAAAAACCCAACCTGGCCCTGAAACCAGAGCTAGTGAAAGAACCCACCCTGGCCCTTAGACCTCAGCCAGTGAAAGAAACACTTTAGCCCTGAACCTAGAACCAAAGAAACATACCCTGACCCTGAAACCAGACCCAAAGAAACATACTTTGTCCCTAGAATCAGAGCCAGTGAAAGAAATATGCCCTGGCCCGAAATTTGAGCCAAAAAGCTAAAAAGGGCCATGAAAGAAACACAGTTTGACTCTGAAATCAGAGCCAACTTGGCCCCTCACCAACAAAACTAACCAATCCCTGCGCAGAAAAACTAACCAATCCCTGAGCTGAAAATCTCCCTGGAGAAACTCTGCCCCTAAGAATCTCTATATAAGCCCCTCTGCCTGTTCAATTGTTGGCTGTGCTTTCCCACCATGATAGAGGCAGCCACTCTCCTGGACTCCTCCTTCCCAAATAAATTTTCTTAAAAGAGTCGGGTGAAGATCTTCTTTCACTGGCACAGAATAGAAGAACCTTGCTGAAATGTCCCTTAGGGACAGAGCAGAAAAAACCTTGCTGAGATGTTCCCTTAGCAGGGCTGAGCAAGATTGAACAGAAAAAAGTAACAACTTTTTGCCAGAGACTGAAGAGATTGCTACATTTCTGCAGGGGTTTCCCCTTTAGCAGAGTGAAGCAGAAGAAGCAACATCTTTGGCCAGAAAGAAGCAACA
>LZPO01116975.1:455114-473481 GCA_001675575.1 Neotoma lepida
CAGAATTTACCTGTGTAGACCATGCTGGTCTTGTACTTACTAGAGATCCACCTGCTTCTGCCTCTCAAGTGCTTTGAGTAAAGTTGTGCAACACTATGCTCAGTAGTACCATGTTGATTTTGTTTTGTTTTGTTTTGCTTTTTTGAGACAGGGTTTCTCTGTGTAGCCTTGGCTGTCATGGAACTCAGTGATCCACCTGCCTCTGCCTCCCAAGTGCCTGAATTAAAGTGTGTGCCACTAACACCTGGCTGTACCATGCTATTTTTAATAGTTTGGTTCTGTTATATAATTTGAGATTGAGTGTTGTGGTTGCTAGTATTCTTTCTCCTAAGGATTGCCTTGGTTTTTCATGATCATTTGTGGTTTTATATGATTATTGGAATAGTTTTTCTAATCCTGTGAAAAATATCATTGGAATTTTGATGAATATTTATTGAATTGAATCTATAATTTGCTTTGAGTACTTTATTTTTCACAATATTAATTCTGCCAATCTGTGAGCATAGGAGATCTTTCCAACTAATGTTGTCTTCAGTTTATTTCTATATTCTCTTAAATTTTTCATTGTAGAGGACTTTTGTAGCAAGTCTTTTTCTATCCTGCCAGCCCTCTCCCAAATAATGACACAGAAACTTCTTACTAATAATGAAAGCATGGCCTATAGCTTAAGCTTGTTCCTAACTAGCTTATGTAACTTAAATTAACCCATTTATATTAATCTACATTCTATCACGTGGCATTACCTCTCTTCCATCTTATATCTCCTGTTTCCTCTCCGTGTCTCCATACCTATATTCATCTCCTCCTCCTCTCTTTCTGCCTGGAAGTCTTGCCTAACCCTTTCCAACCTAGCTATTGGCCATTTAGCTCTTAAACCAATCAGAAGGCACCTTGGCAAATACAGTATACAAATACAGTGTACAAAAAAGATTATTCGACAACAGTCTTTTGCCACCTTAGGTTATTTCTAGGTACTTTAATATTAGACCATACTGCCTGCAAATTGGGATGATTTACCTTATTTCATTTCTTTCTGAATCCTCCCTGCCCCCAGCTTTTTTTTCTTGTCTTATTGCTCTAGCTAAGACTTCAAGCACTGTTTTAAATTGGAGACAAGACAGTGTGCCCCCTTATCTTGTTCCAGGTTTTGGAGGAAATATTTTTCATTTTCTCCCATTTATTATGTTGGCCAAAGGTTTTGTAGTATACAACTTTTAATATGCTGACATATATTCCTTCCTTGCCTAGGTTCTGTAAGTCATTTTATTATGAAAGAATATTGAACTTTGTTGAAGGCGTTTTGTGCATCAATTGAGTTTTTGTCCTAAAGTCTTTTTATGTGCTGTATTATACCTAATAATTTGCATATCCTTTAATTGTTTAAATAAGAAACTGAACTTTATTTTTATTATTATTATTATTATTAAAACATTCGATGTACAACTGCAGGAGACATAATATACAGATAGCTTGAACATAAATACAGGTTACAAATTCTTATCCTAATAGTGAAATGTTTCACTAAAGCTTGCCCAGTGACTGGGCAAAACCCAAACTTATTTTATGCTACAGTCATCCTAGGGTCCTTCCTGCTAGGTAGCCTCCCTGGATCTGTGGGTTGCAGAGTGATTGTCTTTTGGAAACTGAACTTTATTAATAAATCTTTAAACCATTTAAGTCAATTTTTGATTCTTGAACTTTTATGTAAAGCAATTTTTGTTTTGTGTTTTAATTTCAGAAAATATAAAAAATCAAAATCAGCATACTGTGAACAAGCAGTATGAAAGAGAGAAGGAAAAACTTGCTATGGGAATAGAAGAACTACGTGCTAAGCTGATACAAATAGAAGCTGAGAATTCTGATTTGAAGGTTAACATGGCACACAGAACTAGTCAGTTTCAGCTAATTCAAGAGGAATTGCTAGAGAAAGCTTCAAATGCTAGCAAACTGGAAAATGAAGTAAGTTTGGATTTATCTGGGTATAAGTGCTAAACTTTGATGTAGAAAAAAGTATTGCTATGGGATTTTGTAACTATTGAAATCTAGATTTATAAGGATTTGGAAAATGGTAACATATCAGTTATAAATTCTTTTAAAACCATATTGGAAATGTGTGTTTAACTTATATTGAAAGTAGGAAAATACTACCTAGTAGCTAAAAGTTCTCAAATTTGATGGAACTAATAACATTTGTTAACATAATAATAGTACATGTTTATAGATCTTAGATTGTGATGGGAAGAAAAGGAATGGTAATAGAGAATTTCAAATTTTAGCAAACATTAGCGCCACCTAGGAAACCTGTGGACATGTAGATTATTGAGTTTCTAGCTGTAGACGGGTATTTCTTTGGGCCGCCAGCTCACAAAAAACAACACGGAGACTTACTAATTATAAAAGCTCAGCTTATAGGTTAGGCTTGTCCCACTAGCTCTTATAACTTAAATCAACCCATTTTTATTCATCTATGTGTTTTGCCATGTGACTTGTTGCTTTTACCTCTCCTCCTATACATATATCTTGCTCTCTCTGTGTCCAGCTAGTGACTCTGCCTTTCTTCCCAGAGCTCTCCTTGTCTATAAGTCCCGGCTATACCTCCTGCCTAGCTATTGGCTGTTTAGTTTTTTTATTAAACCAGTCACAATGATGTATCTTTACATAGTGTAAACAAATATCTTGCACCATTTCCCCCTTTTTGTCTAAATAAAAAGTAAAGGGTTTTAACTATAGCATAGTAAAACTGTATACAATAAAAACAATTATCAAGTAAGAAATACATTCACAATGTCCAGTTTATTAGTATTTGGCAAATTTGGAGAAAATATTCTATTATCTATCTTAACTTGGAGAGTGTAAAGATTTATACCTAATTTACTTTTTATGTTGACTAAAGAAAACTATAACAATAACTGTCTGTCTTCAACCCCATCAAAGACTCGAGAAGGGTATAATATTACTTGAATAAACAGGAAGTGCAGAGCAAGCAACTTCCAAAACTAAGAAACAACAGAGANATCTGGCTGCCTATACAGTCACCCCAAGGTTCTTCTGCAATGTTGGGGCATCAGTTTACAGCCTACAGTCCTAGAATATCTGACAGACTTTTCTGTGAGGCTAGAATTTTGAAGGACTGCCCTACCCTGTCTTGGCAATGTTCATCAATTGTCTTCTTTTGTGTCCTACTTTTCCAGTTTGACCAGCATACTGTCAGCAGTTGATATAAGGGCAGTTTTTTGCTCAAATGGCTAGCTTTTACCACAAAGAAAGCAAACTCCATATGGAGGTTCTTTAATGCCCATTATCCTTTTGTGAAGTAAATTGGTACTGTCAGGAGCAGACGTGTCTCACTGTTATAAAAAGCTTTATATTATAAACATTTTAAATGCCATATTTTATAGGTCTTTGAAGTGTTTGAATATCACCTCTCTATCTAAAATACATCTCTGTATAACCTTCAAAACATACCTAACGTGACTATAAGTTTGATTGTTATAAATGACTAACCTGTATTTCTTTATTATCCTAACTAGCCTTCAGAGACTAAAAATTTGCATTAAATTTTTAAATAAGCTGCATAGCTACAATAACTTAAACAAGAAGAGAAACATATATACAGTGTAACAAAAATGACCTTAAATTTGTATCAATACACAAAAATCCATACCAACATAAAATATTTGAGAATAGTGGTTATTCAAAAGTAGACTCAACAATCCACTCCTTTAATCCCGTCATTTCTGTACTCTATATCCCCTTTTTCTCTTCAGAAAGAGATCCTTGAATCAACTCTCCTTTGTTTATCTTTCTCCCTGACCATGATCACTAACAACTTGTAACCAACCCTCCTAAACAATGACAACATCCATAACCCCCTGAGTGTCCAAAAACCACCCATCCCACCTCTTGGGAATGTGGGCACTGTGTTTTCTAGACTGCTTCCTGTAGTCTGGGGGTGATGAAATCTTTGGAGCACACAGAGAAAACTGAGATAATGGTCAAGTCCTGGGAAAACTAGCCATAACATTTGTTGTCCAGTCTCTATGCAACAGAAAGATCAAGGCTTATCTGCAGTTCTGGCTAGGATAGTCTGTGAGGCTGGACCATCTCAGCCAGCAGCCTTGAAGCTGATCTAGATGTAGAATTCTAAGGAAACTGCAACAGAGTCACTGAGAGTCTGGATCACCTGGGCCACCCATTTTCATTGATGTTTGGTCGCCTTTTTCTGCAAGCATACAGACTTTCAAAGGCACATACCTGTCTGTATTAACACAAGTATGGACTGTTCATTGTATACAAGCCAGCAAAAGATCATGATTTGCTTTATGTGTGAGCAGGTAAAATATACATCACCCATCTTGTAGTGTTTCTAGGTTTATTTCTTCATGTCTGTAGCCAAGATTTTCAGGGGTCTGTTATGCCTGTGTCATGAGCCCCTCAGAGACCACGAGGAGTCCAAGTTCGTATGCAAAAGCAAAGAGCCTTTATTTCAAGCTCGAGCTTGAGCTCTCTATCCATTCTGACACAGCAGTTGGATCAGGGAGACCTTCAAGCTCAGTTGAGGCGGGGTTTTTAAGGAGTAAAGGATTGTGGGGGTAGGGGAAGTCTGGATTCAGATGGGGGTTGAATTCCTGATTGGGCAAGAGTAGGGCAACAAAAGTCTTGTTATACAGGGATTGGTACTGGCGTTGTTGCAAGGAAATTGGCAACCTAGATGCAAGTTACGTAAGCTATCCTTAATTTTCTGGAGCATTTAGTACTTGTCTGTCTCAATTCTGATTGATCCCCTGCAGGGTACAGTTTGTGGCATTTCCTAGTTATTGTAAGAGTGAGGCCTAGTCTCACTATTGTTCATCTGCAGCCTATCATGGCTGCACTAATGTTAAGTTAGGCCTCTTCAGTTCCCCCCCTGCTCATCAAACCTGAATTCTATCAACCTTGAATGAATCCACAGCCTTTTGTTTTCTATAGAAAAAAAAAAGCACAACCTCTTTGCCAAAGCAATACATTTTAAAACTTCAATTGTAAAGTTAAGGCAATTTTAAAGTTTCTATGCTGGTTTAATTCAGCAGTCCCTTCCACAATCCAATGTCTCTCAGCAGCTGTTGTTCTCTGTTCATTAGCATTCAAAAATTCAAAATAAACAAAGCACCATATAAGATCCAAACTCCCTGTGTTATATTTTCCATCTTTACTCTCTTTTTGAAGACTATTATTTTTAAACTACTTTTTTATATGACTGTCATACCCATTTTCTTTTCTTTAGCACCTAAGCACATATTTAAATATAATGTAACCTTTTTAGAGGAATTTTTATGTCTTGACCTGGCTTTACTAAGCATCTGCAGTGTTTTCTGGCCATGTGAGACAAATCTTAAACTGACATGTCAGTTTCTGCATGGCTCAGCCTAGTGCAAAGCACTGGCTCCAGCCTGCAGTCAGTAGGTGTTAGCTGCACCTTTGTATGCCACTGAGCACCAGCCCTCCTGAGAGACTGCAAGACTAAGAAGTTGTATTCAGCTCCTTGTCCAGAACTTTTCTTAGCTTTCTCAGGCCCTATGTTTGAATATTTGAGTACCCACATTGAATGCCATATGTAGACAGATATTTCTTTGGGCTGCCAGCTCACAAAAAAACAAATATCGAGACTTATTAATTATAAAAGCTCAGCCTATAGTTTAGGCTTGTCCCACTAGCTCTAATAGCTTAAATTAACCCATTTTTGTTCATCTACATGTTGCCACATGACTCATTGCTTTTACCTCTCATCCTGTATGTCTTGCTCCTTCTGTGTCTGGCTGGCGACTCTGCCTTTCTTCCCAGAGCTTTCTCTGTCCAGAAGTTCCGGCTATACCTCCTGCCTAGCTATTGACTGTTTAGTTTTTTGGTTTTATTAAACCAATCATGGTGACATATCTTTATATATTGTAATCAAATATCTTGCAACATCTAGGAATTGTGACTCAGTAGGTATAACTCATGAATTACCATTTTAAAACATTACATGTGAATCTGATACTGTGGCTTATATTCTGAAAAGGTAACAATACATGTTTTTCAATTAGCTAATCTTTTTAAAGAAATTATATATTTAGCTTATTCATTTCTATATGGTATATTTCTTCTGCCTGTGCAAATCTACTAGTAATGAAGTTCTTAATAGTTTTTGTCTGATAAAACTTTCTTCTTCATGTTCTGAAGGTTTTTTTATTCATAGACTAGAGAATTTCCCATAAGTCCTTTAAATAAATCTTTAAATTGGAATTTAAAATTTATTCTGATCATTCTTTTCCTTTCCCCAAAATTCCTCCCCGATCCTACCCATCTTCCACCCACCAAACTCCATGCCATTTCTTTCTTTCTCTTTAGAAAAAGAAAAAAACACAACAGGCAAACAAAAGGAAAAACACCCAAACAAACACACACCCCCAAGTCCCACAAGAAACACATACATACCAGGAAAACAAAACAAAACACCCCTCGTCTTTGTGTTCCCATTTATTGCAAAAAGAAGCTTCTCTGATAATGAATGAATGAGTATAGCAGAATGTCTTTAGGAGTCATGTTATTGTTCTGTTCCTTTAGCAGAACCAATAATATTTAGTTTTCCCCTAGATCCATGACCCATCTAGTCCCACTCAGGTTCTTGGCCTCCCAAGCAGTGTCAGGCATGGGTTTCATCTTGTGGTATGGTGCTGTGGGATAATGTTCTTGAACACTGGTTTAATAAAACACTGACCAGTAGCCAGGCAGGAAGTATAGGCAGGGCTAGCAGGCTAGGAGAATGCTGGGAAGAAAGAAGGAGTCAGAAGTCACCAGCCAGGACACAGAGGAAGCAAGATGACAAGGCAGAACTGAGAGAAGGTACCAAGCCACGTGGCTAAACATAGATAAGAATTATGGGTTAATTTAAATGTAAGAGCCAGTCAGTAATAAGTCTGAGCTAATGGCCAAGCAGTTATAATTAATATAAACTTCTGAGTAATTATTTTATGAGCGGCTACAGGACTGCCAAGCTGGAGGAATGTGGGGCCTGGTGGGACCAGGCAGGATGGAGAAACTTTTCAACTACGTATATATATTTGTGTATGTGTTGTTATGTGTATGTATATGTTTGTGTAAGTGTGGATATGCCTGCATACAGAGACTGTTTCACATGCATTTAATCCCAGCACCTGGGAGGAGGAAGCAGGAAGATCAGGAGTTCAAGGCCACCCTGGGTCATATAAGACTGATCCAGTCTAAAAGAGAAATAGAGCCAGGCAATGGCAGCACACACTTTTGATCCCTTGGGATCTTGGGATCTCAGGCCTTTAATCCCAGCACTATGGAGGTGGAGACAGGAAGTGATATGGCTGGGTAGAGAGAGTAATATAAGGCAGGAGGAGACAGGAACTCAGTCCCCTTTCAGGCTGAGGATTCTGTAGAGGTAAGAAGTCTTTCTCGTAGCTAGCTGCTCTGCCTCTTTGATCTATCAGCTTTTGCCCCTCTATCTGGCTCTGGGTTTTTATTATTAAGACAAATTAGGATTTGTGCTACATTTTATCATCAATGATTTTCTTTCTCTGTATATTGTGGTCCATAATTTTGCTGGCTGTAGTAATTTGGGCTGTCAGCACATGTTAGGAATGCACTGTACTGCTGAGTTGTATCACCAGCCTAGTTCTGGTTCTTAAGTATGTACAGTAATATAAACTAAGAGATTATTTGTCAGATATTGGTGGCACACACCTTTAATTCCAGCACTCATGAGACAGAGGCAGGTGTGAACTCTGTGAGTTCAAGGCCAGCCTGGTCTACAGAGTGAGTTCCAGGACAGCCAGAGCTGTTACACAGAGAAACCCTGTCTTGAAAAACAACAGTAAAAACAAACAAACAAACAAACAAACAAACAAATAAATAAATAAATAAATAAGATTCTTCAATGTATATTCTAATTGTCTATTGTATTTAGGGCTTGGAATGAGGAGCAGGTATTTGATTTTAAAGTGCATGTCATTCCTTTTAAAGCTGCGTTTTGTTTTGTTTTGTTTTGTTTTTTCAGATGACGAAGAAATGTTCTCAACTTTTAACTCTAGAGAAACAGCTGGAAGAAAAAATTATTGCATATTCTTCTATTGCTGCAAAAAATGCAGAGCTTGAACAGGAGCTCATGGTAAAATTTATCATTTTATTTTCCTTTTGTTACTATGTCATTTTGATCTATTATGTAGTTTGACTTTGAAGTTTTTTGTTGGTTTCTAATTGATACTACTGATTTAAAGATGATAATAAAGTGTTGAAATCGCTCACCGTTATTTTGTGAGGACCTATCTAACCTTTTATTCCTTTTAGTGTTTAAAATTGCAACCTGGTATCTTCTTTGTGTATGTAGGCACACTCATCCATGTGTGCATATGTAGAGTCCAGAGATCAACATTGGGTGTCTTTTTTTAGTTTGTTTTGAGACATGATCTCACTATGTAGCCCTAGCTGGCCTTGAACTCATAGAGATCCTCCTGCCTCTTCCCCCTAAGAGCTGGGAGTGAAGACATCTGCCACGAGGCCAGGCTAACACTGGGTATCTTTCTGTGCATGTGAAGTCAGAGGGCAGTTTTAGAAGACAGTTTTCTCTTCTTACCATGTGGATCCCAGGGATTTAATTCAGGTCTTTAGGCTTTGTGTAAAGTGTCTTTACCCTTTGAACCATCTTACTGGCCTATTTTTGCTTTGTATTTTTGAATATTGGCTAGAATATGTTGTAGGGAGTCTCTTCATTGGTCATTGTATTTTTGGCTCTAAAAGACTCTTACATTTAAGTGTCTATCTAGCTTTTTGAAATTTGTTAAGTTTTCTGCTGTAACTTCAGAGAGTAGGTGATTCTCAGTGGCTTAGTTTTTACCTCAGCTCCTTCTCCTACCCACTGCATTCTTAGGTTTGGTATCCTCATAGTATCCCAGTGTTTCTGGAAGTTGTGACTGTATTGTTGCTGCTGTTTCCTTCATTCATTCCTTCCTTTCTTCATCCTTCTCTTTTTCCTTCCTTCTTTTTCTTCCTCCTCCTCCTCCTGCCCCCCCCCCACAACTGATGTGTGAAGGTAATATTTCTTCAATTTGGTCTTTCATCTCTGATACCTCTCTTTTGCTTGGCCAAGTCTATAGGTGATGCTTTCCTGTGGTGATATTTTATCTGTGTCCCCCAATAAAGTTTATGTGAGGATCAGAGGAACAAAACCAGCCACTATAGTAAACATAGAGGTCAGGCAGTAGTAGCACATGCTTTTAATCCTATCACTCCAGAGGCATAGATCCATCTGGATCTCTGTGAGTTCAAGGCCAGACTATGAACAGAGCCAAGCATGGTGGCACACGCCTTAAATTCCAACAAGAGTTAACCATAAAGGTCTGGAGGTCTGTACAGACAGACAGGAAATGACAGAGCTGGGCAGGAAGAAGAAGTAATGTAGCTTGGCGGAAAGGAAATGAGATGGCAGAACAGAAAGGCATATAGGCATGGGAATACAGGTAGTAGGTCTCTTTGGCTGAGGATCTCCAAGTGGTAAGAATGTGGCTGGCTTCTTTCCACTTTTCTGATCTCTCAGCTTTTCACCCCAATATCTGGCTCTGGGTTTTTTATTAATAAGACCTTTTAAGATTCGTGTTACATTTGCAGTCCAACTTGTGGGGCACAGATTTACGAAAAAACCAATTGTGGCTGTTAAGTTTCTTATACCTGGATAAACTTCTCCGCTGACACAGCAATCCAAATTAGACCAAATTAGGAAAGGTCAGATTTAATGGGCAAATGTTCCCGAGTGATTCCCCAGACCCTCAGAGAGACCAGGACAAGAGACCAGAGGAACCACGGGTCTCTTTTCCCAGGATGTTGCTTAAATACCCAGAGGGGGTGGTCTTGAGCCTCTCTGAGGTAGGAGCCTGTTTGGCGGGCTTTGAAGGGGCCAGTTCAACAACTTGCAGCCCAGAGCTGGGCTGCTGGATGGGCCAGGAGTCCGGGAGTCTTGAGATGTCAGTGGAGCTGGGGTGGAGCTTGAGCCATGCAGGAAGCGGCCCATGATAGGGCACTGGGGAGTCTGGGGTGGTGCGAGGTTAGGTGCAGGGGCTGGAGCCCAAGCTGTGCAGGAAGCAGGGCTAGCAATAGGGCACCAGGCTGGAGCGCTGTCCAGCATCTGGGTCCAGAAGTGGACCCCTGGGTAGGAAGTGGAGCCACCAGCCAGCGGACATTGTGTGGAGATGGCTGGGGGCTGCCTGCGCCAGGGGTCGAGTTGGAGCTCACACCAAACAGAGTCCCAGCTCAGGCAGAAGCTGCATGTGGCCAGATCTCTACCCCATGAGGGCTAGAGTCTCTTTGGCTTTTTCTCTCCTGGTGGGTTGTGGGTTCTCTCTGGATTCTCATCTCGGATTGCACCACACTAGGTAGCTGCTTTGAAATTCCCTCAGACTTCTACTGTTCTTTTTTGGAGATCTTAGTAAGTAGCCTATGTTTGAGGACCACATTCCCATACCATTTAGAGGAGAAAACAAACTGCCATAATAGGAACACAAAACACAAGGTGTAGAAGTGTACTTAAAATTGAGTTAAGCCAGAGTGGCTGTAGTGGCACGTGCCTTTAATGCCTGTACTCAGGAGGTGGAGGCAGGTAGATCTCTGTAAGTTTGAGGCCAGCCTGGTCTGTCTAGAATAGTGAGACAATTTTTCAAAACAACACAAAAAATTGATTAAAACCTACTAATATACCACCAGTGACCATAAAACAGAAAATGCCATTATTTAAGTAGAGCATTGGCTTGAAGTAAAAATTATTTAGGTTAAACTTGGAAATAGAAATTAATGAGATAAAGAAATGTAGGGGAAAGAGCAGAGGGAAATTATAGCTTCAATTCTGCAACTGTCCACAAAGGACATTGTCAAGTTTCTACAGGATCATGGTTCAAATGTGTTTCTTGTAGAGCATAAATCATGAGGAAACATTAAAAATATACCTAAGATAGTTAATAAGGACTGTTTGATTGCAGCCTATAACCAAATTTATTTTTTAAGTAAACATTTCAGAGATACTGAAAGTGTAAGTAAATTGTCTGAGCAGATGAAAAATATGAATTTAATGAGAATAAACCCAAAGAAACCAAGGCTGAAGAGCAACTGAATGAGAGTTCACCAGAATATACAATATCTGTTCTAAAAGGGGGAGATAAAACCAACTTTCCCCCTAAGTTGTACACTTCTACTGGTATTTAGGACACTATAGAACAGGTCTGTCTTTCATACTAATTGTTAAACAAGTTCAAAAATGGAGAAAAACGCCAAGCTGTTAAGTTTCAAGTTTCCTGTAGCAGGATCATCAGAGGATGGGATGAAGTTCCTCTGACTATGAGTAAAGGAGAAAAAGTTCAGTTGGAAATTGAACCAGAATAAGCTGTGGGTAGAAAGGATAGCTGGATACCAAAATTCCACCAAATGCAAAACTTATTTTGAAAAAATATTGTATTTTGTGTGAATGGATGTTTTGCTTGAATGCAGCATGTCTATGTGCCACTTGTGTGCCTAGTGCCCACATTTCAGCACTTGGGAAGCAGAGGCAGGTGGATCTTTAAGCTCAAGACCAGCCTGGTCCATATAGTGAGCTCTAGGCTAACCAAGGCTACTTAGTAAGGCTCTGTCATTAAAAAAAAAAAAGTATATAAGTAAATGAAGCAGCAGCAGCAAGCAAGATACTAGAAAAATGTTTAAAATGAAAAAGGATTTTTTAATAATGAAAAATATTCGTAGTTACAATTAGATAAATGTAAGACTGGGAAGAAAAATAAAAACAAAAGATTTTTAAATTTTAAATAAACCAGTAAGATAAAGTAAAAATGTTAGTAAAACTATAGTAGAAAAGAAAAATAAGAGAGAGAGAGGGAGGGAAACATGCGGTGGGGAAAAATAAATAAAATTTATTGTACAATGATGTAAAAAAAATGTGATAACTTTCTGGGTATGGTGGTACATACCTGTAATTCCAGCACTTGGGAGGCAGAGATTGGTGGATCTCTGAGTTCAAGGCCAGCCTGTTCTACACATCAAGTTCCAGGCTAGTCAAGGGAAACACAATGAGTCCCTTTCTCACAAAACAATAACAAAAATTTTCAAAAAAAAAAATCAAATTTTATAAATATATGAAGTAGAATATAAATAAAACCATGAAAAAGTTATGAATATGATTAAATAAAAGTACTAATAAAATATAGTAAAAATAAAAAAGGGAAACATAAGGAGCAAGAAAAACCAGAATACAAGAAAATAAATTGATACCTTCTTTCTGGCTCCATGAATATTGGAGCTTGTTAGGTACATGTGGGAGGAGGAGTCAGCTGAACTTTAGACCCTTTTGTTTCCTGTGACTTACACTGACACTGACTCTGTTTTGTACTGGTGTCCAGCCAGAGCTCTTGTCACTTTAATAGGTTTCCTTCACAGTAAGAGTGTCTGCTGCCTACTCTGCTCTGCAGTCTCTGAGTGGGACAGGTTTTCCCATCTTCTTGAGACTCCCTGGTTTGTACTTGTTGGAGTGGTTAATGATGTAGCTGTAGGGTTTCTTCCAAATACACTGGAAGTTGGGGGAAGCAGCCTGAGAACTGAGGTGTGTAAGGGCAGACCACCTTTTTACCTTTATACTTTAAACTTGCTAAATATTAATCACCCTGCTGGATGGATGTAGCTGTGGGTTTCAAGTAGTCCATTGGAATTTCAGATTTCTCTGCTCCTACATCGGTAAGTGTCAGCATAAAATTTTAGCTCCAAAGATTTACCTACTCCACACTCCCCCAGTCTCAGGCTCACAGTTCTCATTCTTCAGAGTTATTCTCAGCTGATGAAGCCTGTTCCTGGCTGCTAGTGGCAAAGCTCCCTTTCCCAGCACAGCTCACTGCCTGACAGGCCTCCTGCTTCCTACCCTTCAGCTTGTCAGTGGCCTACCCTCTGTTCTTACGACTGCATCCCAAGTCTCTCTATCAACTGGGATTGTAGGAGGATGAATTTAATGTTCCTGAGTTGTGATTGTTCCCTTTTTGCAGATCCCCAGAGTATTTTAGTTTTAAATAATAGGTTCCCTGAAGATAGTGTCTAGGCACAGCTCTCTGAACCAGGGGAACTCCTCTACTCCTAATCTGTCCCATCTAAGAAGTCATTGTCCTAGCAAGACTAGCAGCTGGATTTGAGGCTTAGGAGAGCTGTGGATTTGTCCTGTTAATAGGACTTTCAGTCTCATTTTTACTAGAGTTCCCTGGTAATGTTTGGATGAGGCCTCCCTCTCCCATATCAGTTGAAACTGTTCTGTTTGATTTTCTACTTTTTAGTGTCACGTCTTGATCCTCTATATTACTGAGCTGTCTCATCACTCTTGTTTTGAATTTTCAGAGTTCTTTCTTTTCCTCTGTTTTCATTCATCTTGATACTTCATCACTGGGTCATAACAGAAAATTTCTAGTCTACCTATTGCCTGGAAATCAGTCTTCTTGTTTAAGTATTGATTAAAGTGTACTTAAAGAATGGAATATGGGGCTGGAGAGGTGGCTCAGAGGTTCAGAGCACTGACTGTTCTTCCAGAGGTCCTGAGTTCAATTCCCAGCAACCACTTGGTGGCTCACAACCATCTGTAATGAGATCTGGCACCCTCTTCTGTATATATAATAAATAAATCTTTAAAAAAAAAAAGAAATTCGTCCCAGAACATATTCCCATCTAACAGAAAGCCCCAGCTTTGTTTAAAAAAATGGAATATGGCAGGTTTATTGGTAGATTCATGTATTTTTATCTAAAACAGGCTTTTAGTTATATTCTTCCCAATATTTTTATTTCTAGGAAAAGAATGAAAAAATAAGAAGCCTTGAATCCAATATCAATACAGAACATGAGAAAATTTGTTTTGCTTTTGAAAAAGCAAAGAAAATTCACTTTGAACAGCATAAAGAAATGGAAAAACAGATTGAACGAGTAAGTAATGTATTCTTTACTACTGAAAAGAACCTTAAACACTCTAACCTAAAATTCTTTAAGTGCAAATAAAGAAAGAAAGGCATAGAGAAATAAATGGCAAGACCTATAATAAGAATCTTACCCTTTCTAAACAATGTTTGTTTCGTGTGTGTGTGTGTGTGTGTGTGTGTGTGTGTGTGTGTGTGTGATTGAGATAGGGTCTCACAATGAATCTGTGTCTTGGAAATCACTATGTATACCAGGCTGGCCTTGAACCCACAGAGATCTATCTCCCTCTGCCTCCCAAGTCCTGGGATTAAAGACTGCACCACCACTACACTCAGCTCCAATGTTTGTTTATTTTTTATGTTTTGTTTTCTGGGGATGGAATCCAGGGCATTGTACATACTAACCAGGTATGCTACTAGTGAGATGGCCCAGCAGATATAGCTGCCTACTGCCAAGCCTGATGACTGGAGTTTAAATTCCAGGACCCACATAGTGGAAGGAGAGACTGACTCTTGAAAGTTGTCTTCTAACCTGCATGCATTTAAACACACATACACACAAAAGGAAATAAAATGTAATGCCCCCTCCACCTTTAAAAAAAAAAAGAATGCATCAATAAAGAAAAGCTCTGAAAGTATTCAGTAAAATTTATAAACTGATAATCAGTTAGACCTAGAGGTTTAAAAGAATTAGGAATAAAAGAGCTATATCATGTGGGGTGATGGTATGCGGTGACCACGGCCATCGCACACCATTAATCCCAGCACTTGGGAGACAGAGGCAGGCAGATCTCTGAGTTCAAGGCCAGCCTAGTCTACAGAGTGAGTTCCAGGACAGCAGAATTTAAAGAGAGAGAGAGAGAGAGAGAGAGAGAGAGAGAGAGAGAGAGAGAGAGATATCGATCATTAGACTATAAAACACGAAGTGATGAAAACAAACTGGAGTGCACTTGGTATTGTAGGCTGAGGAAGGTGGATCTCCATGATCTCAAGGCCAGTGTATATAGCAAGTTTCAGACTAGCCAGGAATGTATAATGAGATCTGGTTTATCAAAACAAAATAAAAGAAACATAGTTTCATGTTTTTCCAAAAGAAATTGCAGGTCTATGTGGTTCCACTGGTAAATTCTTCCATACTGATATTATATAGTCTATGAGAAGAAGATGAACTACTTTCAAACTCATTTGACAAATAAGGCAAATTGTAAGCAACTTTGCAACTCTGTGGGCTTGGTCCCGGGTTTTGGCACCAAAAATGTAAGCACTTTGTTGCAACTCTGGGAGTTGCTTGGAGCTGCAAAGAGACAATTCAGCCCTGGAGGGCGAGGTATCTCCAACACCTCGAGCTGCTTAGAACAGCTCTGCCTTGGAGGTGTCCCGGACACCTTGAGCTGCTTAGAACAGCTCTGACAGCTGGGGCTGCAAAGAGACAGTCCAGCCCTGGAGAGCATGGTATCCTGGACACCTCGAGCTGCTTAGAACAGCTCTGCCCTGGAGGTGTCCTGGACACCTTGAGCTACTTAGAACAGCTCTGAGAGCTGGGACTGCAAAGAGACAGTCCAGCCCTGGAGGGGAAGTTATTCTGACTGCTTGGGAGAGTCAGGCCTGGAACTGCTTCAGCAGGGAAGGGTGTCCTGATTGTTCTAGAGAGTCAGGCTATACCTGGTGTGGTGGGGGATGGTCTCCCCGTAGGATATAGCAATCCTGCTCCTCTCCTGGAGAGCAGCTACAGCTGAGCTTTGCTCAGCCCCCACTTAAGGGGGCTTCCTAGCAGAGCTCTGCTTACTTCACTCTGCAAAAAGGGGAAACCCCTGCAAAAATGTAGCAATCTCCTCTGCCACTGGAGCAAAGTGTTACTTAGCTCTCATTTGCTCAGTCCACTGTGGGATGTCTCAGCAAAGATCTTCTGTTCAGCTCTTCTTTGCTCAGTCCACTGTGAGACATCTCAGCAAAGTTCTTCTGTGTGCCAGCAAATGAAGATCTTCACACCCAAAACTCTTTTGAGAAAGAGATTTATTTGGGAAGGAGGAGTCCAGGAGAGTAGCTGCCTCTACCAGGGTGGAGAGAACAGCTCACAACTGCCCAGGCAGGGCAGTTTATATAGGATGGCTTGGGGGTGGAGTCAACAGGGATTGGCTAGTTTTTTTTCCTGCCCTGGGATTGGTCAGTTTTGTGGTCTAGGGGCAAAGATGGCCCTGATCTCAGAGCCAAACTGTGTTTCTTTCACTGGCCTCTTTTGGCTTTTGGACACTACTTCTAAGGCCAGGGCACATTTCTTTCACTGACTCTGACTCTAAGGACCAAGAGTGTTACTTTGGTACTAGTTTCAAAGTCCGGGCATGTTTCCTTGGTTCTGGGTTTGGGGATAAAGTGTTCATTTCCCTGGCTCAGGTCCCAAACCCAGGCTGTGTTTCTTTCCCTAGTCCTGGGCTCCAGAGCCAGGGTGCTACTTTCTTGCACTGTGATTGGTTCGTTTCACAAGTCAGTTGGCCAGGGGCAGAGACGGCTCTGATGTGAGCCTGTGTTTCCTTCACTGGCTTTACTTAGCTTTTTGACACTAATTCTAAGGCCAGGGCAAATATCTTTCACTGATTTTGGTTCTAGGGACCAACAGTGTTACTTTGGTACTGGTTTCAGATTCAGGGCATGTTTCTTTGGTTCTGGGTTGGGGGATAAAGTGTTCATTTCTCTGGCTTAGGTCCCAAACTCAGGCTGTATTTCTTTCCCTGGTCCTGGGCTCCAGGGTCAGGGTGGGTTTCTTTAGCCAGCCCCCTTTCCCTACACAAGTATCTCAAATTCAAAACATGAGACAAAGACAATAAAATACCATTTAATTCTTATTAGAACTTCAAGGTAGGGAATGAGAGGAAAGACTGATAATAGCAAACACTGACAAGAAGTGTAATCTTCATTTGTTGTTAGTATGATAGATTAGGACCCAATCTTAAAAACCAGTAATAATAAAGGCTGAGGGGAGAGAGAAAAATTTTGATGTACTTGGAAGAGAATATCTACTAAAATGAAAATGTGCCTATCCTACTAAGAGGAAGTCCATTTCTAGATGATTTGTTCTAGGGAAACTCTTATATATGTGCATAAATAGACTTGTATAAAGGGTGTTATTGCAACATTGTTGCAGAAATCAAGGCAAGATATCAAATTAACTATAATCCTTATGTAGAGTATAGTATTTCCTAAAGTAAATGAACTAGACCTATATATGTCAACATCTGACACTATATTGAGTAACAAAAAGCAAATTGTTAAAACTTAAAGGTATTGTTATAATGTAAAATTTCAAGGCAGAAAATTGTATTCCATATTGTTCATGATGGTACATATTTAATAAAAGCACAAAAACAGACCAGTCAATAATAAGAACAGTGGAAGAAAGGGAAAAGAGATAGGTATATGTTTTAATTTTTTTTAAATAAGAGAAATGGAAGGAAATTTCTAAAATGCAAAAATCTATGTACTTTCGAATATATTTATGTTTAAAGTGTTCCCAATGTTTTATAACTATAACATGAAAATCCTGTTTTTATATTTAGCTTGAAACTCAACTAGAGAAAAGAGACCAACAATTCAAAGAGCAAGAAAAGACTATGTCCATTTTGCAGCAAGATATACTATGTAAACAACATCACCTTGAATCCCTAGATAGACTCTTGACGGAAAGTAAAGTGGTAATGTCATGTTTTTAAAAGTACTTTTGGACTCACCATGGGACACCTTGTTTTAGAAGAGGTGGGAATGGGGATGGGTTGAGGGAAGGAGCTGGCAGGGCGGGAGGAGGGAGGAGAGGGGGATCTGAGGTTGGTATGTAAAAGGAGTCGAAGATCTTTTTAATTAAAAAATAAATAAATAAATAAATAAAAGAAAGAAAGAAAGAAAGANTAAAAAAAAAGAAAAAAAAGTACTATTTAAAAGCTAACATTTTAAGTTTATGTTTCTGTAACATAAATTTAATATATTCTCAATATTTATTTTCAAACACATTTTTTCTTACCAAAATTTCTTTATAGGAAATGGAAAAAGAAAATATGAAGAAAGATGAAGCTTTGAAATCATTGCAGATTCATGTATCTGAAGAAACAATCAAGGCTAGTATAGTATACTTCTTGTGTGTTTGTGCCTCTGTGTATGTGTGTGTGTGTGTGTGTGTGTGCGCGCATGTGCACACACATGCCATGGCATGAGTGTGAAGTCAGAGGACAACTTGCAAGAGTCAGTTTTCTCCTTCTATCATACAGGTGTCAAGAATAGAATTCAGGGCCGGGCGGTGGTGGCGCACGCCTTTAATCCCAGCACTCGGGGAGGCAGAGGCAGGCGGATCTCTGTGAGTTCGAGGCCAGCCTGGGCTACCGAGTGAGTTCCAGGAAAGGCTCCAAGCTACACAGAGAAACCCT
>LZPO01116975.1:474116-484843 GCA_001675575.1 Neotoma lepida
GAAGTAATGCTTTTATTTTTGTACCTTATACTATAAGAGCTGGAGCCACAGAGCATGATAAGTGCTTAATTAAGATGGAAAAGGCATTAAATTTGTGCATGTGTGTCTGTCTGTATGAAAAAGCAGTATATTTAGTACTCAATCCTATAATATTTGAAATGTTTCCCTTGTGAATATGGAAGAACTACTAAATATTCATTTTTTTTTATTAGCGTTAATAGGTCTAAATATTCTGCCATCTTGTACCATTAATAGCTTGAATATAAAGATACCTACTTTTTACCTGGAATTCTGTTTATAACCCATTTTGCGATTGTATGTGCTTATGTAAACAATTATGTCTTCAGGGAGAGCGAGAGAGAGAGAATGTGTGTGTGTATACTACATCTGCATATGTATGTATGGAGGTTAGAAGTTGAAATCAGGTCTCTTCCTCAGTCTTATTTTTTTGAGATTGGATATGTCATCAAACCTGAAGCTTCCCTATTCAGATATTTAGCCTGGCCTGTGACCTTAAGTGATCTGNCTGTCTCTGCTTTCTAATGCTAGAATTGTATACACATGCATGCTGCCATACCTGGCTTTTTACATGAGTGCTGGAAATCTGAACTCTGATCCCCATGCTTGTTGTGAGCTATCTCCCCAGCCCAACAATTACATCTTTATTTATTGTTACGGGTCTGGGGTCACTTAAAGATTCACCATGACCATATATACATTTTAATAAGAGACTTTATATTTTAGATACTGACATCCAACATGGGGCTAGGACTGCACCTGAGAGTGCTCCCAAGATTCAGCACCTAGCCATACCAGCCCAAGGCTTATGAAGGAAAAGCCACAAGATTGCATGTGTTTTGTCTGCTTTTAGGCAGGGTCTAATTTATATGTCTTGCAATTGTTCTAGTCATCTTTTTGAACAGAGTAAGCATGTTTGATTACAAAAGCAGAGATAGCAGTTAGTCTTATGACCTACTATGTTACTAGAACAGCAAATTTTATAAGACCAGTCAATTTAAGAATAGTTTTCATCATTTGGGAGAAAAGGGAAGTGGGCTGCTAGGGTACAGCCTGTATAAGCTAGGGGCTATAGCTGGAATTTCTTTGGACCGCCAGCTCCCAAATAATGATATGGAGACTTTTTATTAAGTGTGAAAGCTTTGCCTTACCTTAGGCTTGTTTCCAACTAGCTTTTAAAACTTAAATTAAACCATTTATATTAATCTACGTTCTGCCACGTGTCTTATTATCTCTTCTCCATACTGTACATCTGACTTCCTCTTTGTCTCACTGGCCCCTCAGATTCTTCCCAGAGTTCCTATCTCTGACTAGAAGTCCAGCCAGTCCTCTTCTGTCTAGCTATTGGCTGTTCAGCTCATTATCAAACCTATCAGAAGGTGCCTTATACAGATGAGGCAACCATCTTCACAATATATAAAAAGATTATCCTACAAGGGCCTTTCACGTTAGGGGCATTTTTTGCTTTTTGATCTCTCAAGCATAGTAAGTCTAAACTTTAAATGTAATGTTANCTATCACATTATAGTTACTCCTATAGAATTCAACAATTCTTTAACATTCAGTGTCATGTCAGTTCATTTATATATGTAAGGGTAAACTTAATTTAAAAAAATTAGTATGCAGATCAAGCATAGTAGCGCCTGCCTGTAATCCTAGCACTTGGGCGAAAAGTTTCCCAAAAGTTTGAGGTCAACCTGGTCTGTACAGTGAGTTCCAGGCCAGGTAAGGACTTTGTTTCAAAACGCAAGGAAAAAATAAAAAAGATAAACAAATTTGTATGTTAATGTTGTAGGCATGAAACTATTTCATTAAATAATATTCAATAGCTATTAAATTTCTGGTTCTTACCTAGAACATCTAAGCAGCAATTTAATAAGGAATTTCCATATGTTAATGGACAGATAAGAGATAAGAAATCAGAAAATGAATGAATCATACATTGAATATTTTTCCCTTGATACTTTTATTGAGTTTTCCTTTTGAGGAAAAAGTAAATATGAGAAAGAAATATAGAAGCAAAATTCCTTTGTTCAAATATAAATAAGTTTGTTGTTGTTGTTGTTGTTGTTGTTGTTTTGGTTTTTTTGAGACAGGATTTCTCTGTGTAGCCCAAGCTGTCCTGGAACTCACATTGTAGAATAGGCTGGCCTCGAACTCACAGAAATCTGCCTGCATCTGCCTCCCGAGTGCTTGGATTAAAGGCATGCACTGCCACACCAGGTTAAATATAAATAATTTTAACATGGAATATCTGTAGCAGTAAAATAAATGTCTGGGATCCTCTGTTTCTGATTATGTCATTATACTATCTTTCATAACTTTTGACCAAGTTCCTTTGCATGATTCAATTTGTTAATTGCAAGACTAATAGTATATGAACTGTGTGTAGGGAAGTTAAAACTATCAGTTTGAAATTGTACTTTACAAGTATAATCAGTGAGAACTAAAAGGTTGAGTCTATGGATGTTGCTCAGTGTCAGGTCCCTTGCCAAGTATGAGCAAAGCCCTGCATTTGATTCCTAGCACCAACAGAAATAAAATAAATTCTGAACAGGTAATAATCTCATAAAGTAGACAAATATGTTTGTTACCTGTTAAATAGAATGTTGAAAGAGTGTGCCTTAGGTTTAAAGATTATATTTGTTTCTTTTCTATATTTTCTCTTCTGGATTCTCTGCCTCCCCAATAAAGAAAGTAGACAAATAATCAAGCATTTATTGAAGCTATGTAGCCTTAGATGGTCAGTTGATTATTCCTCACACTGTGTACCTGAGGAGGTTATTTGGTTCAGCAGAGCAGTTAATTTTTGTCCTTATTCTATTCATATACAAGTAGTTTATATATAGTACATGTTGATTATTTACATATGATTAAGACACAAATTCTGTAAAGTAATAAATCTTTTTATTATTCATTGGTTTTGCTTGATTTGTTCATTTTTACTTAACTGTGTTTTAAAATGTCAAACTCACAAAAGAATTTAAAGAATAGTACAAGGAACACCTGTGTACCTCTCACCTAGATACACTGTCCTTAAAGCTATAGCTATGCTCATTATCATCCTTTTCCTCACCACATACACATGCGTGCTTATGTGTGCACCACATCTTCCATACCCATTCTTCCTTTTTGGCAGCCACCTGAGAGAAGGTGTTGTTTAATTTAAGTTTCCCAATTATCTAAAGATACTCTTCATAGTCTTGATTAAAGCACCAGTATTACCTGGGAATTTATTAGACTTGCAGAATACCTAGCCATATTCTGTGTCAGACTTGACTCCTTTCTAAAGGTGTAGTGACTAATGTATCTTAGAATTTTTTTTTTTAAAGATCAAACCCAGGGCTTTATGTATATTGTCATGTGTCTGTGTGTCGTCCCCCCCCCCTTCCCGAGACAGAGTTCCTCTGTGTAGCCCTGGCTGTCCTGGAACTCACTATGTAGACCAGGCTGGGCTCAAACTCACAGCGATCCACCTGCCTCTGCCTCCCAGATGCTGGGATTAAAGGTGTGCACCACCACTGCCCAGCATGTATACTGTCCTTGTATATGCTGTGTTCTACCACTGAGCCACAACCCAGCCGTCAGATGTCACTAGTTTACAAGGAATATTTATTGGACCATCTTTGGAATGGTTATTTATTTGTTTATTTATTTATTTATTTTTGGACAGGGTTTCTCCGAGTAGCCATGGTTGTCCTAGAACTCTCTCTGTCAACCAAACTGTCCTTGAACTCAGAGATCTGTCTGCTTGTGCCTCCTGGGTGCTGGGATTAAAGGCGTGTGCCACTATGCTTGGGTGGTTTTTTGCTTTTCATAATATAACTGTTAAAAATTTAAAACTAGGGGCTGGAGTGATGGTTCTGTCTTGTAGATGAACTGCTTTTACAAAGGACTCAGGTTTGGTTCCTAACACCCACATTGGGTAGCTTTGGAACTGCCTCTTAACTCAGCTCCCAGGGAGATCTGACACTCTCTTCTGGACTCTGTGGACACCTGCATTCACATGTGTGCAAATCCACATGCACACACACTTAATTAAAAAAAAATTTAACTTTTAAAAATTGTTGTTACTAGGACAACAGTTTTTTTTTTTTTTAAACAAAGATAGTCATTCATAATGGAGACTTCTTGGCTGTCAGTAGTTATATAAACAAGCTGAGATAGTCTTGCA
The DNA here is from genome assembly GCA_001675575.1 of Neotoma lepida. Classification (NCBI taxonomy): domain Eukaryota; kingdom Metazoa; phylum Chordata; class Mammalia; order Rodentia; family Cricetidae; genus Neotoma; species Neotoma lepida. The sequence goes on from LZPO01116975.1 coordinate 478,309, forward strand.
TAGATCGTCTTTCATAATGGTGACTTCAGAATTCCCTTTTAGAAAGAATTACAGGGGTAATTTCATAATGTCAAATAGTGTCTGAGAAGAAAATTTCTCTGTTTTTCCCCAATCTTGCTGAACTTTCTTTCACAGTTTCAAATGTGACATTTTTATTCAGAGAAAAGGAATCTCCCCCTGCAGCATTAAAGCTCAAAATTATAAGGGGGAAGAAGAAAGCAAGATAAGAATCTTAGTAATAGATAAGCATGGACATGTATACAAATCAAGGACCTTGAGCTAATTTTTAAAAAATTATTAAATTTGATTTGCTCTTTAATATTAGATAACACAAAGCATTTATAAACACTTGAGTCAAGTTAGATTGCTATTTTTAAAAGTATTTTCACAGATAATAAGCAAAGATTTTTTTCCCTCTGTGATAAATTTTTTTATCTTCCTAATAAACCCACATTTCCAAGTGTTCTCATCTTAGCAACATTCAAAGGATATTTGTACTTACTTTTTATTGTTCAAGGAGGCTTAAGAAATAAGTAATATGCTTACCTTTTTAAGAGAGTATTTTTGGGTATCTGCTTGACATTCTTTCAAATGACTATTTATTTCCTACAAATTAGTACTCTTATCTTTCCAGCGTCTCACTGTTGTCTTTCATAGTGCCTTGCCCCTGAACATACTCCCTCTTTTTAGAATGTGCTTCTGTACTTACTTTGTTCTGGACTCTCTTCTATGGTTCTTTTTTAGTTCCCTGGTTTGCCATGATGAATAAGGTTTTTCAATCAATCTTTACTACTATATCATTTTATATCCTAAATAGAACTATTTTAGAGGTTTAAATTTTTATTTATTACTTTGTGTTGGGATTGCACATGTGCGTGTGTTACAGCATGTGGTTGGAGGTCAGAATAACTTTGCTGAGTTGACTGTTTCCTTCCACCATAGGTCCTGGGAATCAAACTCAGGTCATCAGGCTTGCACAGCTAGTGCTTTTTCTGCTTAGTCATCTTACTGGCTAGATTTTAGTGTTTCAAGCTGTAAATTAACATTAGGTGATAAATCTGTAAAATATTGTACAAATAACAAATATTCATTAATTAATAATTCAACATTTTGTTTTTTGAGACAGGGTCTCTATGTAGCCCTAGATGTCCTGAACTCACTTTGTAGACCAGGCTGCCCTGGAACTCACAGAGGTTTGCCTGTCTCTGCCTTCTGAGTGCTGGGACAAAGGCATGTGCCACCACATCCACCTTGATTTTTCTTTTCTTTTCTCTCTTTCTTTNTTTTTTTTTTGACTTTAGGTCAGACAACTGGATTCAGCATTAGAAATCTGTAAGGAAGAACTTGCTTTGCATTTAAATCAATTGGAAGGAAATAAGGAAAAATTTGAAAAACAGCTGAAGAAGAAGTCTGAAGAAGTAAATTACTCTTTTATTTAGGAAAATTTTCAAGTGTTTGTTGTTATTGTTCTTTTAATTTTGTGATCGTATTCTCAATATACTTTATTTTGTTTGGGTTTTTTAAAGACAAGAATGGTCTAGGGTATCCAAGGCTAATTTCAGACTCACTATATAAGTGATGGTATAGAACTTATGATCTTCCTTCTTCTACTTATCAAGTGCTAAGATTACAGTTGTGTACAAACATACCCGGTTTATGTGGTTCTGGGGATGGAACCCAGGGCATGCTAGGTATCAAGTTACTTTTCTACTACTGTGACAAGACACCATGACCATGGCCACTTAGAGAAGAAAGAATTTATTTGGGGCTTCCAGTTTCAGAGGGTGAGTCCTTGACCAACATGGCAGGCAGCATAGCAGCAGACATGGCACTGGATCAGTAGCTAAGAGCTTATATCTTGAGACACAGCCAAGAGGCAGAGAGTTAACTGGAAATGGCTGAGTCTTTTGCAACTTAAAAGTTACCCCATACCTCCTCTAACAATGCCACACCTCTTAATCTTTCCCAAACAGTTCCACCCACTGAGGACAAAGTATCCCAATATATGAGCCTATGGGAGCCATTCTCATTGAAACCACCACACTAGGCAGACTCTCCACCAACTGAGTTACATCCTCATCTCCTGAATATGCTTTAAATGTATATCTTTATATGTACTACCTTAAATGTAGTTTTTGTTTGTTTTTTGAGACAGGATTTCTGTACAGGCTGTACTATAACTCACTTTGTAGACCAGTTTAACTTCTGTACATCTATATGACATTAAAAACAAATTCTAAATTATATGTTCTTTAAAGAACAGACTTTCTTTCAGTATANCATAAAATATACCTTAAAATTCAAATTCTTATTTTTAGAGAATCAGAATAGTAAGTTACAATTATTACATAGTAATTTTAATATAAAATGAATAATATTTAAAGTATCTTTTTAGACATAGCAGTATTAAATTCTTCAAAACTTTTAACTTTTTTGGTATTGTTGGTTTTTTTGAAACAGGTTTCTCTGTGTCATTCTGACTGTCCTGGAACTAGCTCTGTAGACCAGGCTGGCCTCAAACTTGGAGATCCATCTGCCTATACCTCCCTAGTGCTGACAAAACTTAAAAATTTTGTTTTTGTTTCTTCTTACTTGAAGGATTAAGAATCAGATTTAGAAGGTAGACATGGTGGTACTTATTTATAATTCCAATCGTTGGGTGGCTGACTCAGGAGGAGCATGAACTATTTAGGCAAGCCTGAACTACTTAGTTTTAAGCCATCCATGGCTACATTGTGAGATACTATTTTTAAAAAAATTAGATTTAGCAATTAAACTTTATTGAGATAAAGTTTTCAGTTACTAGATTAAAGACCTTTCTTGAAGGGCTGAAGAGATGACTTAGCAGGTAAAGACACTTGCCCCAAACCTGATGATGACCTGTATGCTATCCCCAGAACTCACATGATGGAAGGAGAGACTGACTCCTCCAAGTTGCCCTCTTACCTCTACATGTACACACACATGAAACAAAAATTAAGACTTTCATTAAGAGTTGTCTTATTATCTCTATAATCTCAGCATCCACCCACATAGACAGGCAAGGCCTTGCTATGTAGCTCTAGCCAGCTTCTAATTCATAATTCTCCTGCCTCAGCCTCCTTAAGGGTACCTACCTTAAAGATATCTCTTAAAGGAATTTTGGAGACCAGTGTACTGAGACCTTAAATATTTGTAGTGAAGTTTTGTAGTTGATATTGTTATTCCTGTATGTGTTAGAATATNAATAGTCTGGATCAATTTGCTGCAATATTATTTTATAAACTACTATAATATTAACACTATATAGTATGATAAATATCACTTGATTTTATTATGTAGTGATTTTGGTTTTATATCTGTATAGGGGAAAGTTCATCAAATGAAATGTAGATCAATCCAGGGCTACCTCTGTCTTGCCCTTTCTGGGATGGGTTGCATAGAATATTCTCCTTCCTTTAACAGTAAAATGTGAGATGATGTTTAGTCTTCTTACCTAGAAGAAGCTGTTTATGACTTGAAATGGTCACGTAAGAACAGTTCACCAGCTGTCTCAGAGTTTCAATATCTGTGAAGAAACACCATGACCATGGCAACTCTTATAAAGAAAACATTTAATTGGGGTGGATTACTTACAGTTCAGAGATTCAGTCCATTATCATCATGGTGGGACATGGTGGAGTAGAAGCAGACGTGGTGCTGTAGCTATAGCTAAGAGTCCTTTATCTTGCAGGCAACAGGAAGTGATCTGTGACACTGACTGAAGCTTAAGCAAAAGAAACCTCAAAGCCCGCCCTCACAGTGACACACTTCCTTCAACAAGGCCACACCTCCCAATAGTGCCACTCCCTATGAGCGTATAGGGGCCAATTACATTCAAACTACGACACCAGCCCATCAGTATAAAAATGCTTTCCTTCTCAAAAAGGAATATGTTTCAAAATCCTAGCCAGCCAAAACAATGTATTGCATAGGAACATTTCAAAATCATGCCAAACAAAAGCGAATCCTATTAGCATCTCCCTATATTCATAACCCTTTATAGGAATAACCCTATATTCATCTCCCCAGTCAGAATAATGAACCATGCTCTTCTCCATGACCAACTATGCTATGTGAAAAGTGGGATAATTAAGAAAGACAGCTTTTACATTTGTTGGTTTTTATTTGAAACATTTTATTGTAACAAGGAATATATATCTTTGCTAGGTATATTGTTTGCAGAAAGAGCTAAAGATAAAGAATCATAGTCTTCAAGAGACTAGTGAGCAAAATGCTATTCTACAGCATACTCTTCAGCAACAGCAACAGATGTTACAGCAAGAGACAATTAGAAATGGAGAGCTAGAAGATATTCAGACTAAACTTGAAAAACAGGTATACATTATTGACTAAAATAGTTTAATTTTTATGAAATAGAATTTAAAAATCATTTGCAGATTTTTGATTAAGAAAATGTAATTAAACCTAGATCTCTTAATATGATGGCTATATATTTTTTTTGTTTTGTTTTTCGAGACAGGGTTTCTCTGTGTAGCTTTGGCGCCTTTCCTGGAACTCACTCGGTAGCCCAGGCTGGCCTTGAACTTACATAGATCCACCTGCCTCTGCCTCCCGAGTGCTGGGATTAAAGGCGTGCGCCACCACCGCCTGGCGATGGCAATATTTCTTATGCCATAAAATTTTATTATAATTTAGACTTCTTGACTGAATTTTTCTTGAATCTAATCTAACCTATCTGAATTATTACATATTCTGATGTGTCCTTTTTGAATAACACGTGGTATAGCATTCTTTAATGAATTGGAAAAGCAATATAATAAAAGAAGAATCCCTTTCCCCCAAAATAGAACTGCTACTGAGCTACACAAATAAGATATGGGATTGTAGCCCATGGTACAGTGCCTGTATAGCACACATAAGACTGTGGGGTCAATCTCTAAGACCGCAACAAAGATTGTTTAAATAAAATAAAGATGTTATCATTTTACTGAAAGAATCCTAGACAATTTGATACTAGAGACTTTAGAGACTAATTTTTTTTTTTCTTTTTTGGTTTTTCGAGGCAGGGTTTCTCTGTGTAACAGCCCTGGCTGTCCTGGAACTCATTTTGTAGACCAGGCTGACCTGGAACTCACAGAGTTCATACCTGCCTCTGCCTCCTGAATGCTGGAATTAAAAGTGACTAATCTTTTTTCTTTTATTTATTGTCAACTTTGTCTCAATTTCTTTTATATATATTCCATTTTTTCTCTTTCAAAAGAAATAAAATTTATAAATAAATTATGAATTTTCTGATTTTATTTTAGTATACCATAACTTTTTATTTTATATATAAATAAATCTATATAGTCTGAATTCATCCTCAGCCACTCTCCCCTCTTTTTTGACATGGGGAAGTAAGAACTTTTCAAATTGGGATAATAAAAAGGGAAAATTTTACTATTTTGTTCATTTCTTTACCTTCCTCCCTGTTTCTTTTTCTTCCTTTTTCCTCATTGTTGTCCTGATGAATGAATTCAGGGTCTCATCTTTAGCAGGCAAGCACCCAGTCTCACCTGGACTTGTTCAATTCTTATTACTCTCACTTTGCTGTTAGATGTGCTCACTTCTATAAAAATAGTAAGTTATATATGAATAACTTATTTTTGTTATTAAAAAGTTAGTTATGCTTTATGGTTTCAAAGCATCCTGGTTTTTATTGACTATACTGTTGTTATTATTAAGTTTAATTTTTGAAATGAGGTCTTTTTATATTGCCTAAACTGGTCTTCGACTGTTCCTGCTTCAGCCTTTCCAGTGTCTAAGACTATAGTTAAATTCTACCACACCAAGCTTACTTTGATTTTTAGAATACATCTTGAAACTGAATGATATATTTATGAAGTATTTTTCTTCTGTATAATGTTGGAGTGTAATTGAATTTAAGCACTTAACTGAAAACTGCCTCACCAGGTATCAAAGCAGGAACAAGAGCTTCAGAAACAAAGGGAAAGTTCAGCAGAGAAGTTGAGAAAAATGGAAGAGAAATATGAAACAGCCATACATGATGCAGATTTGAAAAGGCAAAAAATTATCGAGCTTACTGGTACTGCCAGGTAAAATTTATATATAATAGTTTTATTGACCTTCTCAATTTTGTATCAGTAATGTCTGAGTTTCAGAGTTTAATAATAATCCAATGAGATATTTGTGTGAGGAATTAATTTCTTTATAACCTATGTTCCTGTAGCATTTTATTGTATCTCCCTCATAACCTTCATTATATCCCCTTTTTTCATATTATAATACAATACTTTTGCTTTCTTTTTTTTCTGGTGAATATGCAAATAATAAATACAAGGAAAAGTAGTTGGATGACTGAATCCAACTTTTGCTTTCTTACCTTGAAATATGGACCCTATTTAGCTTATTTTGGGGTTCCCTACAACATTTGGGACAACTAGCACAAATCTTTATACTTTATAGGCACTCAGCAACTGCTGTATTAAATTACAAATAACACTGAAAGTTGCAGGCAAAGATCTCACTGGGGAAACTCGGGGACCTAATTGGT
>LZPO01116975.1:499535-510378 GCA_001675575.1 Neotoma lepida
CATGTGCTACCACTGCCTAACCTCTATGTTTAATCTAGTGGCTGTTCTGTTCTCTGACCCCAGATAAGTTTTATTAGGGTACACAATATTTTGGGGGACATAATATAATCACCACATCAGCATCTAACACAAAGGAATGGAGACGGGCTGGAAGGCAAGGCTGGGAAGGTCCACTGGAGAAAAACTAAGCTGGATCTTATTTAATTTTTATTCATTTATTTTGTGTGCACATAGGTGGATGTGTGACATCTATCATGATGCATATGTGGAGGTTAAAGGGCAAATTGTGACAATCAGTTCTTTTCTTCCACCATGTTGGTCTCAGGAATTAAACTCAAGTTGTCAGGCTTGGCAGCAAGTATGTTTACTTGTTGAGCCATCTTGCCAGCCCTCCATAATGGATATTTTAAAAGCCTCTCAAACTCAGCCAAACACATTCATTTATTTTCTTATAACTCTGCCCCTCCTGTCTTTCTAATATAATTGCTCAAATCAGAAGTCTGTAAAATTATCCTCCTCTCTTTTATCCAGTTTATTAACAGGTCTTTTCTATCTTATTTCTAAAACATATTCTAAAATCCATTGACTTCCTGTTACCACTATGCATAGTCCATCATTGTTTCTTTTATGGTATGTGGCTGGGTCTTCATAATGGGCTCCTTATGTTCTTGATTTCATTGCTAATCCATTTTCCACAGGATTCATTATGTTTCTGATTTCAAACATAAATCATATCATATTGACTTCTGTTTAGACTTCTAGTAGCTTCCTAAAACATTCTCAGTAAAATCTTAATTCCTTTGGAAATGAAAAAATGAAGTATAGAGATACAACTTCATTACTTAGTATATCAGTCCTTGGAAAAAACAAAACAAAACAACAACAATAACAAAAAAAACAAGAAAAAAAAACAGATAATACCAAGTGTTAGGAAGTATATAGAGAAATGAAATTCTCATTCATTGCTGGTACGGAACAAAAGTAGTGATAGCCACTGTGGGAAAATAATTGCAATTTCTCAATAAGTTAAACATAAAATTATAATTTTAAATTTAATAATTTAAAACAAAATATAATAATTTCCTAGTTATATATCTAAAAACATTGAAAATGGTTATTTAAACAAAAATTATACACAGATGTTCATAGCACTTCTGTTCACAATAGTCAAAAAAGTGGCAAAAAAACAATTGGCCACCAGTGATGAATGGATAAAGAAACTATGGTATATCCATAAAAGGAGTATTATTTAATCAGAAAAAGCAATAAAATAGTGATAATTCATGCTGCAAAGTAGATGAACCCTAAGAACATTATGCTGGGTCAGAGAAGCTAGACACATATAGTATAATTCTATTTATATGAAATTTCTAGAATTGATAAGTTCATAGAGATAGTAAAGATTGGTGGTTGCCAGGAGCTAGGGGAAGGGATAACAGAAAAAAGTGATCCCTGAAGGATGTAGGATTTCCTTTTGTTGTAATACAAAAAAAAAGCACTGCGAACAGATAATGGTGATGGCTACATAACACCATGAATGTAGTGAATTCAGTTGAATTATGTACTTTAAAATGACTAATAGGATAGTTTATGCATGTTTTACCATAGACCATGGTTTTCAAAAACTCCAAGCCTCTAAACTACAAAGTCCCATATGGTCATGTTCTTGTTTCCTGGCCTCATTTCGTACTGCTTTTGCTCTGTTTTGTTTGGTGTACATGCATGATGGGTATGTATGTGTATTCCTGTATGTGGGAGCACATGGTGTGTGTGGATTCAGGTAGAGGTCAGAGTGGTGCTGTGTGTCTTCCTCAGTTCCTCTGCACCTTATATTAAGACCTCACCATAATTACCTAGTGAACTAGCCAAATTGTTCCAGGGAACCCATTTCTGTGTGAGTTAACTTTTGTTTTCAGTCATTTTTTTTATACATTATTCCTTTAAGTCCTTTCAATCTGAATTAACTATAAACATTCTGATGCTTTTAATGTATGGGAAACAATAACTCAGTTTACCTAATTTTAATATTATCTGCTTTGATCTTTTTCTTTTGACAAATTTTAGAGACTGTAAGATGGAGATTGAAGACAAAAAACAAGAACTCATTGAAATGGATCAGGCACTTAAGGAGAGAAATTGGGAGCTAAAGCAAAGAGCAGCTCAGGTTGTTTTTTCCTAACTATATTTGAATAAAAATTTCTACCATGGGACAATTATGAAGGGTTTTATAAGTCACCATTTTTTTTCTTGTTATAATTTTTGTTTTTGTTTTTGTTTTGTTTTTCAAGACAGGGTTTCTCTGTGTAGCTTGGAGCCTGTTGGAACTCACTCTGTTGACTATGCTGGCCTTGAACTCACAGAAATTCGCCTGCCTCTGTCTCTGGGAATTAAAGGCATGAGCCAACACCACCTGGCTTATAAATACTTTTTTTTATTTTTGAGACAGGGTTTCTCTGTGTAGCTTTGGCGCCTTTCCTGGAACTCACTCGGTAGCCCAGGCTGGCCTCGAACTCACATAGATCCTCCTGCCTCTGCCTCCCGAGTGCTGGGATTAAAGGCGTGCGCCACCACCGCCTGGCCTATAAATACTTTTTAAAGTTATAAATAAGTTTTTGTTGTTGTTGTTGTTGTTTAAGATAAACTTGCTATTTGACTAGGTTGGCCATGAGTTTATAATTCTCTTGCCTCAGACTCCCATACTCAGGCAAGACTTGTTCGTCTTCCTGGGAACTGAAAATGGAGATAAGTTCTTTACCACTAAACTACACCTCAGCCTCACCAGTAATTTTTGAGCATAAGGGTTCGCTTATGCTTTAGATATCTTTTATTGTGTATCAAAGAACGTGCAGTTGAACATGTTCCTATGAGCTAAATGTTGGAGGAACAAGACATTATTTAGCAGTTTTTATTCCAATATAAATTGAAACCTGAATCATTTTCTCTTATTTTATATTTTAAGTTTCTATAACGTATAATATGTATAGGAGTCAAGTCCCTACTTTGAAAAAATACTTTATTTGGGATAAGCTTATCATTGATTGATGAAAGTACATTCCAGCCACACAAGTTTTTGCATTATAAAAAAATTGAGCAACTAGCTTGATATTACTTGTATTTAGGTTACACATTTGGATATGACCATTCGTGGGCACAGAGGAGAAATGGAGCAAAAAATAATTAAATTAGAGGGTACTCTGGAGAAATCAGAATTAGAACTTAAAGAATGCAACAGACAGGTAATTATCTTAAAATTTCATATTTTAAATTGTTTAAAAATTGACACCGTGTGTGTACCACATTCACAGTGTTTGTGATGATGCATGTTGTTGTGCTGCCTAAATTGGCCTTGAATTCCTGTGCCCTGGGATCCCACACACATACCGCACTGCACATGGCTGTGGTGTTTTTATGGAATGCACATGATAGAAACATTGTATACTTTTATTAATCTTGTACATTCTACTTAATATTCATTTTCTCAATGTTATTTTGATTGTAATTTCTTATACCAATGTATCTATATACTAATCATAATATCTACATGTTTGAATAGCTATAAAATATTTCTGGGAGGATTTACAAGTAATTCTAGAACCTAATTGAAAAAATCATGTGGGAAGGAAACTTTGTGTTCTCTATATTTTTTATTACCTTTAAAATTATAAAGCCATGTTACATTTGTTTAGTGTACTTGTATAAATAGTGATTGAAACATTTGCCTGTGGGAGGAGGTGTCAGACTCATTCATAAATTAGCCAATGAATGATAAAATAAAAGAGAATGAAAAAAATAATTAAAAAACAAGAGAGAGAGAATGGTATTTGTAGCCATAGGACAAGCTCATTATTCTCATAAGCCTTAAATGAAGAAATTGGAGTATTTGATTCCTCATGTATGACAAGTCATCACTGGAAAAGAAACTGAGGGCTATAGCTAGATGCCATCTTCAGAGGAGGACTGTTATTTGAAACTGAGCTGGTCTGGGTACCTGAAAACAATGAGCAATGCAAGCCAGGGAACCTTGTGGCCACAGTCTCTGGGTGGGAAACAGTTGCATTTAGGTAAGATGAACAGGATAAGACATGGACGTGCTGAGAACTCAGTTCTATGGTGGGAGGCTTAGGCTATGAGTATAATACTTTTGTCTTGCTCTCTGGTGAGGAGCAGACTCCAACATCTCAAGTAACTGAAGAATGATAACCTCAGGCCTGTAGTCATCCAGGAATTGCCTTTCTTCCATGTAGTTTTCCACTAATAGGACTGTAAACTGAAGCTCAGATCCAGTGGAAGCACTCAGTTTCCAGAGGATCCTTCCTCCTGTGGGGTATTTAATGTTGAACAGTGTTTGAAACTTGNACTAGCCAAATGCACTCGGGAGAATTAGTAGCAACTCCAGGGACTACCAACAGGGAAGTCTTTGGAGCTTGTGAACCTGCCTGGTTTACAAGCTACAAAACTAAGTGAAGCTAGAAATGATTTTTGGTACACACACACACACAAACACACACACACACACACACACACACACACACAGAAATCCTAGAGCAAATGCAGCCTTGTACAACTGACTCTTCACTGGTCCCAAGCATCTGCTTGAATAGTGTAAAGGATAAGAGATTCAGACTTCAACTGAATACTTGTTCCTGCCTGTTAGACTTCAATACGAGAGGACCCAGAAAGAAACTACTCCAATACTTTGTCAATTTATTAAATCCTTTTCTATAACCTTTTTGCATCTGCCTTTTCCCTTTTTTATTATACTTTTATCATTATGTTTATTTAGTTGTAAAAAACAGTGTATATAGTTTTGACATCCTCTAATTTTGTTTACACATTTTTGCTGCATGATCAGAATTTTTATCTTGCTCTTCTCATTCTATGTTTCTAATATTTTTCTTTTTTTCCTTTAAGATAGCTTCTTTCTTTTTCCCCTTTTTCTGTCTCCCTATATTTTGTTTATTATTCCGATATTTACTCAAATTTTTCTTTTCATTTTAATTGGTTTTTCAAGGTAGGATTTCTCTTTATAATAGTTCTGGCTGTCCTGGAACTCACTCTATAGACCAGGCTGGCCTCAAATTCACAGAGATCTGCCTGCCTCTGTCTACCAAGTGCTGGGATTAAAGGCGTGTGCCACCACCCAGCCTTTACTCAAATTTTTAACTCCATAGTTTACATGATTTTTTTCTGGTTGTTTGTTTGTTTGTTTGTTCGTTCCATGGTCATCAGTAAGAAAATGGATGTAAATGGAAATCATTACGTAAAGGGAAATATGCCACAAAATAAAAGCAAATACTGCTTATTTACTCTCATGGATAGAATCATTTCAAAGAGGAATTATGGGGCTGGAGAAAAGGCTCAGTGGATAATTGCACTGGGTGCTCTTGCGGAGGACACAGGTTAGGTTCTCAACACCCACATGGTGGCTTAACAACCATTCTGAATACCAGTGTCAGAGGATCTGATTTCCTCTTCTGACCTCCATTGATACCTAACATGTTTGTGGTTCACACATATGCAGATAGCCACACACTCATACATATAAAGTAAATCTAAAGTTAAATTTTACAAGAGGAAGTAGCCAAACTAGATGACCCAGGGATGTTAAGAGAAGGTAATCCAGGGTGAATATGAATTAGCAAAGTACAAGAATGTCTCTCTTGGAATGACATAGGGACCCATTTTTTTGTATGCTAACTAAAGGGAAAATTATGATTTAGATTTTCATCTTTTGATGGATTTTAAGTGTTCATAGAATATATAATCATCTTATTATGTAGAATTGTTACACTTATAAATTATGTTTGACTTAAGAAAAGTGGAGGTTTTTTTGTTTGTTTTTTCTTTTTTAAGACTGGGTTTCTCTGTCCTGGAACTCATTTTGTAGACCAGGCTGTCCTCAATCTCATGTAGATATGCCTGCCTCTAGTTCCTGAGTGTTGGTACTAAAGGCATACATCACCGTACCCTACTAGGAAAAGTACATTTTAGACATTTAGTTTTATTTTATGTGAGTGGGTGTTTTGCCTGCGTGCATGTTTATGCGTCATGTGCATGCAGTACCCTCAGAGGCCAGAAGAGGGCACTAGATTCCCTAGAACCAGAATTACATATGGTTGTGCAATACCTTGTGGGTGTTGGGAACTGAACCCAGGTCCTCTGCAAAAGCAGTAAGTGCTCTTAACTACTGTGCTATCTCTTCAGTCCCAGAAAAATAATTTTTAAAATTTGATTTTAGGTATTTTTGTTGTTGTTGTTCTTATTTTTGTGACAGGGTCTTGCTGTGTAGTCTAGTCTGACTTTGATCTCATTATCCTCCTGCCTCAACCTCCAAAATGGTGCATTGCAGGTGTGGACTTCTATGTTCTGCCTACTTTCAGATATTTTATATGTAAGTGGTTGATGTTTGACTTAGAACTCAGCTGAGTAAATTATATTTTCTTAATTGTGTTAATGTTAATAATGGTCATCTGCTTGAAATTCAGGTAGAAAGTTTAAATGAAAAGTTGCAAAATGCCAAAGAACAGCTTCGAGAAAAGGAGTTTATAATGCTTCAGAATGAACAGGAGATAAATCAACTGAAAAAGGAAACTGAAAGAACACAACAAAGGATGAAAGAAATGGAAAGTGTAAGCAAATTATTTTCCACACAAGGGAAAAGTAATTAAATGAATATGCTTGGTTAAGGTGTTCACCCTGGCTCTATTTATTTGTTTATTTATTTTAACACCTTGGTTTTAAGATACAGAAACTGTGCTCTAAGCTTTTAAAAAATAATTATTTGTGCCAGATACTATTAGTTCTTTTGACTTTTAAAACTATTTTATTATGCTGAGCTTTGGTGTATACAAGGGCACTGTGTCTTATATGCCTTGTATTCCCTAACTTTGCCATGTCATATTTTACATAGTAAATCCACAATATATGCTTTTTATCAATAAATATTTAATATGTAAATATGCTGTGCATTAGAATTGGAGATATAGATACTAACAAGTTATAGGGACTTGAGGAATTTCACTCAGAAACTGACAAATGATAACTGAGCATTATTTCAGCCAAGAGCACTGTGTTACCAGAGGAACATAGTTACTTGATGACTTGATATCAGGTTAATGTGTATTGATGGTTGAATCTATTCAACACCCTTGTCTTTTTAAAAAGAGAATTTGTTTCTGTGAGCTCTAATGGACATAGTTTTCTCATTGTCAAAAACTTTGTAATTTCAGCAATAACTATTGTGTTTGATTGCTTATGTCTCTCCCTATAGAGCATAAACTGTGTTAGGGAAGGCACTTTGTCTCCTTTTTCATTACTGTTTCCTGACCACCCCTAGCTGTATATTATCATATATTAAGCATAAGTTACTATTTATTGAGTTAATTATAAACTTAAGTGAAGCAGAGCCTCTAAGAGCAAATTTGGGCAACAGTGTGGTAGAAATGATTAATGGCCCTGTCATGTTGGTTCCCTAACAGTGAATGACTAAAATTATTTGCATAGTTAACTATATTCATTTATATCCTGGGCCTACATGCCACATACTAGGGCCCTAGTAATTAGTACTGGCTTTTTCCTTTTTCTTCCTTGAAGTCAAGTATCATTACCCCTGTCTAACCTGCCTCATTGTGCTGAATTAGAACTGACTTTGCTTCCTTTATCCAAAAGATTTTTAGTTNAAATTGTTTTGTAGTTTGAGTTTCTTTGGATTTTGGAGTATTTACATATTCAAAATTGCTCAAATCTGAATGCATTTATGTTTCATATTTACCATATATATCTCATTTGAAAATAATTTATAGATTATTTTAATAAGTTTATAAAAAAGTTTCATAGTGTTGAATTTTATATCTCAGTCAAATTAATACAAAGTTTATTTTGGGGGTGTGTGGGGAGTTTTTCAGATTTTGGGTTTCCAGATAAGAATACTTAACCTGTTGTTTACTAGGAATTTATTAAATGATTAATTTAATAACATTTCAGAAGGAATAATAGCTCCAGTGATAAGTTTCACCTTCATAGAGAATCCACGACCCAGCTGTGTAGATTAATTGTGAATTTTAATTCTATATTCCATGCCAATATCTGTCTGTCTGTCTGTCTGTCTGTCTGTCTGTCTATCATCTATCTATCTATCTATTGATTATAGGAGTATGCACTCATGTTTGTGCAGGCCTGAAGACAATCTTGGGTATTATTCCTCAAGAGATCATTTCTCAGGCGCCATCTACTTATTTTTGTTTTGTTTTTTGAGACAGGGTCTTATGTAGCCCAGACTAGTTTTAAACTCCTTGTGTAGTAGAAGATGACTTTAAACTCTCTTCTGATCTCCTCCTCCCACAAGTCCTGGGATTGCATTGTATGCTACCATACTTGGTTTTATGTGGTGCTGAGGTGAGAACCCAGAGTTTGGGGAATGTTAGTCCATCTCTACAAAATGAGCTACAAACTCCCCTCCTCTCACCTTGTTTTGTGAGACAGGGACTCATTGTATAGTCCAATTAGTTTAGATAATCAAATGTTATGGTTTTTGTTTGTTTGTTTCTGGTCTTAGTATTTGATACTGTTTTGTAAATGTTACATGCATTATGATAAAGGGTTATATAACTTGTGTGCATTAAAGTCATGCAGAACATTTCAGTTAGAGTGGTGGCATATATCTCTAATCTCAGTACTCTGGAGGCTCAGGAAAAAGGATCTCAAGTTGAAGGTTAGCCCAGACTACTCAGTGTCTTTCTAGATCAACCTGGGCAAGGTAGCAAGACCCCCCAACTAAGATAGATAAGTAAATAAAGTTCTTGCTGTCAAAGTACATGCCTGTTATTCTAACTACCCAGAATGGTGAGACAGAAGACCACAAGTTTGAGACCAGTCTGAGAAACCTTCTCTCAAAATGCAGTTTTTAAATGTGGCTAGAGGCAAGGCGTGGTGGCGCACACCTTTAATTCTAGCACTCCGGAGGCAGAGGCTGGTGGATCTCTGAGTTCGAGGCCAGCCTGGTCTATAGAGCGAGTTCCAGGACAGCCGGGGTTGTTAGTTAAAGAAACTCTGTCTCGAAAAACATAAACAAACACATAAAATTAAAAAGTAAAACAGGGCTGAGGATGTTTCGGTGGCAGAGCACTTGCTTAGCATGCTGAGGCTCTGGGTTTAATCCCTAAAGTGAAAAGCATTCCCAGTTTATTACAGTTTTGTCATTTTATTATCATTAAGGCTTTTAAAAATATTAACTTATAGTGGGAGATGCTCATTTTATTGTATGTTTTTTAAAAATATAATTGTAGGGAAATTCTCTTATGAAAACAAGGAAGCAAATTGTACCTCTATACTTTATAACTATATATTTCATTTTGAAACACACAAATATTTTATGCTTTTCAGGTTATGAAAGAACAGGAAGAGTACATTGCTACCCAATACAAGGAGGTCATTGATTTGAGGCAAGAATTGAGGCTAACTCAGGAGCAAATGCAGAACTCTCATTCAGAACTAGTGGAGGCTCGTCACCAAGAAGTCCAAGCACAGAGAGAAATAGAAAGACTCTCTAATGAGTTGGAGGATATAAAGCAACTCTCTAAAGAAAAGGTAATCCTATTCTAAATAATTTTATATTACTAAAGAATTTTATATATTTAACTCCTTTTTTAAAAAAGGCAGATAGTAATGCTCATCACTAAACGACCAGTGCTTAACCTTTTTATTTTGTACTGCGTTCCACTACAGTGTGAATGTATTTAATGTTACCAAATTGTCTACTTAAAAATGGTTAAAATGGTAGAACCAGGTGTGGTAGTCCACATTTGTAATCCCAGCACTTGAGGCATAGGCTAAATTGTGGAACACTATCTGAAAAGTAGTTACTTTTATGTTATGTACATATTACCACAGTTTTTTAAAGAAAATGTTTAACTGTATTATACTTAGGTTTTAAATTCTTTGTAATATAATATTTTATGATAAAAACCCTTCATAAATGAACTGGCTACACTAGTTCTCAATAAATTGAGTTATTTAGCGCTTTTAAATTTGCAAGTGTTTGAGTCATCTTCTAAGTAAAAACTGTCAAAATTTTTAACTATTATGAAAACCTCAGTTCAGTGCTTTGTGATGATAAAGTTTATTAAAAATCAAGAGTACTAACAAAAATTTTATTTCCTTAGAAGTTAGCAACTCATTTAAAGAGTATTTAGATTGATAGCCTTGGGTTAATACTTAGACCTTGAGACAAGTGTGTATTTTTATTCTGGAAATTCTTGTAAGTTTTCTACTTTCTCTTAATGCTTGGTTGATGGGACTGTCTTTCTGAAAATGTGTTGCTCTGATTGGTTGATAAATAAAGCTGTTTGGCCAATGGTGAGGCAGAATAAGGTTAGGTGGGAGATTCTAACTAGGGGGAGAGAAACAGAAAGTAGAGCTGGGGAGACGCCATTCTGCCATCTAGAAAACAACATGTAATGGCACACAGGTAAAGCCACGTAGAACACGTGGCGACATAGATTTATAAAAGGGGTTAATTTAAGATGTAAGAGCTAGCTATCGAGGAGCCTGCCCCGGCCATAGTTTAAAAATGATATGAGCCTCTGTGTGTTTACTTGGGTCTAAGTGGCTGTGGGAGCCTGGTGGGACCGGGACCTGACAAACTTTTGACTACACTTGGTAATTCATCATGGGAATATATTTAAAACATTTTTACCTTTAGTTTTGTTTGGCTTAGTTATATTTTTATTCATATTTCTGGATTATTAGCGCAACTAAGAATATATAGAAGCCAGGTGGTGGTGGCGTACGCCTTTAATCCCAGCACTCGGGAGGCAGAGGCAGGCAGATCTCTGTGAGTTCGAGG
>LZPO01116975.1:515778-537159 GCA_001675575.1 Neotoma lepida
TTGTTTGTTTGTTTGTTTTACATCCTGGCTGCAGTTTCTACTCCCTCTTTTCCTCCCAATCCCTTCCCCTACTCCCCTCCATTTCCCCCCAACCCCAATCCACTCCTCCTCTGTTTCTGTTCAGGAAAGGGTAGATACACTATTGCAGTAATAGTTTTAAAAGGAATTGCCAGTTTTTGTTTTAATTNTATGTGTATGGGTCTTTTGCCTGAATGTATTTCTGTGTACTATGGGTTGCAGTACTTGAGGGGGCCAGAAGAGGATGTTGGATACCCTGAAACTGGTGCTGGAAATGAACCCCACTTCCTCTGGAAGAGCAGCCAGTGCTCTTAACTACCAAGGCATCTTACCAGCTCTAGGAATTACTAATTTTAACAATTTTTTTTCTTTCTTTAAAAAAATGTTTGGCCAACCCAAAATTTAGGTTTCAGATTCGTCAGAAAAATCATTTAATAATTGCAAAATTATTTTGGAGTGAGAATGATTTTGTTAGGTTATATTAAGTATTTATTACAGAAAATTTAAACATTAAAATGGATGAAATAATAGAAATAGAATAAATCTCCATATATGTTACTCAATTATCAACTTGTGTCAAATTACTTATTGTTTCTTTTATTGAAAAGGGAGTACTTTGGGGTATGAAAAAGAACGTTGGTTGGTAGTAATTATACCAGGGCACTAGACATAAAATTCAGATAATTTTAGGCATTTTTGGAAGTATGGTCAACGTATCTCTACCCTCACTCACTTTCCTACCATCCCCCCAACCACATACTATTTTGATAACTAAATCCATGTATCAATAGTTTATCAATTGACCTATTACTTCTTTTTTTTTAATTATATTTTTATCTTTTGAGACAGAGTTTCTCTGTATAACAGTCCTGGCTGTCCTGGAACTCACTTTGTAGACTAGGCTAGCCTCGAACTCTCAGAGATTCACCTGCCTCTGCCTCCCAAGTGCTGGGATTAAAGACGTGCGCCACCACCTCCCCACTTATTAATTATTTCTAATTGAAGGGATATTTGAAAAAAAGTTTTAATAAACTGTAGTGGTATTTTCACATCACAAAATTGAGAACACTTTTGGTTTTTGTTGTTGTTGTTGTTAAGTGTTAAATACTCTTTGTGTGATATTATACATAAACCACACTAAAATGCTTTTAGTACATAGGGAATTCTAGTTGGCATTTTCAAGAGTAGACAGTTGCTTCCTGATGTTTAACCATATTGCCTGTAACAGGCCAGTGTAGACAAGTGAGTCTTCTGCTTGGTTCTGAGACAGTAAAGAGATGTTTCCCAGTGTTTAAATATATTTATATAACCAGTTATATAAACTTAAACATAATATAAATTAAGTATAGGCTTTGAGATGACATCCCCCATCTTTGGATAAAAGCAAAGATTAATAAAGTCCAATCCTATATTGAGAAAGGGAAAGCAGTGATCACGAAGTATAATAAGGTAAAATAGATGAATTATTAGATACTGATTTATTTTGTGATTTACTTAAAGCACTGCTTATATTTCCTATTTGCCAAGCATGATTTTACCTGCTACCTGGAACATAATAACCTGGAGAAATAGCTGAAACAATGAGTCATTGCCCTTAGCAGCCTGGTGACTACCACGCATGCTTCTGTAAAATCCTACTTGCTTGTCCACCCCACCTCCTGGTTTTAGAGTATAAAATGAGAATGCAAACCTAGACCCAGAGCCATGGCATTTCAGGAGCTATCCTGGCTTTGGTCTACCAGTGTCATCTCTTCTCTTCCACTGTCATGGGAGTCAAGAGTACTTATTCCAGAAAGATTCCTGCAATAGTAGTATTTATGGAGCAGAAACTGTTTTGGTTTTTAAAAGATCATATCCACTTTACTACAAGCCAGTTTTACTTAAATCAGGACTGTCTAACAAAAATATGTTGTTTTTTAACAAATTTTCAATTGTTTGATTTTACCAATAAAGACTCAGGAGCCAGATGGTGGGACAAAAGCCTGCTAGCTCAGTGAGGCAGAGAAAACACCCAGCTGACCTTCCTCCTCCACTGTTCTTCCATAAGCCCTCTCCTCCTTCTCGGCCATCTCCAACCACCCCCTCAAACTAAATGTCCCTCGCTTCTACTTCCTATGTGTCTCTATCTGTTCTCTTGACTCCTTCTTATTCTTTTATGTTTTTTTCTTAATAATCCTACGTTCATTTTCTGCCAGCTGATTGTTTGCTCCTCCTCTTGACCTATGGTTGACTTTATTTAATCCTGTTTACAATATTCAAACAGAAAGCTCTAGGATTAAAGATGTGTGCTACAGCTGAGCCACACCACTACAAGAAACAGGTTTTTCCAGTAAGTAATACTATCTCGGGGTTCATAGTGTGACAATATATCCTGTAGTAAAAAAAATATTCTGTTAGGTATTCATGATTTAATTCTGGTGTATGAATTAAATTATGGTATCCATTTAAAGCCATGAGAAGTTTGTTTTGTAATATATAGGGCAGTGGCAATTACTCATTAGTAGCCTTTTTAAAGATAAACTGTTAGGTCTGCCCTTTCTCCCTGTCTTAGTTAGGGTGACTATTACTGTGATGAAACACCATGACCAAAAGTAAGATGGAGAGAAAAGGATTTATTTGGCTTGCACTTCCACATCATTGTTCATCATCAAAGGAAGTCAGGACAGGAACTCAAACAGTGCAGGAACCTGGGGGCAGAGGCCGTGGGGTGTGTGTGGCTTTTCTGGCTTGCTCCCCAGGGCTTGCCCGGGGAACACCTACCCAGGGGTGGCCCCACCCACAAAGGACTGAGCCCTCCAACATCAACCACTAATTAAGAAAATACCCTACAAGCCCAACAGTGGTGGCACAGGCCTTTAATCCCAGCACTCTGGAGGCAGAGGCAGGCACATCTCTGAGTTTGAGGCTAGCATGGTTTATAGAATGAGGTCCAGGACAGCCAGGAGCTGCATAGAAAAACCCTATTTCGAAAAACAAACCAAAAAATACCCTAAATACCTTACAGCTTTTCTATAGCCCAGTAT
Source organism: Neotoma lepida (assembly GCA_001675575.1). NCBI lineage: Eukaryota > Metazoa > Chordata > Mammalia > Rodentia > Cricetidae > Neotoma > Neotoma lepida. Next base: position 518,820 of record LZPO01116975.1, read on the forward strand.
ATGGAGGCATTTTCTTAATTGAGGCTCCATCTTCTCCAGTGACTTTAGCCTCTGTCAAGTTGACATAAAACTAGCCAGCACACTCTTCTTGATTCTGGAGAAAATCACTTTTGTTCTACAGATATACTTTTTGGGTTTCTCCAAATACTCCATCAGTTGTATCCTATCAGGCAATGCCTTGTTGACATTAGATGGCCTGACCCATCTTCTTCCCAAGCAGATCAAGGAGATTTGGTCCAGTCCTATTCTTGCCTCCCTTTTCCACAGTGTAGCCCTGGGCACACTTCTGAACAAAAATCATCTTGCTATTTTCAACATCATCCATTTTTAATTTGCTCCCTGCTACTCAACACCACCAGCGTTATGACCTGAAGCCAGAGATGTCCCACTCTTTCTTGAGTATTTTCTTTCTTTTCTTTTCTTTTTTCTTTTCTTTTCTTTTCTCTCTTTTTCTCTCTCTCCCTCCTTCCCTCCCTTCCTCCCTCCATTCCTTGGGTTGGGTTGGGTTGGCTTTAGTTGTTGTTGTTTGTTTTTGGAGAACGAATCTCTCTATATAAGCCCTGGATTTCCTGAAACTCACTATGTAGTTCAGGCTATCCTGGAACTCACAGAGACCCACCTGCCTCTGCCCCTGGAGTGCTGGGATTAAAGACATGTGCCACCACACTCAACTATGAGAGTGTTTTCTTTATATCAAACATCCAGTAATTACTCAGATTTTTCCAATTGTCTAAAAAATTTCTTTATAGTTTATCTACATGAATCAGAATCCAGATATGGTATATGGTTAACTGTTAAGTGAATGTAAGACTATGTTCTTTTCTTTTTTTCCTTGAATATTGCATTTAGTGTGAAATTGGATGTTTATAGCTATAAGTTTGATCTCTTAAGGAAAAATAATAGTAGCAAGTATTAGAATGTTGTTGTAAACAACTCCACCCTGTTTTCTTTTTACAATTTTGGGACTATAAAGATGATTTCACATCAAGAGAACCATACAAAGTGGAAGATTTCTGCTGACTCTCAAAAGACTTCTGTTCAACAACTAAATGAGCAACTAGAGAAAGCAAAACTAGAATTAGAAGAAGCTCAGGATACTGTAAGCAATTTGCATCAACAAGTTCAAGACAGGAATGAAGTAATTGAAGCTACAAATGAAGCATTACTTATTAAAGTAAGTAAACATATAAAAGTAATGAAATAACACTTGTGAAAAATGATTTATTTTTCTTGTTCCCATTTATAGAGGTCTTAATGATCAATTATTGACTTGAAACAAAATACATCTTGTTTAGAAGACAAATATGAGATACTATTAATATGATATATATCATATTACCACAAAATAATTTATATATGTTTAAATATAAATGCTTCCATTTATAATAACATTTACTATAATGGGTTTTATACCTTATGTGCCTTAAAAAAAAATTGAAGCATTTTTCAAAATCAGTAAAGTTCCTTTGAAAATTATAAAGTAAAAATATAAGAATATATTCAGAACCTTTTTAAAACTGGGTTTACATATAGATGCTTTTAAAATGGCTTGGGCTGTCTCTTCCTCTGTTTTGATTATGGCAGTTTGTGTGGAGTTTGAAATTAACATTATGGATGCTTAAATATTCATTTAAAATATTCATTGAAGCCCTTTACAAAAGAAGAATAGAGTGGTAGCAAAATAGAAGTTATTGAAAAAGAAATAAAATCAATTAATACCTTATATATGTATTTCTAGTTTTGTACTTAGCTGAGGAACTCATTCTTCTTTTATAATACAGTTTATATTTATATACTAGGTACATATGATAGACATAATCTAAAATTATATTTAGGACCTGGCAATATAGCTTAGTGGCAGAGTCTCTGCATAACATGCAGGATGCTCTGGATTCAGTCCTCTGCATTAATAGAATGTTTAGGCTAAACACTGTGTATGTGTATGTTTATTAAGAATGAACACACTGCACAGGTGGAGGTGGTGCATGCCTTTAATCCCAGCATTTTGGAGGCAGGCAGGTGGATCTCTATTTAAGGCCAGTTCCAGGACATTCAGGGATACACAGAGAAACCCTGTCTTGAAAAACAAACAAACAAACAAAAAAAGGAATGAGCATACTATTAGTGCTTTTATTAAGATGATATTCCTACTGCTGGGGGTTGTAGCTCAGTGATAGAACACTTGACCAGCATATATGAGGTCCTAGGTTGAACCCTTGATCAAGGCACTTTTTTTTTTCTGGTGTTCTGGGAGTTTATAAAATTTACACAAAATTATAGATCTTCATTGTGAAAAAAGCATCCTTCAAAAATTAAAATATTTGGGGCTGGAGAGATGGCTCAGCAGTTAAGAGCACTGGCTTCTTTTCCAGAGGTCCTTTGTTCAATTCCCAGCAACTACATGGTGGCTCACGACCATCTGTAATGAGATCTGGTGTGCAGGAATACATGCAGGCAGAACACTATATACATAATAAATAAATAAATCTTTTTTAAAAATTAAAATATTCTACATTGTATCCCTATTTACAGTAATTATTTTGCTTATGCACTATAGAGATTGTTCATGAGAACAGTGCAATTTGATTGCTTGTGGCAATCATTCACATCTTAAGTTTGGCTATATATGAAATTGCCAAAATATTGATTAAATGGTAGCATTTCTTTAAAAAAATATATTTACGTCTACACAGTGTGTTCCAGGACAGCAGGGAAGCAATGTCTCAAAAAGCAAACAAAATTTTTTTTTTTATATTTTGTGTATGAGCGTTTTGTCTGCATTTCTGTATATGCACCTTGTGCATGTAGTGCTGACAGAAGCCAGAAGATGGAAACAGATTCCCTAAAACTGGAGTTATGTATTGTTGTTAGCCTTCATGTGGGTACTACAAACCAAACCCAGTTCCTCTGCAAGAACAGCAAGTGTTCTTATCTGCTGAACCATCTTTCCAGCCATCTAAATAGCAGCAGTTCTTAAATAAGCCATAAAGAAATCACATAAAGATGTATTGTGATTAATTAATGTAGCTAATGTAGAGTCATAGTAGTTTTAAAACAGAATTTCTTTTGTTGTTGACACAACTCTCAAAGTCAACCTTAGCTAGCTCTAATGTCTTAACTAATGAGAATAAAAGAGAAAGAATAAAGGCTAATAATCTATGAGCTTAGAATATATAACTGTAGCAATCAGAGAGTAGCTGTAAGTAGTTCTGGGAATGTAGCTCAGTCCATAGTGTTTGTCGAGCATGCACAAAGCCCTGATTTTGATCCTGAGCACTGCATAAAACCAGATGAACTGGTGTATACCTGCAATTCCAGCACTTGGAAGGTGGAGACATGAGGCTCAGGAATTCAAGGTCATGGTTGGTGGCTACATAGTGAGTTTAAAGCTAATATCTCAAAGACTAAAAACAAACAAAAGCAAAAATCCCAGTAGCTGAAGAGTAGAAAGCAATTCCATTGAGAACATCAGGTAGTGACAGAGAACAAAATTAGAAGTGAGGCAACTTGATTTTTCCAGCCCAATTGTTATAGTGCCTGAATTAGTATTCTAGTATTTCAGGGCAACTGGAACAAGTACAAAGCTAAGATAATTTTCTTAGAGTCCTAAAAATATAAGTATATTATAGCACACCATGTTTACATGGTGACATTTGATCCTAAGAAAAAGTTTAATTATGCTTAATGTTATTCCACATAGTGCATTTCATTGTGAACAGTTATCCTTATCAGTTATCCAAACAGAAGAGGAAAATACATGTAAATAAGAGCCTACTTTACTTATATTATTTCTCTTATGAAATTGAAATTACAACCAGGTATAATGGTGCATGTGTATAATCCCATCCTAATAAGGGCTGAGGAGGAGAGTCAAACACAAGTCTGAGGACAGATTGGGTTAGGTAACAAAACACACACACACTGTCTCTTTCTCTCAAAAAAATTATGTTTTTAGATCTTGTGGGTTTTTAGTGTATATCTTAAACTTTCTTTGCTAAAATCTAGTTTAGGAAAGCTTTCTTGTAATAAGAACATAAACATGTATTAACTGTGGTGGTTTGAATGAGGATGGCCCCCTTAGGCTCATGTTTGAATACTTGGTCCCCAGTTTATGGAACTGTTTGGGAAAAGTTAGGGGGTGTGGCCTTGGTGGAGGTGTATCACTGGTGGTGGGCTTTGAGGTTTCAAAATCCCAGGCAATTACCAGTTAGATTTTTCTCTCTGCCTGCTACTTGTTGATCAGGATGTACACTCTCAGCAGTATGTCTATCTGCTGCCAATATCTCCACCGTAATTGTCATAGACTCACTCTCTGAAATTGTAAGCTCCCATTAAATGCTTTCTTCTATAAATTGCCTTGGTCATGGTATTTTTTCACAGCAGAAGAAAGGTAACTAAAGCAGAAGATGATGCCAGGGAGTGTGCTATTGCTGTGACAGGCCTAAAGATGCTGTTTTTAATTTTTGTTTGTTTGTTTTCAAGGAATGTTGAAGACTTTGGGACTTTGAACTAGAAAAGTGGTTGAACATTATAAGTAGAGTTTAATGGACCACCCTAGTATGAACTTGAAAGACAGTAGTGCTGAGTGCAATGTGGACTATAGAGGCCCAGCTCAAGAGGTTTCAAAGGAAAACAATATTAGCAATTGGACTAGTGTCTTAGTTATGGTTTCTATTGCTGTGAAGATACACCACTACCATGGCAACTCTTATAAAGGAAAACATTTCATTGGGGCTGGCTTACAGTTCAGAGGTCTAGTCCATTATTGTAATGGCGGCATGCAGGTAGACATGGTGCTGGAGAAGGAGCTGAGAGTTCTGTATCTTGATCTGCAGGCAGCAGAAGCAACTGTGTGCCATACTGGGCATAGTTTGAGCATAGATGACCTCAAAGCCTGCCCCCACAGTCACACACTTCCTCCAACAAAGCCACACCTCCTAACAGTACCACTCCCTATGAGGGCCATTTTCTTTCAAACCACCAAAGCTAGAGACCATTCTTGTGATACTTTGGCAAAGAATGTGGCTCCTTTTTGCTCTTGTTCTAAAAATCTACCTGAAGCTAAATTGAAGAGTTTTGGACTAATTTCGTTGGCAGAGATTTCAGGATAGTCAAATGTTGACTCTGTTATGTGGCTATTAGTGATCACTCTTATGCAGATCTATAATAACAAGAACAAGTGGAGCAATAAATAAAATGTAGTTTGATGAGAAGAGCACCAGGAAATTTAATGTTGGAACCAAAGTTTGTACTGAAAGAAAACATAAAGAAATAAAATAAAGGGAGTGGTACCCTGAGGTGAGACCCCCCACCCCCACCCAGCTAACCCTGCAATTTATGAAAAGGGCTAAGGAATTATCTGTTCCTAAAGAGCAATAACAAATCAAAGCTTATGCAAATATAATTCAAGGAGGGGGCCAGGTTCCATCCCAAACAGGCAGTGAAGCTTGACACCTTCAGCCACATGGTTCTGGCTTTAGAGTCATGAAGAATACAGGAGTGAAGGGGTTAAGGAAAGCCTCTATGATTAAGGAAAGTCACAGAGACTAGGCATGTGGCAGGGGAGTCCTTACATGGAGGCTGGGAAAGGCCATTGCCTAAAGCTGTGAAAGTGAAGCCTGGATTGTGTTGGGAGACCAAGATGTTGGAGATAATAGAGCAGTGGGATAATTGCCAGGGAGAGCTGTTGACAGAGAGTTAAACCAGCCCAAGAGAGGGAATCATGTTGTACTCAGCAAAGTTAGAAGGGTAAAACCATCTAAGCCTTTAAACAGGATTTGGAGTTTGCGCTGTTGAGTTTTGGTCTTCCTTTGGTCCAGTATTTCCTCACTATTCCTTCATTCCTCCTTTTTGGAATGGTAATGTATATTCTATGTCATTGTATGTTAGAAGTATAATTTGCTTTTTAATTTTATAGGAAATGCAGTTAAGAGATTGCCTTTAGTTTCAGAAGAAACTTTCAACTTTGAAACAGTTTTGAGATTGTGAAAGACTGTGAGGACTTTGAAGTTGGACTTTTGCATTATGATAAGGCCACAGGCCTTTGGGGGCCAGGAAGTGGAGTGCAGAATGGCCACCATGAGTTCATTTGTTTGAATACTTGGTCCCTGGTTGGTGGAACTGTTTGGGAAGGACTAGGAGATGTGGCTATTTTGGAGGAAATATGTCAGTGGGGTTTGGCTCTGAGGCTTCAAAAGTCCTCACCTTTCCCAATTAGCTCTCTTTCTTTGCCTCATGCTTGTGGATCAGATGTAAGCTCTCAACTGCTGCATCAGTACCATACCTACCTGCCTGCTGTCAAACTCCCCGCCATGATGGTGATGGACTCACCCTCTGAAATTTAATTGCCTTGGTCATGGGGCTTTGTCACAGCAGTAGAAAAGTAACTAAGACAATAACCAATATGTATTTACTTCCTATTAGAAATTCCAAAAGTGGTCCTAAAAGTAGTTAGGATAAAAAAAATTAGTTCACCTCTATACTTTTCACAGATAAACTTAGAGATGTAAGATTGAAATCTTTAACATCAAAATAGTCTATGTGGAAAATCTAGTTTTCATGAAATTCATTAGAATATTGGAAGCATTTTTCAAATGAAAATACATAATTATCTCAAAATGCAGCTATCTTTAGTAGTAGAAGGTTTGAAAAACACTTGTAAAATTCTCAAGAAGTTTTATTTTAAAAGTTTCCATTCTGAGACAAAGGCTGGCAAAGATGACTTCTAAGAGTCTATGATTTTATAAATAGTTTATTAAACAGAAATATATTGAGCTTGTACTGTGTACTAATTTTTCTACAGGAATCAGAATTAACCAGATTGCAAGCCAAAATTTCTGGACATGAAAAGACAGAAGACCTCAAGTTTCTACCAGCTTCCTTTGCAACTGTAACAGAAATTATGCCTGATATTCAAGACCCAAAGTTTGCCAAACATTCTCAGATATCACTTTTCAAATGCAGAAAACTACGTCGCTCTATTAGTGCCAGTGACCTTAGTTTCAAAAGTCATGCCAATGAAGACCTCTCTGAAGAGTTGCTACAAGACTTGAAGAAAATGCAATTAGAACAGCCTTCGGCATTAGAAGGTGGTCGTGAGGACCTAGCTTCCAAGCATTCAGATTCATTTAAACCTCTTGCATATAACCTGGAAGATGATAGTTCTGAGAATAATGACTTTAGTACTCTTAGTGGAATGCTGAGATATATAAACAAAGAAGTGAGATTGTTAAAAAAGTCTTCTCTGCAAGCAGCTACTGGTTTAACTCAGGTATGTATTTCACACATTACCACATAAAGTAATTTGTACCAGGCATGTTGTTGCATACCTGTAATCCCAGCACTTAGAAGACAGAGGTAGGAGGATTATGAGTTTGAAATCCTCACACATACAAAAAAAAAGGTAATATTTTTTCTTCAGTGAATATAATTTTATTACTTGAGAAAAAAAAATTCGATACAGATTGACCTTCCTTTATCCAAAATGTTTGAGACCAGAAATTTCAGGCCTTCCCAAATTGGAGATATTTGCATAGTGTCTGGGAGACACTAATGAACAATTGGGTTTCTGAAAATGAAGTTTAAAATTTAGGTATCATCAGCATATAGATGATATTTAAAGCCATAATGCTGGGTTAAACTAGGGGAGTAAATTGAGACAGAAACAGTCATTCCTGAAGTATTTTGCTTTAAGTGTTCAAGAAATTGAAGATTCTAGGATGGGAAATGTAATTCAGTTGGTAGTCTATCTGCCTAGTGTACCTGAAGTCCTGGGTTCACTTTCCAGCATTGTATACACTGGGCATTCACCTTTGTAGGATTATTATTTAGTATTATATAATAATATTATATATTATTGTTATAGGATTATTCCTAGCACCTGGGAGATACCAGGATCAGAAGTTTAAGGTTGTTCTAGGTTACTGAGTAAGCTCCAGGCCATCCTGAGCTGCATGAGACATTGTCTACAAACAAACAAAGGAACAACAAGCCAACTAAACAAAAACAACTTGGGGGGCAGAAGCAAGGTGTATCTCTGAGTTTTAGGCCAGCCAGGACTATATAGTGAGATCCCAATCTGAAAGGGAGAGAGAGAGAGGAGAGAGAGAAATTGAGATTGAAGATTCAATACAGTTAACTGAAAAATAAACCCATGCTAAAAACAAAACATGTCGTAAGGAGATCAGTTGTGCCTATGGCCTATCTTGCTAAATAAAGCAAAGATCGATTTTGACTGCCATGTGTGTTAATATGGAGGCTATTGATGGCTTTTGTGAGTAAGAGTATGTATGAAAGCTTTGTTACAGTGGAAGCACCAAGAAGACAACTTTTTTGATAAGCAGTAAAGATAAATGAAACTTAGTATGAAAAGGATGGTCTTTTTGTTGTCTTGTTTTTTTAAGAGATAAAACATTATTTTTGTGACTTAATAGAAATAATTCAGTAGACATGGAAACTGGTAATTTAGTAGGAGAAACATCTTTCAGGTGGACTTGAGAGGGGATTATTGAGAAATAGAGGAGTTGGTGTTGTATAAAAGACAAGGGGACCTAGAGAAGGAAGACAGGCTATGTGGATATAAAAACAAACAAGTGGGGCAGAAGATTTGTGGTAGGAGAGAAATTGCTTTATTGTCCTTTGTGAAATAACAAACAAGTTTATTATCTAAGTCAGGGTAAGGTGACGGAAGTTTGTTGATTTTTGTTGTTTTTTTGACTCTCACTAGGCAGCCCTGCCTGTCCTCGAACTCACAGAAATCCACCTACTTCTGCCTCTTAAATGGTGAGATTAAAGGCACGCACCATCATGCTAGACAAAGGTATTGGAGGTTTAAGAGCAGAAAAAGTAGCACTCCTTTAATCCCAGCAGGGAAGTAGAGGCAGATGGATCTCTGAGTTCAAGGACAGCCTGGTCTACAGAAGGACAGCCAAGGCTACAAAGAGAAATCCTGTCTCAAAAAAACCAAAACAAAACAAAACAAAAAAAATGGAAAACTAGATGAAGTAGTAGTTAACTTAGAGAGTGGAAAAGTACAAATACACCGTCATACCTGGAAGTTTAGTAGACTTACTAGCCAGATAGCCATGTAAAATAACATCAGCTGGTATCAACTTACCCCTATTGTATGCTTTTTCCCCATTATATGGACAACCAAAAAGTACTCTTAAAAATGTTCTCAGAGGGACAGTTCTAACCCCTTTTAGAACCTCTCCTCTATTCTTTTTTAGATGTGTATAAGAGACAGGTGTAGCTTTGCGCCTTTCCTGGAACTCACTTGGTAGCCCAGGCTGGCCTCGAACTCACAGAGATCCACCTGCCTCTGCCTCCCAAGTGCTGGGATTAAAGGTGTGCGCCACCACCGCCCAGCCCTCTCCTCTATTCTAATGGTAATCAGTACTACAGATACATAAGATTGGTTTTTGCAAAACTAGAACCAAGGTTTTTGTTTGTTTGTTTGTTTGTTTTTGGTTTGTTTTGGTTTCTCTACACAGGGATTCTCTGTGTAGCCCTGGCTGTCCTAGCATTCCCTTTGTAGACCAGGCTGGCCTTGAACTCACAGAGATCCACCTGCCTCTTCCTCCTGAGTGCTGTGATTAAAGGCGTGCACCACCACCAGCCTGCATAGAACTCATTTTATACAGGATTAATTTGACCCCAGAATTACAAATTTGTAGTCATAACATACAGTATTTACTATATGCAAGTTACTATTCCAAATTCTTTATATATACTCAATCCCTGAAACAACCCTGTGATACATACTATTCTATTAGTAATAGTAACTAATAGTGCTTAGTATTTCTTCTATTATATTAATATTATTATCCCCTTTATATCATTGAAAAACCTAGTCCCTACTCTTAACCACTATGCTATATTGTAAACATTAATAGTGAATAGTAATCATACTTCTTTTGGCCTTGGAACTACTTAGTCAGTTAGGGATTAAGAGAGTAGGANTTAAGCTGAGTTTGCTGATACAGAACTTTAATTCCAGCAGTGGGAAGGCAGAGAGAGGCAGGTGGATTTCTCTAAGTTAAAGCCAGCCTGGGCTACATAGTAAGACAATGGAGAACAAGATAAAGGAGGAGGGAGGAAGGGATGGAAGAGAGGGAACTAGGGAAGGGGAGAGAGAGACACTTGAAAGTACAATACAACTAATAAAATTATTTCCTACTCTGTACTCCACTGGACTGTATACATGCACTTTTGAGTCATTTTACCTATTCAATTGTCATGGAAGTTTGGTGCCAAATTAAAATATTCAAAATACTAGAGCCAGTTCTTAAACTTAGAATAGGATTAAGTTCTGTACTCAGATGTTTTGTTTGTTGTGAATGATGTTATACTGAGTTTTAAATGAATTAACCACAGTACTTATAACTTTAGACTCATGTAGTTCAAAGGCTTGATTGCATTGACTGTGTTGGTTTAATGAATTTTCTTTAATTCACCATGCATATTGTGCCTTAATCTTAAGAGTAACTGAAGACATCTTCTCAGTACTTTTTTCTTAAGGGCCTGTATTTTTTTCTTATCTAATTCACTTTTAACTCTCTTTTAAATAGAAAGTAAGAAAATTCATAGCTAAGATTGCTAATTGTTGAATGAAATTTTGACTTGCTAATCATTTTGCTGTTTATTATTTAGTCATTTATATGTATGTTGAATTAATAAATACATACTGGTTTATAAAATATGACATAAGAAATTTTTAAAATTAGGATATAGAGCCTTGATCTACAGGCTAGTTCTGATTCTCAGTTTATTTTGCATACTATTAAGTATGTATTACACTATTTTCCAGTTTAAAAGCAGGATTTTAAAATTGTTTTATCCCAGGGAAACTTAAAGTGAGTTGTTATTANAAAAAAAAACCTAGTATGTTAAACTGATAGAAAAATTATTTAATTAGAGACGGATTGCTTTCAGTTTTACTTTTCTGTTTCATGGGTGATTATCCACAAGTTCTAGGACAGCATTGGATTAATGACTGAAGAAATTAAGTAGACATTTATGGCACCAAACTAAAGAGAGCCCCACAGAACTTTTTCGTCCTAGCTGTCATACTCTTAACTCCTTAATGCTACACTTAGCTTTTTAAAATAATTCCCTTCATTTTTCATGTTCAAATTTAATATGCACTGCTTGATGCATCAGGTTTTTTTTCTTGTTGTTGTTTTGTATAGTGAATGACTTAACATTAAAATTTTAGTTTGAAGAGGTCATGAGATATATTTGTTTTCTAGCTATGGTTTCACTTCTTTCAAGAATCGTCTGATTAGGGNTGGATAACATTTTGTTTGTTTATTTGTTTGTTTGTTTAGGTCTTTGAAACAAGTTTTCTCTATGTAGCCCTGGCTATCCTGGAACTTGCTCTGTAGACCAGGCTGACCTTGAATACACAGGGATCCGCCTTCCAATGCTGGGATTAAAGGTGTATGCCACCATACCCAGCTGATAACATTTATTTTCAAATGTATTTATTTGTGTTTCTGGCATTGGAAATTGCACACAGTGCCCTGCATGTGTTAAGCTAGTAGTTTGCAATTGACTTACATCTGATGGGTGTAAAGGACTTTTATAAGTGCCTAGTAGCACCATTCTTGTGCTATGTGTGGAGCATCAACTGGCCTTAATCCAGTCCTGCTACGGAGAATGTAGTCTTAAAGTCACTAGCACAACTGAACAAAAATTAAAATTGATACACGAGAGGTATTGAATAAGTATGAACTTTCTTTCTTGTGTTGCAGCCCAAATACCAATTTTCCTCTGTTTGCTGTGCTGGAAATCCAATTCACAACAAAGCTTCAACACAGGAATGTTAAATTAGATTCCTGACTCTGACAAGCTCAACCAAAAAAAGAGTTGCACATGTGGAAAACTCTGAACACATTCAGATTTCATAGACTTCATGTTAAGAACTCCTGTTCTGAGGAGTTGCACATATGGAACTCTGAACACATTCAGGTGGTTCATAGACTTCATGTTAAGAACTCCTGTCCTGAGGATCAAAGTTTGTTTCACAGCACCTATGTCAGGTAGCTCACAACTTCTGCACTTCCAACTGCAGGAAATCTGATGGCCTTCTGCCTCTGTAGGCACTGCACTCACATGCAGTAACCCACATACAGACACATACTTACACAAGTGATTGTAACTAAAGCAACTACAAAACAAAAAACCCTCCTATTCTAGCTGGGCATGGTTACACAGTCTTATAATCCCGTTAGTTGTGCAGACTGAAGCAAGAAGAACACAAATTGAAAGCTAGCTTGAGCTATTCTGCCAGCAAAAAAAAAAAAAAAAAACATTTTAAAACAAAAACAAAAGAAAAGCAAGCTTCCCATTCTAATTTTGTTTTGGACTAGAGCAAAGCAAATTTATTAAGAACTCTATTATGAACTTATAAAATATTACTCATATCCACCCTATTTCCAAAAAGGGCAGTAAATAGTTCACAAAATGGGATTATGAGAAATGACAAAATCAGCGTAAAGGAAAACAAAGATAGGGAAAAAGATGAGGCAAAAGAATAAGGAAATATATAGGAACATGATAATATTTTCCAAATCAAGGTATGATTATGATATGATAAGATTTGACTCTCTTTTTGCTTCATTTTTTCCCTATTCATATAACCAGTTTGCTCTCCTTTACTGTGTATGTTAGTCTAAACCTTAATGAAGTGTTGATGTTGATGTCTGTATATTACTTTAAGATTTATTTTATCTTTGATTATGTGTGGGTATGTCTTCATGTGGCTTTATGCACAGGTGAGTGCATGTGCCTTCAGAGTCTAGAAGAAAGCATAGGATCTCCTGTATGTGGGGTTACAGGNACTTGTGACATGGGTGCTGGGAATTAAACCTGGGTCTCCTAAAATAGCAAGGGCTCTCAACTGCTGAGCCATCTCTCCAGCCACTGCATCTAATTTTTATATTCCCTAGTTGGAGTGTAAAACCTGGTTTAACTGTATGCTCCTATGTTATCATTACCAGAATTACCTGCTTTTTTATAACCATGTGATATATTATTGATATTTTCTGATTTTTTTCAATTAGTTAATATTTCCCACTTTGTCTTTAAATTATGTGCTTGAATGTTATGGTAGATTTTAATGCTATATCAATATGATTTTAATTTCATAATATTAATCTATTTTGCATTCTAGGGAGGAAAATTGTAATTAAAAGAAGATGTCTATGTCATGAAAAATGGGATTGTTGGTACTGTGCTGTTTATTATATGTAGTGCATATTTCATAGAAGCTGTTACTTTATTGCTTTTGAATAAATTTTATATTTTAATATTTTTAAAGAAATCTTTCTAAAATAATTATATTTTTAGTGAAAATAATTAATTTGTTATTTTGGTGGAAATTGCTGGTTTCCTTGTCTTGTCTTTTACATAACAATAATGGCTAAAATATCTAATAAGTAAATTTAGCATTTGTATTTTTAGTCATGCTACCATATTATCTACTATTTTGTAATATTTACTTTTAAATGAGGAATATGCATTTATAAATCATTCTATGATAAGTTTTTAAGACTTGTTGGGTATTCGATGTTTACCAGAAACTTTATGTTTAATCATCAAAACAGCCCTGTAAAGCAGATATGTTCCTGTTTCTGTTTTTAAATAGAATTATTTAATATGGTAGAATTATATGTTCTAAAGAAAGTTAATCATTGCAAGTATTTAGAGCTAGTTTTTGGTTAGTGACTCCATTTATACATGGTTAGCTCTAAGAATTGAACATTGAAGCCCTTAATATGTTATTAGTCATCATGTGGATGCTGGGAGTCAAACCCAGGTTCTCTGGAAGAGGAGCCAGTGCTTTTAATCATGGACCAATCTCTCCAGTCTGTTCATAGTATGCCTGTAGTATAATCTGAATAACAGCAAGCTAGAAAGTCTAGAGCCTACAAGTATATTTGTAAGTTGAAAATACCCAGTATGAGCATAACAGAAGCATAACAGTATGGCAATAACAGAAAGATTAGTTGACCTAAAGGCAGTTGAATAGCAAATATCGAATCTGAAGAACAAGAAAAAATGATAGGATAAATATGAATAGAACATACAGGATGTGTGGAGTGAATGAAGGTTAAGAAGAGAAAGGGAGTGGAAAAAATATTGAGAGTTATAGCTGAAAATACCTCAAATTTAATGAAAATAGATTAGAACCTGTAGACCTAAATTCAGTAAAGCCTAAGTAGGATAAATACACACACACACACACACACACACACACACACACACACACACACACAGACAAATTTCTAAACAGTCTTATTAAATAAAAAACATGGAGCCAGATATAAGGGTGAAAACCTGACAGAAATCAGAGGACTAGGAACAGCCACTTGCTAACCTCATCTCACCAACTCCGCAGCATCAAAAAGAGCGACTTCTTGTATATTCACACTTATATGCCTTTTCTGTTCTGTTCTCTAATTGGCTCTCTCAGCCCAGCTACATCAGTTCCTCTACCTGCCCAGCTCTGTCACTTCCTATCTGTCTGTACAGACCTCTAGACCTCTACGGTTAACTAGTGTTGGAATTTAAGGCGTGTGCCACCATGCCTGGCTGTGATCCCAGAGTGGCCTTGAACTCACAGAGATCCAGACAGATCCCTGCCTCCCATGTGATAGGATTAAGGGCGTGTGCTACCGTTGCCTACTTCTGTTTTTACTTATAGTGGCTGGCCTTTTCCCTCTGATCCTCAGATAAATTTTATTGGGGGACACATAAAATACCACCACACACACATACACACGTACTCCCACTTAGTCATATAGTAGTAAAATCCTGAAAACCAAAAATATAAAGAATATCTTAAAAGTAGATTTCAAAAGTTTGAAATGTAGGAAGATAGCAATCCAAAAGAAGGCTGATTTCTAATTATTAATTATAAACAATTTGACTTTTTTCCCCCTTTGACAGAGTCTTATGTTTTATTATGTAGCCCTGGCTGGCCTGGGACTTCCCATGTAGACCAGGTTGGACTTGAACTTGCAGAAATTCACCTGCCACTGCCTATGGAGTGCTAGTATTAAAGGCATGTGCCACCATGCCCAGCAATTTGACATATTTTAAATATAAAAACATTAATATGCTGACAGTAAATAGCATTTATATTTTAAAAAATCATATCAAACAGTAGACATAAGAAAACTTCAGGGCTATATTAATATCAGACAAAGTGGGCATCAAAGTGAAGATATACTCTTAAATGTATATACTTCAAATGCCAGACTTCAAACTAACAACTAAAAGAAGGAAAGGAGGGAGGGAGGGAAGGAAGGAGTCCACACGCATAGTAGGAAGTCTATCTTCTGCTTTTTAGTAATTGAAAGAATAAAAGACCAATAATGTAAGTAAATATATAACAAATTTGAACAGCAACTCGACTTAACATTTAAAGAACACTTACTCTAACTGGAGAATGCACACTTGAGTACAACAGCGAATTGTGAGAAACCAAGTTTGGGCCACAATTTAAATCATTATAAAATTTTAAAAGTTGGAATCGTCTTATGAAGTGTTCTGACCACAAAGTAACTAAAGTACACGTTAGTAATAACATGTCTATAAAATCTTCAAGTATTAAATAGTTCTGTGATGTATGTGTACCCTCCTCACACACAAGAAGAAATCTTATAATTATTTGTAATTGATTGCTAATAAAGATACAACAGCTAAGTTTGTGAAATGGAGCTCAAATTGTAGTTGTCTACTATTACAAAAATAAATTTATAGTTGTAAATGCTTGTACTAGGTTTTTAAAAAGCTTATAATCAGTGATCTGAGTTTCTACCTTCAGAAACTAGCAAATCAAGGCAAATTACATCTAAAAACAATTCAAGGAAGGGGCAAATGAAGGTAATAACAGAAGTTAGTAATAGAGAAAATTAGTAGCTAAAAGTCAATTCACTAAATTATCAATAAAATGGATAAAACACTAGCAAGGCTGATCAAGAAATAGATAATACAAATTACCAGTATTATGATGGAAGGTATGTTAGTATGGATCCTTTCAACATTAATTTAGGGAATATTAGAGCACACCTTTTATGCCATTAATTTGGCATATTATGAAATGGAATTGAAAATTTAGCTATTAGGTTTTTTTATATGTTAAAATGAATTATAGTAAAAAGCATTTCTATAAAAATACTGGAGGCCCAGGTAATTTTGCTATATTAATAAAGGCTAGAAAACATCTAAGGAAGAAATAGTAACTATTTTAAAGAAACTTTTCAAAAACTAAAGGAGGAAAAACCTACAATTTATTTTTGGGTTCAATATAGTCATCAGATGGTATCAAATGGGAACATTACATGAAAAGAAGAGACCCCATATGAATATAGACACAGGACACCACCCTGAGACCAAATTTGGCCTGTCTCTGATTTGAAAATAAAATGTGTTTATATTAATATATTGTCTATGGCTGGTTTGGGGCCATATAGTTTCTTATTAAATAGTTGTGGCAAAGGCCGGGCAGTGGTAGCACATGCTTTTAATCCCAGCACTTGGGAGGCAGGGGAGGTGGATCTTTGTGAGTTCGAGGCCAGCCTGGTCTACAAAGTGAGTTCCAGGACAGGCTCCAAAGCTACACAGAGAAACCCTGTCTCGAAAAAACAAAAACAAAACAAAACGAAAAAACAATAGTTGTTGCAAAGGCAGTATGGCTATTAACAATGTTTAAACTCCTTTAAAAATTATTACAAATTTACAAAATTAATAGGACCAAAAAGAGTCCTGGAATATAATAGTTGGATAAAGTAGATTGTATGTGTGCATTTTATATGCATAACTAATACCTATTCATATAATTTGTTTATGAGTACCACATATGTAAAAGTATATATTTTTAAATATTTACATATTTAGGGGGGGCTTTTTTGTTGGTTTGTTTTTAGACAAGGACTCAAACTATTGCCTAGGCTGCTCTGTGACTCACTATACAATCCACCAGGCTGGCCTTGAACTCATGACAGTCTTTCTGCCTCAGCCCCCAAGTAGTGAGATTACAGACATATACCACTATGCTTGGCTATTTGATTTTCTTTGAAATTTTATGTGTGTGAGTGTTTGCCTGAATATATGTATGCACCACATGCGTGCAGTATTGCTGGAGGTCAGAATCAGGCAGTTTCTCTGGGACTAGAGTTACAAATGATTGTAAGCTGCCAAGTTGGTACTGGGGAATTGAACCCAGGCTCTGTGGAAAAGCAGCCACTCAACTATCTCTCAGACACTTAATTGATTCTCTCCTTTTCTTCCCTCCCTCCCTCCCTTCCTTCCTTCTTCCTTTTATGGTATGAGGAACCAAACCCAGAGCCTCATACCTGCTAAGCAAGGAACATACCATTGATCTATATCCCCAGCCCTATTTAATTGATATAAAAGATATCCCACATCAGCCTTGAACTCCTTATCTTCCTGCTTCTTCCTCCAATTGCTGGGATTAAAGGTGTGTGCTACCACTGCCTGGCATCTATGGTTAACTAGTGGCTAGGTCCACCCTCTGATCTCCAGGCAAGCTTTGTCAGAACAGAAACAAAATATCATACAACACATGCACACCGCACTAGGTCAGGATGGATCATGGGCACTAATATAAACATTAAAACCATAAAGCTTCTAGAAGAGAAATAGAGTAACCTCATGACCTTGTGTTAGGCAAATTTCATAGGACCCAGAAAGCACTAATTATGAAAGAAAAAGTTAATGAACTGTACTTCATCAATATTCATAACTGCTTATCATTTCTCATCATTAAGAAAATGAAAAGGCAAATGGCAAAATGAATGCTATCAGTATATATAACATAGGAGTTGATTAAAAAAATTAAGAATTCTCTATAACTCAATAAAACATAAACATCCAAATTTTAAATAGACATAAACATTTGAATAGATATGCTTCTGTAAAGTATGGACGAATGACTGTGTGCACTAGTAAAAATGCTCAACATCTTTGGTCCCTAGAGATATGAAGATTTTAAAAATTAAAAGCAGGGCTGGAGAAATGGCTCCCCCATTAAGAACTCTTGTTTCTCTTGTAGAGGACCCATTTTCCAGCACCCACATGGAGGCTTCCAAATGCCTGTATTTCCGGTTTAAGAAATCTGATACCCTCTTCTGTAATGTGAATCTTAAATGGTCTTATTAATTGAAAACACCAGGCCAGGTATTGGGATAAATTCTGAAAGGTCAGAGAAACAGAACAAGCCACAGCCAGCCTCCTCACCTTGCCAACTCCTCAGCTGATCTTGTTTCCTCAGACTGCAGGCTTTTGAGTCCTCACCCAAATGAATCTCAGC
>LZPO01116975.1:537894-550196 GCA_001675575.1 Neotoma lepida
AAAAATCTTATAATTCATGTTCATACCTTCTCCATCTAAGCCAAAAAATGGAAACAAACTCAGATATTATTGGTACTTGATATACTCAAGCAACTAACTACTGTAAAAAGGAGTGAACTTTTATACTTGATAATAGCATGAATAAATCTCAAAATTATACTGAAAGAAAAACTATATGTACAGTAAATCATACATTATTTCATTGGTAGGAATATCAAAAATGATAAAAACATTTATGATATTAAAAACCTGAACAGTGGTTGCCATTGGTTGAGAATTGAATAGGAAGAATTTGAAGTAAACTTTTTAGGTTCACAGACATGTTCTATACCTTGATTAATTTGTTGGCTACACAGGTTAAGTATTTGTCAGGACTCTTTGATTTGCTTAGAATACATACATTTCATTTTTCATAAATTCTACTTCAATTAAAAGTTTTATACATTTAAAAATACAAAGTAGCCTTAGAAGTCATGCTGATAGGGATTTAATTCTGGTTTCTTACTTATGTTACATGACCTTGCTTCTGGTTATGTTTTATAACTAACCTGTTTCTTTAGATGTAAAATAAAATCAGTATCTACTTTAGTTTGTCTGGCGAAGACTAAATAGAGTGACACATGTGAAATACTAGTATGCTAGTACTATAGAGAAGGTCNTAATAGACATTACATGTTACCACTGAGGCAGTGTAATCCTGTGTCAAGAGTGGGGTCTCTGGAACCAGATTAATTCTTACCGATTTGGAGCCTGGCTCTGCCATTAAGTTTCTGTGTCACTTTTGATGTTACATAATTCTTCTGTGCTTCTCCACCCCACAACTATATAATATAATGATGGTACCTACCTTAAATGGTTGTTAATGAGTATTAAGTAAATCACTATACTTAGAACAGTGGTTTTCAACCTGTAGGTCGCAAATCCTTTGGGGATCAAATAACCTTTTCANAGGGATTGCCTAAGACCACTGGAAAACACAAGTATTTACATTATGATTCATAACAGTAGCAAAATTACAGTTATGAAATAGCAATGAAAATAATTTTATAGTTGGCAGTCACCACAACATATGGAACTATATTAAAGGGTCACAGCATTAGGAAAGTTGAGAACCACTGACTTAGAATAATAGCTAGCATTTAATAAATATTTGGAAATACCTCCCCCTTTTTTTTCCTTTTACTGTTACTGTAAGATTTCTTGTTCTTTAGTTATGTGAAGAAACTACTGATCTTATCAACTGCCCTGGTTTTTCTCCCCTTCAATACTGAAGCTGTTGCTTTTGGGTAAAGAAAACATTAGGTATGTTAGCATGCTCCTGTAATCCCATTATTGAAGAGCTTAGGCAAAAAGATAATGAGTTCTAGACCAGCCCAGGCTACACAGTGTAACCGATTCAGAAAGAAAAAAAAAGTAAATAAAGTGAGTAAATAAGAGCATTACAATCACACTATGTAAAGACGACTAACAATTCACTAAAGTCAGTTCTCCAACCTTTTTCATAAGTTTTAGCTGGACCAATCATCAGGTTTTACATTTCTCTGATCCTCCATTAAATTCTTGCCATCAGAACAAGAGCAGAAATTATATTACCACTTCAGGCCAGGGCATCTGAATATTATGTATTATTCCCTAAGGTCTTTCACCTCAAGCCATAATTGCCTGTACTAAACTCCAACCTTAAAGATACAGAAAACATCTTAGATGGCAAACAAAAGGAACCTGGGTGCCCAAGTAACCTAGAGCATTCCTGGATAACTACATCAGTTAGAAATAAATTTCTGTTCTTTTAAAGCCACTGAATCTTGAGGATCTCTTTAAAGTATTATAACCTCACCTTAACATAAGCGTTATTTATTGTTACCTTAAAGTTCTTTTGGTCTGTATATCTTACAGCTCTGTCAAACCTAAGTCTATTTTGACACTCCCTCACAGATATATACATATTTTGCAGATGACTAAGCTTCCTGCTTTAAAGAGAGAAGGACAACTAAAGAAGACCATGGTTTCCTGACCCAGTAATTATAAACATAATATGAATTCATTTTATCTACTTGTCACCTCATTGAAAGCTAGGTTTATTTCTAAATAACCTGGTTCTTTTTTCTTTTCCTTTCTTTTTTTTGTGTTTTTGTTTGTTTGTTTGTTTGTTTGTTTATCAAGACAGGGTTTCTCTGTGTAGCTTTAGAGCCTGTCCTGGAACTCACTCTGTAGACCAGGCTGGCCTCAAACTCACAGAGATTTGCCTGCCCCTGCCTCCTGAGTGCTGGGATTAAAGGTGTGCGCCCTCACTGCCCAGCTTCTGGTTATTTTTTATTTAAAATTTTTGAAAGAGTTTCATACATGAGTACTATATTTACATCATTTCTGTCCATCCTTTTCCTGTCTCCAATTTCTGCCACATGCCCTACTCCCCCACCACAAATTCATGACTTCTTCATTACTGTTACCTATCATCTATCTGTGTATCTATGTATATATGCTTACACATAAATACATCAGCCTAGTGTTGCTCATAATTATATATATTTAGGGCTGACCATACCCACAGATAAATTTGGCTCTCACCACTCATCAAGGATGTTTCTTTTTGCACCAGATAGAGACTATTACAGAGATCCACAGCTGGTAAAGTACAAAGAACAAGTGACTATGGGGTATCCAATCCCAACTGGCGTATCTACAATGCAACCCCTACACTTAAAGCTCAAGGAACATCATGAAAGAGGGGATGGAAAGATTGTAAGAGCCAGAGAACCAAGAAACCTGCTGTGAGGTAGTACCTTCTAGATGTGTCAAGGAAGCAACACCCATGAAATCTCAACAATATGGTTGCCTAAACAACGTTTGCATAATGACAATACCGGCCAATACGCTGACATGGATAGAGGAAATTTCACAAGACTCTACCTCTAGAGGAAGGGCCAAAGTCAATCATTAGATGCTCAGAGAAGGAGAATCAGTTCTCCAGGGATGACCTCCCTGATAGGTAACCTGTGTCCTTAATCCCTTTTTGCTTCCTCTAAGGATAAGAAACTTAAGGAAAACCCCTTGCCTTTTCTACTATGTGAGGACACAGCGAGAAGTTACTGTCTCTGAACCAGAAAGTACTTTCAATCTGCCAGTGCCTTAGTCTTAAACTTTCTAACCTCCAGTACTGTGGGAAAAACATTCCTGTTGTTTATAAGCCTTCCAGTTTGTGGTATTTTATTATAACAATCAGAATGGACTAAAACATCTATATTGAATGTGTAAATCTTTCTAAAACAAAGAGAACAACAAAAGTATCTTTTCCTTAGTCTTCTGTCTAGTCTAGCTACCCATCTTGTCATCTACTTTCCATGGCCCAGGTTCTTGAATTTAATTGAGTTTGCTATTCCTACTCTGTTTAATACCCTTTTTGATATCATCTTCGATTGTCCTTATTAGAACCTTCTACTGATAACAACAACAAAAAATACTTAGCAAACATCGAAAGGGCAGCATAATGCTGAGCACTAAAAGTAAAATGTAGAGCAAGATGGAAGCATTTTTTCTTTACAAGCCTTACATTCTAATGAAGAAAAGGGGTGGTCTGTTGATATTTAGTATAGATTAAGTGCATGAAGGGAAATTGCAAGGTACTGTAAAGCACTTGTAACTGAGATGTCAGAAAATGATTCCTAGAAAAAATTACTTTTATATTAACAAAAACTAAATTTGGGCAAAGGACATGGGATCTGGGTGGGACCAGAAAGATGAGGAAAGAGGCTAAGTGCTGTGTAAGAATAAGGAAGCAATAAGAATAATATAAGCAGGAAGGAACATATAACAAAGATTGAGTTGAAGGAAGCTAACTGGCACACATGGATATTTTTCACAATTTAACCAGTCTTCCTTCTTTCCTTCCTTCCTTCCTTCCCTCCTCTCCCCCCCTTGCCTTTTTGAGGCAGGGTCTCTCTGTAGCCCTGGCTATCCTAGAACTCACTCTGTAGACCAGGCTGGCCTCAAACTCAGCCAAGTGCTGGCATTAAAGAAGAACAATTTAACCTACCTTTCTCCCCGCAGAGCCTTTCCCTTTAATAACAAAAACAATTCTAGCCACCATTCTCTTATGCCTAAAAAATTCCAGTTCTCTGAGTGGTTTTTTTTCCCAGAAGTCCTTAGACGAACTTTATGATTCCCACATCAGTCTTGTTTCACTTAGCACCTTAGCAGATGAGGCAGAATTGGCCTTATTTAATCTAAACATTTTATTTTATAGCTAAAAGTTATACGTGGGATACATATATAATAGGTGAGAATCTATTCTTGTGATTTTCAGTAAATGTTGAACTATTCCACCTTGTTACCATGATTATGATTACCATAATCATAGAATGCACTTGTGTGTAGGAATGCAACTTTTGTGTTGGTGAAATGAAAATGCAAACGTTGTGGTTTGAATGAGATGTTTCCCATTGGAAACAGTTGGTGGCACAGGTTTGTAGGTTTAGGAGGTGTGGCCTTGCTGGAAGAAGTATGTTACTGGGGGTGGGCTTTGATGTTTCGATAGCCACATGCTCTTCACAGTTTGTTCTCTCTGCTTTGTGTTTGTGGTTCAAGATGTGAGCTGTCAGATGTTCCTGCCATCATGTCTACACTTGCTGCTATAGTTCCCTGCCATGATGGACTCTTATCCCTTTGGAACTATAAGCCCAAATAAACTTTTCTATAAGTTGCCTTGGTTTTTGTGTTTTATCACAGCAGTAGAAGAGTAACTGATATAGTAGTGATGAGACAATATGAATTTCTCTTATAAAACAACTTAAATTGACACCTCTCATCAGAAAGAAATGATATAATTTTAAGTCCTTTACCTATTATTACTCAGTAATGCAAAATCCCTAACACCCATTTCAAAATCATCCTTTCTTTTTCCAGTTGTGCCGTCTGTTTTGGGATGAATCAGAGACCATTTGACTGGCTTTGCATGGAAGTATCAAGGACATTTTCCTCTATGTTGACTCTTCTCTTCAAAGAGTTGAACACTCTTTAGAGTCCACCTAGTGTTACCTCCATGCCCTCTCTGAGTAAGGTGACAAGTGACTTGCTAGAGCTGTGGGACCTTTTAAGAGAGATCTTATATTCTCTGAGACCTAGTTGGCCTTGGAGGGCATGGGGTCAAAATATTTTAGGTCCTCTAAACACATTGATAAAAGACTCCAAGTATGATTATTGAATTCTCAGATTGAAAAACAAACCATGCTTTAACATTTAGCTGTTATATAACACTTAGATAAAGCTTAGCAGAGACATTTTTAAATATACTTGACTTGTTTTTTTGTTGTTGTTGTTGTTGTTGTTGTTGCTTTTTTTTTAACTAGAAACCTGATATAATTAGTAGAAGAACAAGTATTTAAAAGAAAGCTAAAAACACATAGCTAAGTCATTTTTCCCCTTTAGATTACAGGAATAGCAGAGTTTGGAGGATCATCCTAAATGCAGGCATTTGTNCATAGGGGTGAAGCTGGAGCAGAAGCTGTCAGGTCCTGAGAGCCACTTTATTTTTCAAGTCTCTCTGGCTTAGGCAGACTAAGACCCTGACCCCAGTTGAGTGTAGTGATGACCCTCTGAATGGCCTGGTCCTTATTTGGTCCTCCCTGAGCCTAGGGAATGCCCACAACCACAGGCAGCAATGACATTTTCCTTCCCCCCTCATACAAGGGAACAGTATCTTCCATACCCTCTCATTCCCTCTTGGGATACCTTTTAGAAAACCTCCAGCCTCTACACTTGGCATCCTACCTAAAGGGCCCTAAGTTTGTTTGCCATTGCAACCAAATTTGGCCACAGTACCCCTTAGATAATCAATCCAAATGGCCACATGATGACACACTATATCCCAATATTATTTGGTACCTTTACAATGATTCTGAGTGATTGGGGATGAGATGGGAATGGAAAGAGATTCTCTATGCCCAAGTTTTCTCTTAGCTTCCCTCCAAGCCTTCTCTCTGTTCTTCCTGTTATTCCACTCAGTTCCTTCTAGCTATAAAGTCAGAACAAGATGATTCTTCCACTACTTTCGATCCAGCTAGCAAGCCTCCCCTTTTTGGCCTAAACACACAGTTCCCTCTCCTTTTCCCACCCCTCCATTTCCCTTTCTCCCTCCTCAGCAACAGGTTGCTCAAGTTAGCTCTCACTGGTGTCCACTTTCAGCCCACTGACANCCCCTAGTCCTGCTACTCCTGCTTTATTATGGGACCCCTTTTAACTCCCCTACCCGGCCTAAACTGGCCCCAGTTCTCCCTTTGTGGGAGGTTGCTGGGGTAGATGGCTTGGTCAGGGTATACATTCCCTTCTCATTAATTGAACTCTCTCAAATAGAAAAGAGATTGGGGTCCTATACCACTAATTCTTCCACCTTTCTTAAAGAATTCCATTATGTTACCCAATCTTACAAGATCACCTTCCATGATGTTCATATGATTCTCACCAACAATCTTCTCCCAGGGGAGTGCAAGCAAGTCTGGGACATGCAGTCAGAATCCACCAAACTGACAACACCCACCCAGCTGGGGCTAAGGCAGTCCCCAATCAGGACCCTAAATGGGATTATAATACCACAGGGGGCGTCTAAGCTAGGAATCAGTTTATAACTTGCCTCCTGGCTAGTCTGTGCCATATGGTAAATTACAAAAAAAAGTCCAAGAGGTCATCCAGGAAAATCACAAAAGCCCATCTCAATTCCTAGACTGTCTTTGGATCTCAAAACTCCAGATGGAAAACAACTCCTTTTGACCTACTTCTTCCCCCAAAGTTTCCTTGATTCCACAGGCAGAAGTCTTAACGTTGGCATTCAAGGTATACCATGAGAGAGATGAGAAATCCCGAAAACAAAAATACCTGATGATAGCAAAAGACCTTTCAGCCTGCCAAAGCAGATGCCCAGGCTCCCTGGCCTCCCAAAGCCTGAGAACCTCCATGCACCTGCATATATGGTTAGGAGAGTCACTGAACCCAGGTCTGCTTGAACCTTTGCAAACCCCACCAACCATGCCCAAGGTGCCATCAAAAAGGACATTGGGATGCTAACTGCCCCTATGTCCCTCGCAGTGTGAGGACATCAAGCCCAAATTGCTCTTAAGCTGACCTCTTAGGTTTGGCCACGGACAACTGATAGGACCCAGGCTCCCTTGGCCCAACCACCGCCATCTCCAACAGGGAGCCTCAGGTAGTCATCACAGTATTGGGGCTATCCATCTCCTTTCTGGACACATAGGCAACTTTTTAGTCCTGACAAAGTTTTGGAGACCCACCTCTCCTCATTCATCTATTGTTGGAGTCGAGGGACAGCCTTTCCAGCCTCCAAACCCCACCACTTAGCTGTATCTTCAGGGTATTCTCCTTACCTACTCCTTCCTGGTGGTACCAACCTATCCTAGCCCCTTGCTGGTAAGGGACTTCCTAGCCAAAATGGGAACCTCTATTTCTTTTGCTTCCCCCATCTGCTTGACCCAAGGCTCACCAGCCGTTGCCCTCCTCCTCCTCCAAACCACACAATCTGACACACCTTTTCCAAGCCTCTTAGGTAGATTCCTCAGGTATGAGACACCCAAAACCTCTCTATAGGCAAACATCATCCCCCTCTCATTCAATTACAAAACCTCACCAAATATATTACTCAGGCTTAGTACTCTCTCTCCAAAGCTTTAGGGGACTTAAGCCTCTTATGTCTGACCTCTTAAGAATTATCTTCTGTACCCACTTCTTCCCCCTTTAATATCCCTATATTCAAGGTTAAAATCCCAATGGAGGCTGGGCGGTGGTGGCGCACGCCTTTAATCCCAGCATCCGGGAGGCAGAGGCAGGTGGATCTCTGTGAGTTCGAGGCCAGCCTGGTCTACACAGTTCCAGGACAGCTAGGACTGTTACACAGAGAAACTCTGTCTCGAAAACAAACAAACAACAACAACAACAACAAAAAAAACCAATGGAACCTACCACTTGGTTCATAATCTCTGACTTATCAACTCAGCAGTGGTTCCCCTTCACCTTGCAGTACCTAACCCCTATATTTTCCTCTCCACTATCCCCTCAAAGATCTCCCATTTCTCTGTCCTAGACCTCAAGTATGCCTTCTTTTCTATTCCTCTGGACACCCACTCACAAAATATCTTTGGCTTTGCTTGGACAGACCCAGACACTCACCTGTCTCTCCAACTCACTTGGACTACCCTACCCCAGGGTTTATGGGACAGCTCACATCTATTTGGCCAGGCTCCGGGCTCTGACTTATTCTCTTTGGCTATTCCTAAATCCAAGCTCATATAATACATAGATTATGTTCTCCTTTGTAGTCTGTTCTTACAAATTAGCTGGGCAGACACCTCTACCTTATTAAACTTTGTGTCCAGCTGGAGATAGAGGGTCTCACCCTCTAAGGTCCAGCTGTCCACCCCTTGGGTTACTTATCTGGGAGTAGCTATTGCTCTGACTCACTAGACCATTACCCTAGATAGAAAACACTTAATTCAATTACTCACGGTCTCCACCGCCAAGGATGAAATTCTATCCTTCCTAGGGATGGCTGGTTTCTTATGCTCTTGGATTCCTTCTCTATTCTCACCCACCCCCTATATGAGGCAGCCCTTGGCCCCTCACACAAACCCCTTCTTATACCAAGCCAGTTAATAAGCTTCAACAAACCCTCCTTCAGGTCCCAGCTTTACATCTTCTGAACTTAACTCACCCTTCTCTATATATAAAGGAGGGATGTGCCCTTGGGGTCCTGGGTCACCAAGTGGAACCTTCTTTATGCACATTGCATACTTATTGAAAAAATTAGACCATATTATCCAAGGAAGGGCAATCTTGTCTGCACGCTCTGGCCACAGATGAATTTTTATATGTGAGTGAAAGAAGTTAACCTTTGGGTTACCTATTATTGTCTTCTCTCCTCACCACCTGTCCCACCTTCTAACATACAAGGGTCTACAAACATACACTCTGAGTTCTCCCCCTTCAGGTCACATTGGTAGAGGGCACCACACTTACCTTTCAGCCATGCCCACCTCTTAACATTTCTGATCTCCTCCCTCAACCAATCCTAGAATTCTCCCCATCTCACTCTTGCATTGAGACCCTAGAGAAGATACTACCTCATCCTACACATATACACCAGGGAGCACTACCTCAGGCCACTTATACTTAGTACACAGATGGCAGTTCCTTCCTGCATGAAGGAGTATGAAAAGCAAGGTAAGCTATTGTTTCAGACACCATAGTGGTTGAAGCACAGGCCCTTCCAGCCCGAACCACAAACCAACAGGCTGAATTAATTGCTCTTATTTGTGCCTTTCAACTAGCAAAGGGACAATCCCTAAATCTTTATACAGACATACAGACTCCAAGTATGCTTTTCACATTCTCTTGTCACATGCAGCTATTTGGAAGAAGCATGAGCTACTAACAACAAAAGGAGGGTCCATAACCAATTCAGACCAAATTATGGCCCTGCTAGAGACCTCTCATCTTCCTACAGCCAAAGGAATTTTCCACTGCAGGTTTTACCAAGCAAACAATTCCATCATCTCCAAGGAAAATAATGGACCTGGTAAGGCAGCTAGAGCTGCAGCTCTCAGAGACCTGGGTCCATCTCAAATGCCACAGAGCACTCTCATTTTACAATCCACATTTTCCTTATCATCCCCAGATATTCAACAATTTCTTTTTTGAGACAGGGTTTCTATGTGTAGCCCTGGCTGTCCTGGAACTTGCTTTGTAGATCAGGCTGGCCTTAAACTCAGAGATCTGCCTGCCTCTGCTTTGTAAGTGCTGGGATTAAAAGTGTGCACCACCAGTGCCCTGCTCATGACAACTCTAATAAAGGAAAATCATTTAATTGGGATGGCTTACATTTTCAGAGGCTTAGTCCATTATCATGGTGCGACATGGTGGTGTGCAGGCAGACATGGTGCTGGAGAAGCAGCCAAGTATCCTACGTCTTGACTTGCAGGCAACAGGAAGGGGTCTGTCTTACTGGGTGTGGCTTGAGCATATATGAGACCTCAAAGCCTACCTCCACAGTGACACACTTCCTCCAACAAGACCACACCCACTCCAACAAGGCCACACCTCTTAC
Source organism: Neotoma lepida (assembly GCA_001675575.1). Taxonomy (NCBI): domain Eukaryota; kingdom Metazoa; phylum Chordata; class Mammalia; order Rodentia; family Cricetidae; genus Neotoma; species Neotoma lepida. Next base: position 548,000 of record LZPO01116975.1, read on the forward strand.
TAGTTCCACTCCCTTTGAGGCCATTTTCTTTCAAACCACCACAATGGGAGATCTTTCGTATTCTGATACCTTCTCCAATTTCTTTCTTCAAAGGCTTGAAGTTCTTGTCATACAGGTCTTTCAATTGCTTGGTTAGACTTATACCAAGATATTTTATATTATTTGTGGCTGTTATGAAAGGTGGTGTTTCCTTGTTTTCTTTCTCAGGCTGTTTATCATTTGTATATAGGAAGGCTACTGATATGGTTTTTTTGGTTGTTGTTGTTGTTGTTGTTGTTTTAGTTAATTTTGTATCCAGTCACTTTGCTGAAGGTGTTTATCTGCTGTAGGAGTTCCCTTGTAGAATTTTTTGGGTTGCTTATGTATACTATCATAATATCTGCAAATAGTGGTACTTAGATTTCTTCCTTTCCAATTTGTATCCCTTTGATCTCCGTTAGTTGTCTTATTGCTCTAGCTACTATATTGTATAGATATGGAAAGAGTGGACAGCCTTGTCTTATCTCTGATTTTAGTGGAATTGATTTAAGTTTCTTTTCATTTAATTTGATGTTGGCTATTGGTTTGCTGTATATTACCTTTATTATGTTTAGGTATGTCCCTTGTATCCTTGATCTCTGCAAGTCTTTTGNCATGAAGAGGTGTTGGATTTTGTCAAAGGTTTTTTTCAGCATCTAATGAGATGATCATGTGGTATTTTTCTTTCAGTTTTTTCATATGGTGGATTACAGTGATAGACTTTCGTATGTTGAACCATCCCTGCATCTCTGGATTACAGCCCACTTGACTATGGTGGATGATCTTTTGATGTGTTCTTGGATTCAATTTGTATTTTACTGAGTATTTTTGCATCAAGGTTCATGAGGGAAATTGGTCTGTAATTTTCTTTTTTATTGTGTCTTTGTGTGGTTCAGGTATCAGGGTCTCATAAAATGAATTTGTCAATATTCCTTCTGTTTCTGTTTTGTGGCATAATTGAGGAGTATTGGTGTTAGCTTTTCTTTAAGTCTGGTAGAATTCTGCGCTAAAACCATCTGGCCCTGGGCTTTTTTGGTTAGGAGACTTTTATTACTGACTGCTTCTATTTCATTGGGGATATAGGTCTATTTAAATTGTTTATCTGATCTTGATTTAATTTTGGTAGATTGTACTATCAAGAAAATTGTCTGTTTCTTTTTGATTTTCCAATCTAAACTCTTTTGTGACATACAGGTTTTTGAAGTATGACCTAATGATTCTTTGGATTTCCTCGGTGTCTGTTGTTATATGCCTCCCCCNCACACACACTTTGTTTCTGATTTTGTTAATTTGGATATTGTCTTTTAGTTAGTTTGGATAAGGGTTTGTCTATCTTGTTGATTTTCTCAAAGAACAAATTCTTTGTTACATTGATTCTTTGTGTTGTTCTCTTTGTTTCTATTTTATTGATTTTTAGCCCTGAGTTTGATTATTTCCTGCTGTCTACTGTCTTGGGTGTGTTTGCTTCTTTTTGTTCTAGAGCTTTCAGGCGTGCTTGTATGAGATCTTTCTAATTTCTTTATGGCACTTAGTGTTATGAACTTTCCTCTTAGCACTGTTTTCATTGTGTCCCATAGTTTGGGTATGTTGTGTATTCATTTTAATTGAATTCTATGAAGTCTTTTATTTCTTTATTTCTTCCTTGACCCAGTGGTAATTCAATAGATAGCTGTTGAGTTTCCATGAGTTGTAGGCTTGCTTTTGTTTCTTTTATTAAAATCCAGCTTTAATCCATGGCGGTCCAATATAGGGGTTTATTTCAATTTTCTTCTATCTATTGAGAGTTTCTTTGTGGCCAAGTATGTGATCAGTTTTAGAAAAGGTTTCATGAGGTGCTGAGAAGAAGATATATTCTTTTGTGGTTGGATGAAATGTTCTGTAGATATCTGTTAGGTCTGTTTGAGTCACAATGTCTGTTAGTTCCATTATTTCTCTGTTTAGTTTCTGTCTGGATAACCTGTCCATTGTCGAGAGCAAGGTGTTGAAATCATCCACTATTAATGTGTGGAGTTCTGCTGGGCGGTGGTGGCACATGCCTTTAATCCCAGCACTCGGGAGGCAGAGTCAGGCAGATCTCTGTGAGTTCGAGGCCAGCTTGGGCTACCGAGTGAGTTCCAGGAAAGGTTCCACCAAAACTACACAGAGAAACCCTGTCTCAAAAAACCAAAAAAAAAAAAAA
>LZPO01116975.1:560656-587207 GCA_001675575.1 Neotoma lepida
TAATATCATATGTGAGAATGTCAGAAGTTTGCATCAGGTGATTGTGGATACTCTGGAATGGGAAGATGAAATGCTGGTGAGTATATGTTTCAGTGAAGTGGAACTAGTTCCTGGTGAGCTTTAGAGTAGCTATAGGCAAAAGAGGCTAAGACACATTAGAGTATTGTGGGCATGTCTCGGTGCTGTGCATACAGACTGAGCTTAAAGTCTGACTTCAGAGAATGTCATAGTGGAAAATGAGTGGCCAGGGTAACTGTTGAGTGAGTTGTGTAGGTTCAAAATGTTTTGCTAGTAAAAGAGTATCAGAGACCAATTTTTCAAATTTATTATGTCATAAAATTGATGCTATGAATGATGTTATAAGAAAATGAAGTAGAACTGTGTGACAAGTTCCAGCTCTATAAGCAATTGACACAGCAATTAACTTCTTTTTCTTCAGGCCAGATATCCGGGTTTTCCCTTTCCACATTTTCCCCAATTTTAATCAGCTCCTTTGTTATCACTTCTTTCTTTTTCCTGTTCAGCAAAGTATTGGTGCTGCCTCCTAAAGCATTATTTTGTATTTTATATGTAATAACCTTAGGGTATCCCATTTTTAATGATTATCCCATTTCACAAATACTTACTGAGCATCGATTGTACTGTAAAGCTCTGCATTAGACAGAAAATAAGGGAGACAGAAGCTATGTATGGTGGCTGATTATCAGTGATCCCAAATACAGTTTCCGTAATATTTATTACCGAGACTTTGCAGAGATAGTTTTTCTTTTTCCCCAAAGGAGAAAGACAAAATGCTCTCTCTCTCTTTCTTTCTTCTTTGTCCTAGATAATTACTTTATGGCATTTTCATCTATTTTTGTTTGCTACAAATAATGAACAACATTTTCAATAAGATATTAAATAAACCAAATCAGTTAATAATAAGAATATGACCACTTTAAAATGCTTTTATTTTAGAAAGGGTCATTTTTACTTTTTTTCTCAAACCTGTCAAAGGGTGATTCCTTTGACCTTCCCTGAACACTTGAGCTTATCTCCACTAGATGACAGTGTGTCACCACTAGACTTCTTCCCATATCTGCAAAATACATATAAAAGCAAAGTTAACACCAAATAATTTTGAGTTGATATTAGTGATGATATTAATTAATGTAACAAGATGATTGAAGATTTATAAAATCTACTGTTTGACATTTTTTGATTTGTATTTGGAATTAATAGATATAGGCAAACATATGTACAGATACGGTTTTAACAATTTTGTTTGTTTAAGGTATTTGAAGGTCTTAGGCACATAAGAATTAATTCTTGTTATATGTTTACCAAAGCAAGATTGATAAAAGTGAATAGTATACACAACCTGAATTTTTGAGTAGTTTTGTAGCTCCAGGAAACTGAGTTCACTGTTGGGTTTGGTATTTGGAATTTGCCTAGACAATACAATGTTTATTTTTCTGAAGAGATTTTTAAATCTCCTGAGACATCTGAAACCTAAATATATATTCATATATTTTAACTTTATGGTTCTCAGCAACATTCATTGCATTCCTTAGGTGTGGTGTGTATGGAGAATGAATATCTCAAAAATTTCCTTTCGTGTTCTCTGTAAAGATTGGGAGAACAATGACATCATGCCTTTCCTGCTATTCTTTGAAACTGAGTTCTAAAAACCTACATGTTTTATTCTCACAGCCTAACATAAACATAATTATACTTCTTCAAGTGTTGACATCTGCATACTACAATGATGAGAGTTAACATTTTTGAATCCACTTTTTAAAAAGATCTTCTACTTCAAGAACTCTGGAAATGTTTCTCCAAAACTTGCCTTTTGTCAGAATTAAAAGGGACAATGAGTAAGAAAAGAGTAATGAAGACATAGCTCTTATGATATCAGCCATTGTTGTGCTTTCTGAATGCCACTTCTTTGCAATTTAATTTTGGAACAAGAGCTTTTCCTGTTGTAGATGTCGAGGTGGAACTGGAGAAGGGAAGAGAAAGCTACTATGAATTGGGGAGGTATTGCTCTGGTGACATTAAAGAATCACACATTTTCTAAAAAGCTCACTGGGGGCTTAGAAGTCTCATAAGAACTTCTGCCTTAAGATTTTACTTCTTGGCAGAAGGTGAAAGATATGATGGACATGAGACAATCAGTTCATCAACAGACAACAAATCACACACACAGGATAAGACCAAAGTAATGTGTAGGCTTCTACACACAAAACTTAATTGCTGTGGAATAAAATTAAAATATTGCTTTATCTGTTAAAAAGATAATGGTGATGTTCTTTGAGGGCAAGTTCTACGAAGAGCAGTATTCAAGTGATATGAAAGGAAGTATGGGGAAATGGGTGAGGCTTAATTGGGGATGAAAATCAATACAGAAGACGGGCAATGAAGGACAGATAAATAACACTAAGGTGGTTTGAAAAAGCCATATGGAATCATATTATTTTCCATTTACTTAAAATTACATGTAAGAGTGTGGTGGATACTTTGTCCCTTGTTGGTGAAATTGTTTGGGAAGAATTAAGAGGTATGGCCTTGTTGGAAGAGTTGTCTCACTGGGGGTAGGCTTTGAGGTTTTAAGACTTACCATTTCCAGTGTCTTCATCTACTCACTACCTGTGGATCAAGATGTGAACTCTCAGAAGTTGCTGCCATGCATTTGCTCTGCCACCATGAACTATAACCCTCTAAAACTGTAAGCCAATTAAAGCACTTTCTTTTATAAGCTGTTTTGGTCATATTGTTTTGTCAAAGCAATAGCAAAATAATGAAGACAAATTGTGTGTGTACATATATAATTTTTCAATGATGTGTGCCACTTAGGGAGATGATTTCGCCAAGAGTCACAGACTATATGACAGAAACCCCAGCACTCGGCATGAGAACCTCCTTTTGCATTGTTGGTTAGGGCAGCCCAAGAAACTCCTAAAACAATATAGGATGTTGCTTTTCTCATTGGTTACCTCCCAGAAGTTGAGAGTAAGTTTCTGTTGCTAAGGACAACTTGCACATTGGACAAAGGATTTGGAAGACTCAAGCTGGATCTGACTTGAGAATTGGCCTTCAAAGTACTGAAAGGTGCCATGCAAGCTACCAAAAAAGCAATCAGCTATGATGCCTATAAACCACAAAATTAAAACCACAAACAACCACATTCAGTGCAGAAAAATATTCATTAAATGTGCAATAGTCTTATTATTGCTCTTATGTCTTGGCAACAACCAGCTGTCTAATTGGACTTAAGCCTCCCTGAACATGAGGGAAATCATACCTGGTAATGGAAACCTAGCCACCTATCCATGGCTAGTGTTATCATGGCTCTAAGAAGAGAACTTACTACTGCCACTATTCTAAACCGGTATGATTCCTAACTGTATTCTAAACACTTATCCTTATGCCCACAGATAGATGTAGCTCTCACCAATCATCAAAGAAGCTCCTCTTTATAGCAAGCAGAAACCATTACAGAAAATCACAACAGGTCGAAATGCAGAGAGCAACTGATTGTGAAGTGTTGGGCCCCAACAGATACATTTACAGCACAACCCCTACACCTCAGACTTAGGGAACATCACGAAAGAGGGTCAGAAATAGTGTAAGAGTCAGAGGAACAGGGAGTATGCTGTGGTGAGATTGCATCCTCTAGAAATGATAGGAAAGCTACATCCATGATACTTCAACACTCTGGCTGCCTAAATAAGACCTGAACCTTGATATCACCAAGGGACATGCTAATGTGTAAGGGGGAAATCTCATGGGATCCCAAATCCTAGACAAACAGCTATAGGCAAATAAGGACTGCAAAGAGAGGGAGAATTTAGTCTTTCTTGGTGCTCCCTAATTGATTATCCAAAAATAAGTGGTCAGCCCTGAAATCACGTACATACATGTAACACTAAACAGACTCAGCAGGTTGTATTTATATATTTATGCACATGTATATGTATATACACATATACATATGTATCAATAATAATTAAAAAGAGACCATGAATTTGAGAGGGAGTGAAGGGGGCTATGGAAGGGTTGATGGGAGGGGAGACATGATATATTTTAAATTTTAAAAATTTCTAAAATAAAATAGAATTTGGATGAGAAAAAAGATAAGAGTTATTAGAACTTGTGTGTGCATGTGTACAGCTTTTGTACAAGTATAGTATATTTCAACTCAATCTTGAAATTGTAGGTGGTAGGAAAGTAAATGAACAAAGGTTCCCTGGTAAAACTCATGGTAAATCCTCATACTCAGTATTGCAGTATAAGGATACAGAACATTAAAGAGTCATTTCATCTGGTTCCTTTGTCATTATTCCTTACACTTTCAAAATCTGATGGTTAAGCTCTCAGTATGTCATTGAGTAATTGTTATGCACTGAATAAAACTAAGGACAAACTTGGATACTTTTAGCTTGACTGCCACAATATATTGCTTCACATTCTATTGACTTAGGTCAATTGAAAACTAACATTGCTGAATTATTAATGTTCTTTTGGCTGTCTCTTAAACAAGGCTGGATTTTCCAAACAAAATATTTTATTTGTAAAAATATTGAAGATATGTGTAGACATAAATGTTTTCTGAAAATTCTGAGAAAATTCTAGATTATTGATTTTACATGATGCAAAATCAATTTAAATGTAAACCATCTTGAAAATAAATTTAATGTAATTTGTTTTGCCTATGAGAAACCTAAAATAAGTTTGTGATTAAATCTTTTAAAGTACAGCAAAGTACAAAGAAGAAAGATTGCCATAAATCTGTTGGATTGTCAGGGTTCTCTAGAGGAACAGAATTTATAGAATTAAGCTCTCTCTCTCTCTCTCTCTCTCTCTCTCTCTCTATATATATATATATATATATATATATATATATATGATTTATTATAATGGCTTACAGGCTATGGTCCAGTGTAGAGGAAAGATTCTCTGTGTCCTGCCCAACCCTGTGGTCAGGACGAATCTCTCCCACTCGCCGTCCAGCAGCCACTTATAAAATAATCACTCAGAGGCTTGTATTAATTACAAACTGTATGGCCTATGGCTTCAGCTTATATTAGCTAGCTCTTTCATCTTACAGTCTTCTCATATCTTAGCCAGAACATATTAAGTACTAGAGTTAGAATCTTCAGGATAGGACAGCTATTAGAGTAATCTTGGTAATTTGCCATTTACCTATGTTCTAGACATTTTCTGAACACTTAGCATGTCTTTCTTGTTTGATGTTGTTCTTGTTGGTTGTAGTTCCATTTTTATTTATGTTATTACTCTTTGTTTTTCCTGGACAATACTTGATAATCATTCTTATTGTATATAGTTTGCATTAAGTTTAGAACCTTCTTATTTAGACAAAAAGGGGAAATGTAGTGGTATTTGCTCCACCTATGACCTTGGACTATAGGGCCAGAAGGAGGCAGTGCATTTTGCCATTGTATGTGACCTCTTAAAAGGAAAGAGAGAAGGGTCACCCTTCTCTCTGCTGCCTGCTTCCTGGTCTGATCGAACTGCCAGGTGGATTTGCTCCTGGTCAGAACAGAGGACGACTTCAGCTGTTACTCGATTCTGTATTCGTGAGTGTATTTTCTCAATTTATATCTTAATAAATCCCTATTTACCATTAAATAGACTCAATGTGGATTGAGCTTAACAGTCCAGTTAGTTCAACAATGGCTAGCTATCAACAGAAGTTCCAAGAATCCAGGAGTTGTTCAGTCCATGAGGCTCGATGTCTCACCTAGTGAAAGGACCAATATAAGCACAAGACACCCCAAGACCAAGTTCTCAGCACAACAGATATTTATTTGTCCCAGAGGGACAAAGGGCAGGAGATAGAAGACAAGGGAAAAGGGGAAAGGAACAAGGGACAGGGGGAAAGGATATTTGTCCTGGAGGAACAAAGGACTGCCTATGGATAGAGAGGACAGATGTGACCCATAGGCAAATGGCAGTTTATAAAGGTAAAAGGGAAAGCCCATGTTAGGATGAGGTGTTTAATTTTGATTGGGCAAGTTAATTAGGGTAGCCAAATGGGGGCTTTTGTTTGCTAGACTTTAATACTTTGATAGCTAGACCTTAGTAGTCAGCCTCAGGAGGAGGAAATGGCCAAATAAAGGAATAGACCTTTGTGGCTAGCATTAAGAATGTAATCTTTAAAAAGAAAGAAAAAGAAAGAAAGAAAGAAAGAAAGAAAGAAAGAAAGAAAGAAAGAAAGAAAGAAAGAAAGAAAGAAAGAAAGAAAGAAAGGTAATCTAACTGTTTTTAGCAAGGAATAGGGAATAGGGAAAGAGTAAGACCTGCCAGAACCATATTTGCCATGTTCAGATCTAGTTTTATACTTTATCCAGTATACTCCAGAATCCTGAAGAAGTAGGCTTCTATGCTAGTGAAGGAATGAACTTGACAAAAAGAACAAGGACACACAGGCAAAGAGCAAGATCTTCCTTCTTCTATGTCCTTTATATAGACTGCCAGCAGAAGGTGGAGCTCAGATTTAAGGTAGATCTTCTCACCTCAAAAGATCTGGATTTAGGGTGGGTCTTTCCACTTTAAATGATTTAATTAAGAAAAATCCCCTCGGAAGTGTACCCAGCCACTTGGATTTAAGTTAATTCCAGATATAGTCAAGTTGATACAAAGAATAGCTGTCACAGGGAGCTTCCCTGAAGGATGGAGTGTTTCACTATTGGAGGAAACTTTACACAGCATTTGGGTAGATTATTGACAGATCATGTACCACTGGCTCCATAGTTAAAGAACTGGAAAAGGCAGCCTACACAAAGTATATACCCTAGGCATATCATGAATCACTGGGCAAGGGTGTTTATTTGTTTGGTTCATTGGTTCAGTTTTGGTTTTGGTGCTGGGACCCAGGACCTTATATATGCCAAGCATACCCCCTGTAATTTAGCTACTCAGGAACCCAGATCAAAAAAAATTTTTTTTGTTTTGTTTTTTGAGACAGGGTTTCTCTGTGTAGCTGGCNCCTTTCCTGGAACTCACTCGGTAGCCCAGGCTGGCCTCGAACTCACAGAGATCCGCCTGCCTCTGCCTCCCAAGTGCTGGGATTAAAGGCATGTGCCACCACCGCCCAGCCAGTCAGCTTCTTTATTAAACCAATCACAGTGACATATATTCACATAGTGTAAAGGAATATTCCACACCTTCCTTTGCCACTTACAGGACTTAAGTTCCTTAATAATTTTTAAAAATTTTATTGCTATTTTTGTGTTTAAATGCCTGCTTGTTTGTGTGTGCAGTATCCACAAAGGCAATAAGAGTGTGTCAGATCCCCTGGAAATGGAGTTACAGAGTTGTGAGCCAGTGGATGTGGGTGCTAGGAACTGAACTACAGTCACCTGCAAGAGCAGCAAGTGCTCTTAGCCACTGAGTCATTTATCCATTGTGGGAGACCAGCTCTCACATTTTCCAGGGTTCCTATGAGGAGGAGAGAGTGATAAGAAAATATTAGATAGAAAGACAGCAAAAAGAAAAAAGATAGAAAAACTGTATAGCTCCAGGAGGACCTGGGTCAATACCCAACAGTCCCTTCTGCCTCTTCAAAAGGGCTTTTTATAACAATGCCAAGGGGTGGGGCAAAAGACCTCCCCCTTGTTAGATCAAAGCACACTGTACAGCCATGTGCAGACCCTTCCAAATACCTGGTAACCACACCTGTGGTCAAATCATCCCTTTATGCAGCCCTGCTGGGTAAAGAAAGCTCAGATTCTCAGACCCTTAGTAAGTTCTCACTAGGAAACTGATGGAGATATTGTTCTGTATGCTGTGAATATGTGTTGCTCTGATTGATTGATAAATAAAATGCTGATTGGCCAGTAGCCAGGCAGGAAGTATAGGTGGGATAAACAAACAAAAAAAATTCTGGGAAGAGGAAGACTGAGTCGAGAGACGCTGCTAGCCACCGCCAGGAACAAAAAGATGTAAAGGTACTGGTAAGCCATGAGCCGTGTGGCAAAGTACAGATTTATAGAAATGGGTTAATTTAAATGTAAAGCTAGTCAGTAATAAGCCTGAGCTAATGGCCATACAGTTCATAATTAATATAAGGCTCTCTGTGTTTACTTGGGTCTGAGCGGCTTCGGGACCACGCGGGAGCCCGGGCGGGACACAGAAAAACTTTATCCTACAAGGAAACCTCTGTGGGTCTCTACAGTCCATCTTGGAACTTATCATTGAATCATGAGGTACACAGCTTCCACATCAATTATTTGAAAGAAAATTTCTTGTCCTTCAGTCCTACTTTCTCCNTTCCCACAGACTGGAACTCAGACCACGTGAGTAAGGACAACACCCTAGGGAAGGGCAAACAAGAAAGATTGAAGGATCTTGGGACTCGGAATAGGTTCACAGACAAGAACTCTGATGGCAGCCTAAAGCGCTGATCTGCTTCTTGAGATACTGTATCTTAAAAACACAGCAGAGTTAAAATATCTTTTAATGTAATATGTAGGCATTTGGAGAACAATTTGCTTTATGCCACAAGCAGAGTGCTATGACTTTGCATCATCCATAGCAGCCACTTAGAGGCTCCAGCATTTCATGTGTTAATAAGTGCTATTCACATCTACATTACAAAAGTTCCCTATACTATAACAGTGAAGTGGTTTTAATGCCAATCATTCTAGCTTGTCTCTCCACAGCAGTTCCTTCAGTGTTAGTGCCAGTATGTCTTTCCTCAAAAGAAGCTACTAATAGTCACATATATAATTAACTTGAAAAGATTAAGAAAATATCATGGAGTCCTTCTCTTTGTTTATCCCCAAGTCTGAACTTTCAGTTGATTTTCATATGTATATATTTTAAGAAATTTTTACTGTATTAGGTTTTCATACTACCACTTCAAATGGCTCTTAGTTTTAGCTGTCTCTCCCCATATTCTCTCTCTTGCTTCCTTTACCCCCCTCCTTGCTTGATCTTCCCATTCCAGTACCCCCTTCATCTATTCATAACTATCTATTCTATTTCCCCTTCCTAGGGAGATCTATCTACCACCCTAGTTCCTTACTCTATACCTAACCTCTGTATTTCTACATATTGTAGCTTGCTTATTACTGATCTAACAGCTAATATCCACATATAAGCTGATATATACCATATTTGTTTTTCTGGGTCTAGGTTACCTCACTCAGTGATTTTTTTCCCTCTATTAATTTGCCTACACATTTCATAATGTCATTTTTAACAATAAAAAAAAAAACAATGATGTAAATGTGAATTTTTTTTTTTTTAGATCTATCCATTTACTTGAGAACTTCATTTTTTAAACAATCTTTTTATTATTAATTATTATTATTATTATTAAAACATTCGATGTACAACTGCAGGAGAGATAATATACAGATAGTTTGAACATAAATAGAGGTACAAATTCTTATCCTAATAGTGAAATGTTTCATTAAAGCATGCCCAGTGACTCATTTTTTTTTAATGGCTGAGTAATATTCTATTGTGTAAATATAAGACATTTTCTTTATCCAGTCATCTGTTGACAGACATCTAGATTGTTTCCATTTTCTGGCTATTATTAATAGAACAACAATGAGCATGATTGATCGAATATCTCTAGTAGGATCAAGCATCCTTTGAGTATGCCAGGAGTGGTACAGCTGGATCTTGAGGTGGATCAGTTCCCATCTTTCTGAGGAACTGCCACACTGATTTCCATAATGGCTGTACAAGTTTGCATTCCCACCAGCAATGGATGAGTGTTCCCCATATCCACATCCTCACCAGTAGGAGTTATCAATAAACAAATGACAAAAGAGGAAATCTCAAAGTAGTGTTGCTTTGTATTACCCTGCTAACTAGGGGTGTTGAACATTTCTTTGAGTGCTTCTCAATCATTTCCTCTTTTGAGAATTCTCTGTTTAGATTTGTACTCCATTTTTTAATTTGGTTATTTATTTTCTTGATAAGTAGGGTTTTTTAAGTTTTTTATGTATTTTTGGATATTAGCCCTTTATAGGGTGTGTAGTTGGTAAGAATCTTTGCCCACTCTGTAGACTACAACTTTGTTCAACTGATGATGTCCGTTGCGTATAGAAGCTTTTCAGTTTCATGAGGTCCCACTTATTGTTGATCTTACTACCTGTGCTATTAGTGTTCTTTTCAGAAAGTCTTTCCTGTGCTAATGAGTTCAAGACTATTCCTTACTTTCTTTTCTATCAGGTTCAGTGATCTGGTTTTATGTTGAAGTCTTTGATACATTTGGAATTGGTTTTTGTGCAGGGTGATAAGTATGGATCTATTTGGATTCTTCTACATGCAGCCATCCAGTTTAACCAGCACCATTTGTTGGAGATGTTGTTTTTTTTTCAGTGTGTATTTCTAGATTATTTATTAAAAAATCAGGTGTCCATAGATGTGTGGCTTTATGTCTGGGTCTTCAATATAGTCGGTTGATCAGCATGTCTGTTTTTCTTACTATAGCTCTGTAGTACAAATTGATGTCAGGGATGGTGATATCGGCAGTGTTTATTATTATTATTATTATTATTATTATTATTATTATTATTTGAGAGAGTTTTAGCTTCCTTTGTTTTTGTGTTTACATATGTATACACCTGAAAATTGTCAAGTTCTGTGAAGAATTATATTGGAATTTTGATGAGGATTGCATTGAATCTGTAGATTGCTTTTGGTAGGATGGCCATTTTTACTATATTCCTACCTATCCATGAACATGGCAGATCTTTCCATCTTCTGATAGCTTCTTCTATTTCTTTCTCCAGTGTCTTAAAGTTTCTATCATACAAGTCTTTCACTTGCTTTGTCAGAATTAGCATGAGATACTTTTTTTTGAGGCTATTGTAAGGGGTGTTGTTTCCCTGATATCTTTCTCAGTCCATTTGTATATAGGAAGGCTAGTGATTTTTGTGTTAATTTTGTATTCTGTTACTTTGCTGAAAATGTTTATCAACTGTAGGAGTTTCCTGGTGGAATTTTTAGGGTCACTTATGTATACTATCTTATCATCTGTAAATAAAGATACTTTGATTTCTTCCCTTCCTATTTGTATCCCCTTCAGTTGTTTTATTGCTTTAGCTAAGACTTCAAGAACTATATTGAAATGGTATGGAGAGAGTGGACAACCTTATCTTGTTCTTGATTTTAATGGAATTGTGTTGTAGAATATTATTTTAAAATGTGTTACTTCTGTTTGTGTTGTATTTGTTTAACTCTGTGAAGCTGTGTTACTTTGCCTGTCTAAAACACCTGATGGTCTAATAAAGAGCTAAATGGCCAATAGCAAGGTAAGAGAAAGGATAGGCGGGGCTGGCAGGCAGAGATAATATATAGGAGAAATCTGGGAGGAAAAAAGAAGTAGCCAGAGAAGGAGGAGGACTCCAGGGGCCAGCCACTCAGCTACACAGAAAACCATGGAGTAAGAGTAAGATTACAGAAGTAAGAGAATGGGAAAAGCCCAGACGCAAAAGATAGATGGGGATAATTTAAAGTTAAGAAAAGCTGGCTAGAAACAAGCCAAGGTAAGCCAGGCATTTATAAGTAATAATAAGACTCTGTGTGATTTATTTGGGAGCTGGGTGGCAGGCCCCCCAAAAGAGTAAAAAACAACCAACAACAGAATTGTGTTGAGTTTTTCTCTATTTAAGTTGATGTTGGATATGGATTTGCCATAAACTGTCTTTATTATGTTAAAGTATGTCCCTTGTATCCCTAATCTCTCCAGGACTTTTATCATAAAGGGGTGCTGGATTTTGTCAAAAGCCTTTCTACATCTAATGAGGTGATCATGTAGTTTTTCTCTTTCAGTTTGCTTATATGGTAGGTTAACATTTCTCTGTTTACATGTATTGAACCATCCTTACATCACTAGGATTAAGCCTCCTTGATCATGGTGGATGATCTTTTTCATGTGTTCTTGGATTTGGTTTGCAAGTATTTTATTGCATTTATATTCATAAGGAAAGTTAGTCAGTTATACTCTTTTTTTTGATGGGTCTTTATGTGGTTTAGGCTTCAGGATTTCTGTGGCCTCATAAAACAAATGGGAAATGTTCCTATAATTTGAGGAATGTTGAGTTAATTATTTGAAAGTCTGGTAGAATTCTGTGCTAAAACCAACTTGTCTTAGGCTTTTTTTTTTTTGTTTATTTTTAGAGACAGGATTTATTTTAGAGACAGCTTTGGAGCCTTCCTTGGAACTCACTCTGTAGACCAGGCTGGCCTCAAACTCACAGAGATCGGCCTGCCTCTGCCTCCCCCATGCTGGGATTGACTTGTACCACCACCGCCAGGCCTGATTGGTAGATTTTTAATGACTGCTTCTATTTCACTAGGGGTTATAGGCCTGTTTAAATTGCTTATCTGCTCTTGTTTTAACTTTGGTTGGTGGCATATATTGTGAAAGTAGTCCGTTGTTTTTTAGATTTCCAATTTGCTGGAGTACAGGTTTTTAAAGTATGTCCTTATGATTCTGTANTTCCTTGGTGTCTGTTGTTATGTCCCACTTTTCATATCTAATTTTGATAATTTGGATCTTTATCTTTGCCTTTTCGTTATTTCAGCTAAGGGTTTATCAATCTTATTAATTTTCTTAAAGAACCAACTCTTTGTTTCAATGATTCTTTGTATTTTTGTTGTTGTTGTATTGATTTAAGCCCTGAGTTTGATTATTTCTTGCCATCTATTCCTTTGGGGTATTATTTCTTCTTTTTGCTCTAGAGCCTTCAGGTGTACTGTTAAATTACTAGTATGAGATCTCTCCAATTTTTTAATTTAGGCATTTAGTGCTATGAACTCTTTTAGAACTACCTCACTTTGTTCCATAAGTTTGGGTATGTTGTGTTTTCATTTTCATTCAATTATAGAAAATCTTTAATTTCTTTCTTAGTTTTTGTCTTGACCCTTTTTTCATTTAGTAGTGAGTGGTTCAGTTTCTATTAGTTTGTAAACTTTCTGTTGTTGATATTCAACTTTAATCTGTGATGGTCAAATAGGATGCAATGTCTTGTATCTGTTGAGACATGCTTTGTGTTCGAGTATGTGGTCAGTTTTGGAGAAAGTTCTAAGAGCTGCTGAGGATAAGGTACATTCTTCTGTGTTTGGGTTGACAGAAACAACCTAAGTGAAGAGTTTGTTGTGACCCATGGTTTCAGAGAGTTCAGTCCATGGTTGGTTCCATGTGTTTGGACCCAGCATCATGGTGATGGGAGTGGGAGGCAGAGAAGAGCTGTTTCGGGGCTGGAGAGATGGCTCAGCAGTTAAGAGCACTAGCTGCTCTTCCAGAGGACCCTGGTTCAATTCCCAGCACCCACATAGCAGCTCACACTGTCTGTAACTCCAGTTCCAGAGGATCTGACACCCTCACACAGTCATACATGCAGTTAAAAATACCAATGCACATAAAATAAATAAATCATTAAAAAGAAGAAGAAGAAGAAGTGTTTCCCTCATGGTAAACAGAAATGGCTAGGGATGAAACTGTCAGTTGAGAATCCAGAGTTATTAGTCAATTCATTTACTTATTCATTCAGTAAAATTTGATTTATTAAGTGCCAAGCAATTTATAGTGCTCTCAAATATCTGAAAGCTGGCCCTTGCCTTCAAAAGATTCCTCTTTAGGAAGAGAAACAAGGATATAAATAATCCTATCTATAGGCCAAGCTCAGTGACTGTCACACCCACTGTTCATTTCTAGCAAAACATCTCTAGCCACAGCCTCTGTCCCTGTTAAGTCAGCAGTCCTTGCTCAACTATGTTCATAGCAGCATTATTCATTAATAGCCAGAACCTGGAAACAACCTAGATGCCCCTCAGACAAAGAATGGATAAAGAAAATATGGTACATTTACACAATAGAGTACTACTCAGCTGTAAAAAAACAATGACATCATGAAATTTGCAGGCAAATGGATGGAACTAGAAAATATCATCCTGAGTGAGGTAACTCAGACTCAGAAAGACAAACACGGTATGTACTCATAAGTGGACAGTAGATGTAAAGCAAAGGATAACCAGACTACAACCCACAGCTCCAGAGAAGCTAGGCAACAAGGAGGACCCTAAGAGGGACACATGGATTACCCTGGGAAAGGGAAATAGATGAGTTCTCCTGGGTAAACTGGGGGCGGGAGAGGGGAAAGGGAGGGGAAGAGATGGATGATAAGAACATGAGTTGGGGGAGGGATGGAGTGGGAGAGCAATGAAAGCGATATCTTGATAGAGGGAGCCATTATATAGGGTTAGGGAGAAACCCAGGAATCCACAAGGACAACCCCAGATTAGACTACTAGCAATAGTGGAGAGGGTGCCTAAACTAGCCTTCCCCTGTAATCAGATTGGTGAATATCCTGTCATCAAGGAGCCTTCATCCAGTAACTGATGGAAGCAGATGCAGAGATCCACGGCCAACCACCAGGCCAAGCTCCAGGAGTCCAGCTGAAGAGACAAGGAGGGATTATATGAGCAAGGGGGGGGGTCAAGATCATGATGGGAAAATCTACAGAGACCACTGAACCAAGCTTGTGGGAACTAATAAACTTTAGACCAACAGCTGTGGAGCCTGAATGGGACCGGACTAGGCCCTCTGCATACAGGAGACAGTTGTGTAGCTTGGTCTGTTTGAGGGGTCCCTGGTAGTGGGACCAGGATCTATCCCTGGTGCATGAGCTGGCTTTTTGGAGCCCATTCCCTATGGTGGGATGCCTTGCTCAGCCTTGATGCAGGGGGAAGGGGCTTGGTCCTGCCTCAAGTGAATGTACCGGGCTTTGTTNATTTCCCCATGGGAGGCCTTACCCTTTTGGAGTAGTGGATAGGGGCTGTCTCTTATACACATCTAGATGTGTATAAGAGACAGGGATGGGAGGGGGAACTGTGGTTAGTATGTAAAATGAATAAAAAATTAAAAAAAAAGAATACAAGTGAAAACATGAAAAAAAAAAAAGAGTGGTTTGTTTGACCAGTGAGATTCCCTTGGAAAAAACTAAAAAATTTTCATTTGTAAGTAGCTATCATTTGGAGATAACTTTTGGGCTAGGGATTGGGGTATGTGTCCATTTCTCCTTTCAGCTCTAGGTCTACATCTAGTGGAGATCTGTGCAGGCCCTGTGCATGCTGCCTCAGTCTCTGACTGTTCATATGTACATCAATCCTGCTGGGTATAGAAGGTCTTGCTTTCTTAGTGTCCTCCATCANCTCTGGCTATCACACTCTTTCTGCCTCCTTTTCCAAAGAGTTCCTTGATTCCTGAGGGGAGGGTTTGATGGAGACATCCTTTTTAGTGTGGAGTGTTCCAAGTTCTCTCACTCTATGAATAGTATCTGGCTGTGGGTCTATGTATTTGTTCCCATCTGCTGTAGAAGGAAGCTTCTCTGATAATGGCTGAGCCAGGCACAGATCTATGAGAATAGCAGAATGTTGTTAGGAGTCATTTCATTGCAATATTCCTTTAGCAGAACAGTACTATTTGGTCCCTGGACTATCTAGTCTCAGATTCTTGGCCATGTAAGCAGTATTAGGTATGGGTTCCATCTCTTGGAGTGGGCCTTAACTCAAGTCAGATATTGGTTGGTTCCTCCCACAAGCTTTGTGCCAATATTGCACCAGCATATCTTGCAGGTAGGTCACACTTGTAGATTGAAGGGTTTGTATTTGGGTTGGTGTTTACCTCTCTCCTTTGGTAGTGTGCCGAGTACCTTCCATTATATGAATGCCAGTCAGGAGGTGAAGGCTCTAGGTAGGCACCAGCTTGACTTCTGCATCTTCAGTGAGTAGTGGAAGTGCTATCTTCAACAATAGGGCCTTGCAGTCAGTTTGTAGAGAACCTTGTCGGTAGCCTTAAACCAGAATGACTCATAACTAAAGGTAATCTTCTTGCTTCTGCCTTCTGAGTGTTGGAATTAATTAATTGCAAACCATCAGCCCCAGCTGGCAAAAGTTTGGGTTTTTGTTTGCTTGTTTGAGACAAGATCTCAAGTATTCTAGACTGTCCTCCATTTCACTATGTTGCTGACAATGACTTTGGACTCCCAATCCTTCTGTTTCTATGTTCTGTTTCTACCTCATTACAGCTGTGAGCCACCGTTTCTGACTCCTACTAGTTTGTTCTAACAATATTTCTCTGTGACATCTCTCCCTATGACTTCATTTACAATAGACCTTTAATTGTGTAAAGTCTTTGTTGACATACTTTTCTTTATGCCTTTGTACTTTTCCATCCTTAAAGGTCCTTATGCACATTCAAAGTTAAAAATACTGCATTTCAGACCTGGGATTAAGTCGAGTAGTAGTGCACCTGTCTCTTATACACATCTAGATGTGTATAAGAGACAGAAATAAAACAAACAAAAATCCAAACAGAACAAAAACCCTGGAGTTGAAAATATAAACAACAGTGGCTCTGTGGTACTCACCTCTGTAGAGATGACTCCCATATTTCCACTCTTCCTTTAAGTTGTTATTTATATTTCTCCATCCAAAGCTCCCTCTCTTCTTAGCTGCCATTTTTCTCTATTAATGTATGATGCTCCAATATTGCTGTAAATGCAATACAAAGATTAACCCTGTAAATTCTATTCTCAAATGCCTGATTTCTTCCTCCCATCCTTTTATCATTGTACTCTCTTTTGTCTACAACATTAACTTGTTCTTGGAATAGCTTAATAACTGGTGTTTTTGTCCCTTCCTATTCCATTTCATTCCATCTCACATATCAAACCAGACTAATCTTTTTAAACATTTTTTAATGGTAGTGGTGGCTCACACACCTTTAATCCTAGCAATGTTTTTTCCTACACATTCCGAATTACTTCTATTACCATAGAATCTGTAGTAATGACCCATTACTAGAATAACAATTTAGCTCTGTTGAGCTACATCACACAACTCTAAAAAGCATAAATGTTATATGAAAAAGAATATATATATTCAGAAACAAGATTTGGATGTGATAACTCTGGAGATAATTTTTGCTAGATTGCTTTTTCAAACTGATAAACTAAGGCCCAAATAAATTTAGACAATATATTAAATCTTTTAAACAAATAGTAAACTAACACTTCTTAAAGATGATACATCTGAACCAAGTTTTACTTATTTTGAAGAAAAAAATTTACTCTGTGTATCAAAGAATAATAGCACTGATAATCAAGAATCTACACTTCCTCGAGAGCATCTTGGAGAAAATGTTGAATGAAAACATTACTCAAGGCTAGTGTTTAAGCTCCGTTCTAATAAGGTGGGTAGGAGAGGATAGTTGACAGTGATAGTGTCCTGGAAACTAAATACATTAATAAAATTTGCAAACATCTCACCTGCTAATCTATCAACAAAGAATATGGTGAACTAAACTGCACACATAGATTTAAGTGGCTTAAGCCCTTTCAAAATATACAACGTTCCACTATTCATTAATGTGATAATATGTGAGTTTTTCTTTTTTGTTTTATGGTTTCTCGAGACAGGGTTTCTCGTTTAACAGCCCCAGCTGTACTGGAACTTTGTAGACCAGGCTGGCCTTTAACTCCCAGAGATCCACCTGCTTCTGTCTCCTGAGTGCTGGGATTAAAGGTGTGTGTCACCATGCCTGGCTGTGAGTTTTATTATATATATTTTTTTAATAATTCAATTTCTGTGATGAATCTGGCACTAGTTATTAATAACTGTTGTACCCAGAGGCCCCCAAAGACTACTAAGAGACCAAATCCGATGCAAAAGCAAAGAGCCTTTTTATTGTTGTGAATCAACCTGGGTCTCTCTGTCCATCTGACACAGCAGCTGAGCAACAGAGACCTTAAGTAGCAATCAAGCAGGGTTTTTATAATGGTTAGGGTAGGGCATCTAGGGGGGATTCCAACTTTATATAGTTAAAAGCTCAGGATTGGTGCTTACTTTAGGTTAAAGATGATTAGTTTGAACTAATTGGAGAGTTACAGCCGCAATGAAATTGCCATATTGTTATGATCTATTATTATTCCCGCGGGTAGGGGTGGGGGGGACCCCGAGGGTATCTCGCGTGTGCAAGGAACCATGCTGGCATGCTGGGCAGAGTCGGGGAGTGGGTGGGAAACGACCCCACTCCATGTGGGCAAGGCAGCAGGGCAGCGGGTGGACCTTCATAACCCAGCGGCTGCATCCGTGTGGAAATGGTTTATTATAACGAGGGATAAAGAGAAAGATAGGAAAAGACAGAGGGAGAGAGAGTATGGGAGGGGGTGGTTCGAAGGTGCGCACTTCGTGGGAGGAAATGGGCGGAGTTTTTCCTTAAAAAGAGACTTTTACGTCAGGACACAGGGTGGCGCCAAGGGGCGGGATCAGAATATTAACTCATCCTCTAGCAATCTATATCATCAGCAGACCCATTTTCTGACAATGAGACATCCCATGTCTTATCTGCAGGGAACTTGCTCCCTCTGACAGCTATGGTATATATAATCTATCATATCCTTTAGGTTATGGCAGGAAATGTCTGGAACTCTTTTTTTATGGAGCTCTTAATTGTCTGGGTCCAGGGGCAGCACATCCTCTGGTGGGTTTCCCAGGGCCTGCTGCCCCTAGTCTGACCCTTCTCTAAGATGGCTGCAACCCTGTCATCCTCTCAATAACCACCCTGGAAAGAAGCAAATATCCGAGTTGCTTGAGATAATCCAATTTTGTTTCTCTATTCCCTCCAAAGTCAGCATGCTGTAGCTAAACATGGTTTGCCAAACATTTCCACTGTATTGGGTCTGACTGCTGGCTTCNAGCTTCGCCATTTGTGCTACCGAGGAGAGCCACTTTGAAGGTTTCATTTCTTTCTCATAAACGCGAACAGGGAGCTCTGATCTGAACGCTGTTTGCTAGTTACAAAAGCCTTTCCTCCAATCACACACAGGGATATACTTTTCCCCATGTCCCATTCAGAGTCCACGTTCTGCTCCTTTCACTC
Organism: Neotoma lepida; assembly: GCA_001675575.1. Taxonomy (NCBI): domain Eukaryota; kingdom Metazoa; phylum Chordata; class Mammalia; order Rodentia; family Cricetidae; genus Neotoma; species Neotoma lepida. The sequence continues at coordinate 579,570 of LZPO01116975.1, forward strand.
AGTGCCCTAATTCCGACAGCTAAGGAAATAGGAAAAGGAAGTTCTTTAGTAATGACCAGGGCTCCTCTGCCACGTGGCCCTCCGCTGGTTCTTCTGCCCATACAACCCTCCACAGAGCAAGCGAGCTCCCCTAGGGCCTGACAGGGGAAACGCGGGATCCGCTCGTAGGACGCGTGCAGCGACAGGCGGAAGCTGCGGGCTAAGAGGACCCCCGGTTCCCGCCCGCCTCGGTGGGGGCAGGGCGGAGAGTACACACGGAAATCCGTAAGGAGGGAGGGTGGAACCTGGGGAGTGAGACTTCCGGTGGCGCAAAGCGTGTTGGGAGCAGTTTGCGGCAAACCTCCTCCTTCCCGGCCTGTGGTGAGACCACCGTTAGCGCCGCTTCAGCTCCACAGCCTGCTCTCGCCCAAGCGGCCGCGGCTTGTGCCGCTCGGCTCCGGCTGTCTTCGTCCCTGCCCACTCTGCTTCCCAGGCAGCCGGCGTGTGTTCGGCAGCGGCCTCGGCAGACATGTTGTGAGGCGGCGGCGCGGGTGCCTGAAGGATGGTTTGGCCGAGGCGGCGGCAACCGCTGCTGGTGGCGGCGGCCGCGGGGGCTCCGGCTCTGTAGAGCCGGGCCTGCTGGGTGTCCGCCCGGTACTGCGGCCGGGCGGGTACGCTCCCGTGCTGTTTAGGTCCGGTTAGACGACAGCGACAGTCCGTTTGAGGCGATACGGAGAGAAGTTCTCCAGCCCCTCAGACGTCCAGCCTTGGGAGTGGTGTCCCCAGAGCCCTCAGCACCCTGACCTCTCCTTCAGACTCGCACTACAATTTCTCATACAGTGGGTATTCTCGGCCCTCGAACCCGTTCCTTCCTCGTTTCTACACCCTCCCTTCTGAGCTTCCCCGACCCCGACATCCCTGGCCGAGGGCAGCCTTTTGAGAAGTCTCCGTGGAGTGGTGGACCAGAGTCAAGGAGTTTAAAAGTTGGGGCTTGAAAGACAGGAAGGTACAATGGCTTCCTCGTCTGGCAACGATGATGATCTCACTATTCCCAGAGCTGCTATAAATAAGATGATCAAAGAGACTCTCCCTAACGTCAGGGTGGCCAACGATGCCCGAGAGCTGGTAGTGAACTGCTGCACTGAATTCATTCACCTTATATCTTCTGAAGCCAATGAGATTTGCAACAAGTCGGAAAAGAAGACAATTTCACCAGAGCATGTCATACAAGGTAAGTCATTTGTGTGGGACTCTGCTTAAATGAAGGTCCAGGGGAAAGAACAGTTTTGCTAATAGCATAACCACTTAGTGTCACAGAGCCCTTATTCCATTTCACTAGTGAGTACTGTTAATGAAAAAGTCACAAAGGGATTGGAGAGATGGCTCAGTGGTTAAGAGCACTGGCTGTTCTTCCAAAGGACCCTGGTTCAATTCCCAGCACCCACATAGCAGCTCACAACTGTCTGTAACTCTAAGATCTGACACCTTCACACAGACATACTTGCAGGCAAAACACCAAATGTACACAAAATAAAAATAAATAAATTATAAAAAAGAAAGAAAAAGTCACAAAGGCATAAGAGACAGCTTGTACCTTAAGAAAATACCCCTGTGGCATTCTTCGGACATTTTTCATCCAGCTAATGCAAATAAAGAACGCAAACATTAGGGTCAACAAACACCCTCAACTAGTATGGTTTGCAATCAGGTCTTAAAGCAACAAGAATTGACTGCCTACAGTTAAACTTGGATAATATAACAACTGAGAAAGTAACCTACAGGTTCTCTCTTGGAAAGTTAAATTTTAGACAGAACTTCAAGCATGAGTTGAGTCAGAGAGTACCTCTTCCTCACCTGACCCTTTTTAACCAGTGTAGAGGAAAAGATTAATTTTGAACCCAAGAATAGAAAAAACTCTTGGGCTGTGGATGTAGGTCAGTGGTGTATCATTTACCTAGCATGTACAGGTCCTGGGTTTGATTACCAGCACTGAATTTACACATACAAAAAAGGTATTAATATGAGTGTGTTCAATGTTGTAAAGTTTATTGCTTTCCAAAAAGGGAGTCTATTTTTGCTTTAAAAAAAATGGTAGAGTGGTAAAACAGTCATCACCAGGTTACCAAGCACTCCTGTAAGAAAAAGCCAAGTGCCACATTTTTTCATTTTGACTCCAAATTTTGATTGTTTTGTTCTTTGAAATGTTTAAAAGCTTGTACAAGTTATGCAAAAGGTGACACCAACACCCACCCACCCTCCCCCACCCCTGCTACCCCAGTCCTGGGCCTCGAACCTAGAGCCTGACACATGCTAGCAAGTGCTCTGTCCTTTCTTTGTGCTATTCCCATTTGGATGTGTATATATATTTAAGATTTTATTGAAAAGCACTTCTAAAAGTTTCAACAGTTTCTTCTTCCTTATCTTAGAAAAAATTTGCAGTATGGATTTGGGAGACTTGATGGTTGCAGGGAAAGGAGACAAAAGTACTTTTGGCAATTTTGGAGAAATACTCTCTGTGGCTTTTCATGAATGAACTCTTTTTTTTTGTTTTGTTTTGTTTTTTCGAGACAGGGTTTCTCTGTGTAGCTTTGGCGGCGCCTTTCCTGGAACTCACTTGGTAGCCCAGGCTGGGCTGGAACTCACAGAGAGCCGCCTGCCTCTGCCTCCTGAGTGCTGGGATTAAAGGCGTGCACCACCACCGCCCGGCTTCATGAACTCTTAAGAGAAAGTTGCATTCAGTTTGAGGCAATAACTTCTATTTTGTAATCTAGTGAAAATAAAACAATTTCTTGGTTACTTTCGAAGTTAAACAAATTTAATCATACCATGCAGATAGTTTATCATTGCCTTTTTATAATTTAACTTTTAAAATTTTACTTTCCTGTTAAGGTCAATTGGAGAACACATCTGTTCAGATTGACCATATCCATTTTCCACTGTCAGGATTGACAAAAAGATCAAGTGATTCATTTTTGAGCCTTTATCCTGTGCTGAAGGTAGATTTAAAGTACACCCTGCTGTGCTAAGAGTGTAAGCACTATTAAGGCTGAGTACTTAGCATGCCAGAAGTCAATCCCAGTAGGGAGTAGAGCCACCTCTCTCTCTCTCTCTCTCTCTCTCTCTCTCTCTCTCTCTCTCTCTCTCTCTCTCTCACACACACACACACACACACACACACACATATACACACACTTATATAAATAATTATTATACATACACATGTGCTCTGCCATTTCAGGACATAGTAGATAACCCCTAAGAAAAAAAGCAACTTTTTTTTTTTTTCAGGCTTAGGAGAATCAGGATGCTAACAGGANCTTACTGTGTAGACCAGCCTGGTCCTTTACCCTCAGTCTCTTGAATACTGGGATTATGGACATGCTGTAATCACCATTCCCTGCTGTTTATTTGATTCTTTTGTGTGTGTTAAACTTAGGGCCTTATATGTGCTAGGCCAGCACTGTACTACAGAGCTATATTCCCAACCCACCTATTTGATTCTTGACACTAGTTTTTTTTTTCCCTATTGGTTTGGTTTGCTGAGTGGTAAGAAAAATGGAAGCCAAGTTGTCTGTTTTATTTTTATGTTGTGTATATGATTGTTGACCTAAGTCTTTGAGAAGATTATCTAACAAATAGCTAAAATTCTTTTGACTCTTCTTAAAGGAAAAGAAAAACTACCTCTGTCAAGCATCAGCACTTTAATGAAAACTGCAAAGGATTTCAGTAGAATCTGCCTAAACATTTGTTTGTACCACGAAAGTGGTGATTGTTCCAAAAATCTAATAACACAATCTGTCTTCTTGGGGGAAGGGTCATTTTTTTTCTAGGATATATTTAGAGTTCTGATTGACATGATAATTAAATAAAAGTGCAGCTGTTGCAAGCAATATGTTAAATAGTTCAACTTTGGAGTATGCTAACTTCAGCTTAATGCATGACTCAGAAAGTTACACTGAAAGACTATTTTCTGTGATGATGGCAATCTATTGATGTTAAAAAAAACTGTGAATTGACCTGTTGGCACTCACAAATTTACCTTTCTCTTGTAATGTTGCTATTAAGTGTATAAGAGGGGCTGGAGAGATGGCTCAGCGGTTAAGAGCACTGACTTGCTCTTCCAGAGGACTTGGGTTCAATTCCCAGCACCCACATGGTGGCTCACAACTGTCTGTAACTCCAGTTCTAGGGGACCCCACACCCTGAAACCCTCACACAGGCATACATGCAGGTAAAACATTAATGCAACCAGGTGGTGGTGGCTTACACCTTGAGGCAGGTGGATCTATGTGAAGCCAGCCTGGTAGTCTACAGAGTCCCAGCCCAGCCAGGACTACATAAAGAAGCCCTATCTCAAAAAAAACAAAAACAAAAAAAAAGTATGCAAGAATATCTATAGTTTTGCTCCAATTATTGTAAGTTTTATACATTTGTAATTTCATAAATATGTAATCGCCTTACGGGTTTTTGTTTTTTGAGCCAGGATTTCTCAATATAGACTGGGCTACCCTTGAACTCAGATGAGCATGCCCCTGCCTCCCTAGTGCTGGGATTAAAGGCGTGCATCACTGCATAGCAGAGACATTTTTCTTTTTTTTTAAAGGTACATACATGTTTTAGGTGTTTGAAGTTTATCCTTATGGAGTAACTGAGAAGCTGTAAAATTATGGTAATACCACCTTTTCAGATTGCTTTTCTGTGAGAATCAGAAGTAGGTGAGTTCCATGCCAGCCACCTAGTGAGACCCTGTTTCAAAAAAAAAAAAAAAAAAAAAAAAGTTTTTCCGTCAGCCTTGATTATTTAGGAACAGAAGATATATACATATGGGATAATAATATACAATTTTATGATTTTTTTTAACTTTCCTCTCTCATAATATATATATATTTAATATATATACTTATTTTTATTTTATGTGCATTGGTGTTTTGCCTGCAGGTATGTCTCTATGAGGGTGTCAGATCACCTAAAACTGGAGTTATAGACAATTGTGAGCCACCATGTGGGTGCTAGGAATTGAACTCTGGGTCCTCTGGAAGAACAGCCAGTGCTCTTAACCAATAAGCCATCTCTCCAGCCCCTGTTTTTGGTTAATATACATTTTTAAAAGGTTTTCATGTTGAAGTTTGTGTTTTTAGTAATAAAGTTAATTAACTACACCTTCCTTCAGGCCATTTCACTTAGTTGCTACCTGGCTTTATCTTATTAGAGCAAATTAAACATTCTAAGGCACTTCTGTAAAGTGTAGATAATAATTGAAATAATTTTATTACCAAATAAATATATAAAATACCATAATTTAATTAAAAAGGTTTTTTGTTGTTTTAAGTAGACTTGGCGTTAAAAATCACAGATACATGAATAGGAAGTTTTTAGCTATTGCTGATAGCTCTTTTAGTTTTTGTGAACACATATTCCTAAATGAGTTCTAATATGTTCTGTTGCCTTATGGGATGACAGATAACACTTGATTATAGATATTCACAAGTATTGAAAATCAGATAGGGTTTAAAAATTTTATAAAATATGCTATAATAAAACTGATGTGGAGGCCTTTAATCTTAGCATTTAGGAGGATTGGTTTGAGTTTGTGGCCAGCTTGAGCTACATAGTCCCAGGCGAGCCTGGGATATAGTGTGAGACTCTGTCTCAAAAAAAAAAACAACAAAAAACCCAACAAGCTGGGTGTGGTGGTGCATGCTTTTAATCCCAGCACTTGGGAGTCAGAAGCAGGTGGATCTCTGGGAGTTCAAGGCCAGTCTGGTCTGCAAAGTGAGTTCCAGGACACAGAGAAACCCTGTCTCAAAAAAAAAAAAAAAGAAGAAGAAAACCAGAGTCTATTATGTTTAACTTTACAACATGATGGCATTTACAAAGCTCAAATAAAAATTTTTTTAATTATATCATTCTTTTGCATTTTTAACCTGTGCTACATTTTTTTCATATGAGAATAGTAACTGAAAGTAGTCAAAGTTAGAAAAAGCTACTGACACTATTCTGCCAGTGAGCTTCAAGTTGTTTGCATTGGAGGGGCATTTTTTTTTTTATTTCAATCCATCCTATACTGGTAAATACATTAAAATAGATCAATAAAAACAAAATTTAAAAATTCATAAATTAAACCTCAATTTTTGTTTTAGATCAAATAGATATAAAATACTCTTATCATTGCTGTAAAAGATTCTTAAATGCTTACTTTGAATTTCTATTTTTTAAAATACTTATTTATTTTTATGTGTATGGATATTTTTCTTGCCAGTATGACTGTGTACTATGCATATGCAGTACACACAAAGGAGGGTATTGGATCCTCTAGGACTAGAGTTACAGATGGTTGTGAACTACCATGTGGGTGCTGAAAATTGAACCTAGGTCCTTTGGAAGGACAGTCAGTGCTCTTAACCGCTGAGCCATTTCTCCAGTCCCCACAATTTCCACTCTTAACTGTTAACAAGCAGCAACCATTATAACAACCTCTGGCACAAGTCCTTGGACCATACTTTGAGTAGCTTTGCTCTAAAGCCTAAACTACAATGTATTTTGGAAAGTGAATGTGAAGTAATTCTAAAATCAAGAAAATGAGTGATTGCAGAAAAATTGTAACAGAATAAAAATGGTACATGCTGTGTTGCCTAAATAATACTAATGTTTGAAATTTGCACTATAAACCATTTGCTTTTTACAGTAGGATTTTTTTCTTTTCTGGATTTTATTATTTTTCTTTTCTTCTTTCCTCCTCCTCCTCCCTTCTCTGTCTCTCTGTCTGTCTGTCTGTCTGTCTGTCTCTCTCTCTCTCTCTCTCTGTGTGTGTGTGTGTCTGTTTTTGGAGATGGAGTCTCAATATATAGCCCTGTCTGGCCTGGAACACACAGCGATCTGCCTGCCTCTATCTGCCTCAGCCTCTGCTTCCTGAGGGCTGGGATTAAAGGTATATGCCACCATCCCTGATTTATTATTTTTCTAAAAATGATCTTTTTTTGGAAATGCTACCAAAGATTGAACCCAGGGCCTCATGAATGTTAGGCAAGTGCGCTACATCCACAGCCCAAGGCTTCTTGTTTTCTTTCTACTGTCTCACACTTGCTTACTGAATATTGCTAAGCATTTAGCATTGTGGTAGAAACTGGTTAGATTATAGGAATAAACGATGCTCAGTCCTGAAGTGTTTCCTAGTTTTTTGGGAGTGCTGTGCCATGGATGACATGATTGTCAGGGATCTTCATGCCAGGCCAGTGAGAGAAAGAAACTACTTTGACCTACACCATCTTCCTGTATTTTAAGTGCAAAATGTCACATTCTTCCTTCCCACAAATAAGAAACCAGAGATTGCTGATTTGTGTGTTGTTTTTAATCCAAAATGTGTTTGTTGGGATGATTCCTTACTCACATTAATTCAGGTGCTTTTAGTGCTGCTGCTTCCTGAAGTAGCATCCTTTTGTCAGCCTTCTTTTCTGCCTATAGGCTGACGGAGAGGACAGTGGAGCAGCCAGTGCACAAGAAAGACTATTTATGCATGGCTAAAAACGGGATTTTATAGCATTCTGGGAATTTCACATCCATGAAGTAGGAATTGGGGCTCTGCACCAGGTGCGCTCTTTTTTGTTGTTGTTGTTTGTTTTTGGGTTAGTCTCTTTATTAGTCCTGGCTGTCCTGGAACTT
>LZPO01116975.1:589321-607763 GCA_001675575.1 Neotoma lepida
TCCCAGCACTCACGTTGGGAAGCTCCAAGGAGATCCAACACCTTTGGCTTTGAGGGCACCAGTACTCAGATGCACATATCCCCTACAGACATATACACATACATAATTAAAAAAATAAATCTTAAAAAATAAGAAAAAATGTTTTCCAATATTTATTGAGTTCTAAACATTTGTTAATGATATTACCAAGCAATTTGTATATATTAGCTCATTTAATCCTCATAAGAATCTATGAGGATTATATAACATGAGATTGGCAAGATTTAATATTTAATATTTGGTTGATTCCAGGTAACAGAAATCATAAAAAATGAAACTGTGTATGGGGAGACCATTGTACTGTGTACAGATGTACAAAGTACATCTGCTTTGCTATCTGAAATCCTCACTGGATTCTACTACCAATAGGTGTTAGTGTAAATAAATAGGCCTTGCTTCTTTTCTTTCCTCTTCTAGTTCCTTTGACCAATCCAGGAACACTTACTTATTTATTTATTTGTTAGGTCGTTTGAGACAGGATTTCACTTGTAGCCTAGGTTGCCTCTGTCTTCCAGTGTGGGATTTTAAGTGTGTGCCATCATATCCAGTGTCCAGAAACACTTTGTGTTGGCTGTACCTGTTTGTCTTGTAGTAGGAACTGAATCCAATATGCATTTTCTCTGTTATAGAACCAGCCCGAACCTGTATCCTTCTTGGGTGGAGGTCTCCACAGGTGGGGTCTCCATGCTTTCATACTTTAGGAAATATACCTATTCTTTGGAGATCTGAGTTCAGTTCCACTTGATTGTTCCTCCAAACATAAGTTTTAAATGTTTTACCCTCTTCTTTTGTTCCCAGATTAGATTGGGCACTGCTGCTTGTAGCTGGTGTCTCCCTAGTGTCTTAGTGTTCTTTTGCTTTTTCGGTTCTTTTGCTGTTATCAATTTTATGTTTGGTTCAGTCTTATTAGGTCTCAGAACTAATGTTAATTCTCTCTACTGAAAACACCTTGACTTATGCAGGAAGGAGAAAACAATATTTCAGTTTGACTTTAAGTAAGTGAAAAATTAGGAAATTTCAAGTAGACTATATATAAAGACAATGAAAATGCAAAAGTATAGCATTTATTTGAGAAACATTTTATGCTCTAGGTTTCTTTTGAAGCATGAGGATAGAGAATTATAATAGGAACTCAGAAGAAAATACCAGGGTAGCTGTTGCATTCACTATGGTATTTTTCCCTAACTGTACTGGAGACCTTTTAAGCTATAAATTATGTTTATGTGAAAATTATAATTGAAGGGACAGAAAAGAAAAACAGCAAAAAGAGCCAAAGAGCAACTAATGTGATTTCCCCTTCCCCTTTTCAACCTTTTGTTTGTTTGTTTTTTGTAGCCCTGTCTGTCCTGGAACTCACTCTGTAGACCAGGCTGGCCTTGAACTCAGATCTGCTGCCTCTGCCTCCCAAGTGCTGGGCCTAAAGACGTGTGCTACCACCACCTGGCTCTATCACTCTTTTTTTTTTTTAATTTTATGTGCATGAGTGTTTTGCCTGCATGCAAGTCTATACATGACATATCTGCATTGCCTGCAGAGGCCAGAAGAGGATGTTGGATCCCGTGGAACTGGAGATAGTTTTGATCTGCCATGTGGGTGCTAAGAGTTAAACCCAGATCCTCTGGAAGAGTAGACAGTGCTTTTAACTGCTGAGCCATCTCCAGTCCTTCTATTAACCTTTTCAGTTTCTTCAATTGAACTAAAAATACTGAGTTCTTATTTCCTAGATATGTCATAATTACATAGTACTTGGAAAATATCTACATTTGATGAGTAAGTCTGTTAATTGGTTTAATTTACACTTAACCAAAATTTACACTTGGTTTTATGTTTTTAATTTGTAGGCTAGACAGCAACAAGCAGAATTGGCCCAACAGGAATGGCTTCAAATGCAGCAAGCCGCCCAACAAGCCCAGCTTGCTGCAGCCTCAGCCAGCGCATCCAATCAGGCAGGATCTTCTCAAGATGAAGAAGATGATGATGATATCTGAAATTCACCATCTCAGCTTTTGTTTCCTCTATAAGAAAACAGTGAAAGAAATGCTTATCTGTAATTGTGTATGCATCTTGGTGGACTTATCANTGGTATTCTAGAGACGTCTGCTGTCAGGTTTCAACTACTGTGCTATACATGTAAAACTGTCTCTTTGAACTATTGAAAATTTAAGGTTCAGTATAAGATCACCTTTGATTTTGTAATGGTGTTTTTGGAATCTAAGAGCAGTGTGAACCCTTTATTTGGTCAATAAACAGTATTACAGAAAACTTCAGGTTTATAAAAAATACAGTGAAATTTATACAGATCTCTTAATCTCTATTTGCATTTTCTCTGCCCTTTTAACTGAACTAAAATTAGAATTTTATATTGCGATGGGGCATGGTGTGATGCAGAATACATTGAATCAGGTTGATGAAAAAAGTTCAGTTCTATATAGTATCTAAATTTTTTTGTCTTTTAAAGTGAGTATATATGCAGGCAACAATTATATATACTCAGATAAATATACTTGCTGAGAGAAAAACTCAAGACATTCAAAAACTAGGAAGAAAATGTATTCACTAGTAGTTGTATAAATTTGGTGAGTTATGTTTTTGATTTTGTTACTGTTTTGTGTAGCAGTAAAGACTAGTTTTATTATAGTATAATTTATCCTGAACTACGCTATGCCATTTCAGAGACTGGCTAATCTTGAAGATTGTCATGATTCTTACTATTTCACTCCAGTTCAGTAATTGTTCATTGTATTACTTGCTTAGTTTGTTCATGTTTATGTCATGTGAGTATATAGATGGGACTTGTGAAACAGTTGCTTGGGTTCCGTTGGTTTAACTGAGGCTCATGGATATTCAGACCTTTGCTAGGGGAAATAAGTGAAAGCTAATGAACATGTTTGCTATGAAGGAGGGCTTTAAAAATATTATTTAACATGTAGTTTACTTATTGTTTGGTTTTAGCATAGCATTTACATTTTCTTGACTAGGTGGCCTAAAGAGTCCAGTGCTAACTTTTGATATGGCATCATTGTCCCCATCATCATAATTGAGTGATAGCTTTAAAAGTTTTGCGTTTGATTAAAAAGTGTCATAACTGACCAGCCCTATATATGAAGTGTTAACTTGCTTATTAAAAGGGAGCAGCTTTAATTTGGTTTCAGTGAATAAAGTGTGGTAGTATTTGTGAGAAATGGTGTATTGCTTGTATTTTGGAAACAGAAAAATGCCACCTAAGGTAATAGAAAGTCATTAAATTCCTATGTCAGTTGCCAAGTTATTTAAATTTCTGTATTCATCAAGCCCCAGAAGAGATTCTAACTGCCAGGATTTTAATTTTAATTGGAGAACTAAGTAAAGTTTATAAGTATTAGATTTCTTAATATTCATATTTTGCAGTTTTAGAAAAAGGGAAATATTGTTATGCATTTATCAGATAGATATACTTCCCCAGTATAACAGAAAAGGTAGTAAAAAGGGTAGTAATTTTGCTGACTGCTTTATGCTGAAGTTATTTCAAGGTACTTCATGGATATGCCCATGAAGTGTTTGGAAAAAATAGAAGGAATCGTTTTTTCAAAAAGGTTAAGTACCAAAGGTAGGTAGTTTAGTCTACAAAAATAAGTTAGTCACTGTTGGCTTTTCTAATTTGTACTGTAACATTCTTTTACTTTGTTTTAAGTGTATGTTTCCCAAGTAAACAATTTAGATATTTTTCCATACCTTTTTCTTTCTGATGCAGACTTCAGGTTAATTAATATTTTACTGCATCTGATAATGTATTATATGTTTGAAGCCTAGTGACTTTTCATTTTGATGTTCTTGTGATTTCATATGGTGTATTCTTCAAGCAATAAAATTCTGATGTGTTTTATAAATTGTTTTTGTATTTAATGATTATAGTGCAATCTCTGTTACCATTGACTTTTGAGAATGGTAAGTACAAAAGATATTGGTTATTTGGTATGTAGTACCCCCTTTCTCATTAGTTTACTGCAGTTTCAGAAAACAGTTTTGCTTCTTTTTGTAATGTTCAGATACAGGCACAACAAAGCTCATTAAGCAGCACCTTGTTTTTAGCATTTAAAAGTCACAATTATTTGTTGCTTTAGTCATTAGAATGTTTTAGTCTTAGAGAAACAAAATCCCTAGGTTTTGAGAAATAAAATTATTTAGTAAATATTTTCCTACCTGAATATATATTTTTTTCCAGCAGATAAGATTGCTATACTAAAAGGTACTTTTTTTTAAAGGCAAGATCTTGCTCTGCAGGCCTAGCTGTTCTGAGAGTGGCAATCTCTTGCCTCAGCCTTCCAAGTCCAGTGTTGTACATGTGTACCACCACACATAGCCAAAGGGGGACCTATTTTTAAAAATATGTATACCATATATGCAGGAGAGGGCACAGACTAAAGTTTCGCAAACTAAGCATAGTCCTCAGATAAAAACACAGGACATTATGAATATCTTTTCAAAGTCCTTGTTCTTGTCTCTCTCCTCTCTCTCTCTTTAATGTGTGTGTATGGGTGTTTTCCCTACAGGTATGTCTACACCACGTGTGTCTGGTGTTCAGGAAGAGGATGTTGGATCCTTAGAACAGTTACAGAAAGTTGTGAGACACCATGTGGATGCTGGGAATCAAATCCAGGTCTTCTGGGAGAGCAGCCAGTGCTCCAGCCCTACAAATTTCTTTTCTTTTTTGACACTGTCTCACTATATAGCCCAGGATGAACTTGGACTTACAAGACATCTATTTGCATCTGCCTCGAAACTGTTGGGATTAAGGGCATGCAGCACCCTGCCTGGCTCTTAACAATTCTCTCCTTTCAGAGCTATAAATTATTTTTGCCTTGAAAAAAATTTGAGGTGAATGCAGCCATATATAATCTGTTTTTTTTATTTTTCATTTTTGTGAATGTTGGCTTTTATCTGTAACAAGTACTTAGTGACTTAAAACAACACAGATTTATTCTCTTACAATCCTACAGATCTGAAATCCCAGTTTCATTAGTCCAAAATCAAGGTANCAGCAGGACTGGTTTCTTCTACAGGGAGGTGATGGTAGAATTTGTTCTGATGCCTTTTCACCTTCTACTAACTTCATTATTTACTAATGGCCCCTTCCTCCATGTCCAAAGCCTGTTTTTGTTACCATACTTGTTCTCTTTTTATAGTCAAATCTTCTTCTACCTCTGTATATTCCAAAATGATTTTAAAAGATCATGTAAAGTCTTTTCCCAGATAAAGTGATATTCAGGGTTCTAGAAATTGGGACCTGGGATATCCTTGCTCAATTCTCAAAGTTAAAATTCACCCATATTGTATGTAGTTGTTTCATCCTTAAATTTCTATATAGTATTTATCCATTTTTTAAAAAATACTTACAGAATTTGTTCTTTTAGTATTAATGGACATTTGAGGAATTTCTAGTTCTAGACTTTAAAAAAAAATAGTGCTATGGAGAACATTCTTGTCTTTTGGTGAATGTATGCATACATTTCCATTGAATATATACCTAGGAATGGAAACGCTGAATCACAACTTGTACGTATTTCAGTTTAATATGTATTGTCATATAGTTTGTAGAGTGCTTATAGTTAGATACCATTTTAATGTGTACCTTAGTAATTAATTGCCCAATAATGGTTTAGCAGCCTGAGAATATTTCTCAAAACACCTAAATTATAAATAAATGAATTCTACTTCTAAAGTTAGTTTTGTTATTTAACATCATATAAGAGGAAAATAAAAGCAAAAGTGAGCTGGAGAAGTAGCTCAGCAGTTAAGAGCCCTAACTGCTTTTGCAGAGAACCTCGGTTCATTCCAAGCATTCACTTTGTATCTCACAACCATCATTAACTACATTCCAGGGGTGATGGAGATATTGTTCTGTATGCTGTGAATATGTGTTGCTCTGATTGATTGATAAATAAAATGCTGATTGGCCAGTAGCCAGGCAGGAAGTATAGGCGGGATAAACAAACAAGGAGAATTCTGGAAAGAGGAAGACTGAGGAGGAGACGCCAGCTGCCGTGGAAGGAGCAACATGCCTGTAGACTGGTAAAGCCACAGAATACGTGGCAAAACATAGATTAATAGAAATGGGCTGAATTTAAGTATAAGAGCTAGTCAGTAATANGCCTGAGCTAATGGCCAAGCAGTTGTGATTAATATAAGCTTTTGAGTTATTAATTTATAAGTGGCTGCAGGACCGCATGGGGCCTGGTGAGACCTAGACAAAACATTCACCTACACAGGGGATCTGATGTCCTGATCTCCTTTGGCACCAGGCATGCCAGTGGTGCACATACATACATACATGCAGGCAAAACATTAATACACATAAAAATAAAGTGAATACATCTTAAAAAAGAGAGAGAGAGCAAAAACAGCTGATAAAATTGATCAGCTGGTTAAAAGCAAGTGCCTCGAAAGCCTGACATGTAAGTGCAATTCCTGGAATCTATGGAAAGGTAGAGGGAGAGAACTGACTGCTCAGAGTTGTTCTTAGACATCCATATGTGGATACCATATACATACACAATAAAATATTTAAAATTATTTAAGGCATTTGTTCTTATTGGCATAGAAGTATTAATCACTCATTAGGTTATTCTCAAAAGCAAATATTAGGTATTCAAATGGTATTTTGAGTTGAAAAATGTAACTTAATTTCTTAAATTTTTTTTATTGTAACTATTTAAATACACAGCTATTTCCTTATTATGGACTCTAAATGATACCTAACCAACCCAAATGACCATCAGAAAGAATTGTTCAATCCAGGTAGTAAAGACACTTTTTTACTTTGATTCTTGGTCTCTAGGTTTTTGTCTCTAAATCCTTTCTAGAATGGTTAAGGTGAAGAGCTATAGCTGAATAAGTGGCCTTTGAACGCTCAAGCCAGCACTGGTCCCTATCTGAATTCTTCAGGTAAAATGAGGTCTTATGATTGTTTCTACCATAAATCAAGAAATAATAAAACCCTAGAACAGGATTTTTCAGCTTCAGCATTAACATTTGGAGCTGGCTATTTATTTTTCTTGTGGAAGGCTCTCTTGTGTGTTATATATTTCAGCATCCTTAGCTTAGACCTAAAGGTTAGTACCCCTTCTATTCTCCCCTTCACTGTGACAACACCAAAATNTCTCTCTAAGCTGACACATGCCCCTCTGGGAAGAGAGAAGGGATTAAATTTCTACCTTGTAAATTCTGAGATTACAGTTGTGTGCCACCACTTTGGACTAAAATTTTTTTTTCTTTAAAATGGAGGCCAACTGGGCATAGTGGCTTAAACTTGTAATCACACTACCTGAGACTGAGGACTGAGGCAGGAGGATCACTACGAATTGAAGGCTAGCCTGAACTACATAGTTCCAAGTCAGCCCAGGCTACAGAGTGACACCAATCTCTAAGAAAGAAAGAAAGAAAGCCAAAATGAATAACTTTTAAACTTGTAAGAACCGTGTTTTTCCAAATCCCAGTTATAAGCTTACTGTCATATAAATAGAAAACATCAATGATCTGGTCCCTATGGGTTCTTAGTACTTTGTAATTGACTATTACATTCTCAAGAGTAATACTTCCACCTTTACTATAGGAATTAGTGTACTGTATTCCATTCTTAGAGGTTGGGCATCTACAAGTCCTTACAGCTTTTCTGGTTTTCATCTGGTCATTTTTCTCTTCCCTTGTGTATGTATGTATGCATGCATGTATTAATATACTATGTGTTCAAGTAGGTGTGGGTGCATGTGTGTGTACACTTGGACGTGGAAGCCCAATGTTGGTGCCAGCAATCTTTCTTGTTATGTTACTTTGTTCATTCTCAGTCAAACCCAGAGGTCACCTATAAGGATAGTCTTTCTAAGCCAGCTTGCTCCAGGAATTCCCTGTCTCTGCTTACTAAGGCTGGAATTACTGGTGAGCTACCACACCCATGGAGCAGGCTTTCTTGGACCGCCAACCCCCAAATCATGACAGAGAGACTTATTATTCTGAATACACGGCCCTAGGTTAGGCTTGTTTCTAGCTAGCTTTTTTTTTTAAACTTAAATTAACCCATTTCTATTAATGTATGTGCTGCCCTGAGGCTTGTTTACCTCATGTACATACTGTCCATCCTGCTTTCCTGCTTCCTCCGAGGCTGGCTGGCTGGCTCCCCTTTTCTTTCTGCCTGCCAACCCTTCCTATCCCTCCTCTGCTTAGCTATTGGCTACTTAGCTTTTTATTAGACCAATCAGGTGCCTTAAGCAGGCAAGATAAAACAGCAACATCTTTACATAGTTAAACAAATGCAACACATCTCTAAATAGTAAAACAACTATTCTGCAACACAAATATAACACATCTTTACTTAGTTAAACAACTATTCCACCACACACCCACCTAACATTTATGTGGATTCTGGTAATCTGAACCTCTGGTTGGTCCTCTTTCTTGTTTGNCAACTACTTTAACCATTAAGCCATCGTCCCTCCATCATTTGTTTCTTCCAGTAGCCCCCTAATTATCTTTGTTAAGTAGTGGAGGCTGACTTTGGGCTTCTAATCCTTCTGCCTCCACTTCCTGACGTGTTGGTGTTACGGGTGTGCACCACCATGCCTGATTTATGTGGTGCTGGGGATTAAATTCAGGACTTTATGTATAATAGGCAAGCACTCTACTAACTGAGCTACATCTTCAGCCCATAAAACAACAGTATATCTCACAATTCTGAGCATTTTGTGGGATCAACTGAGTGAAAAAAATTTTTTTAAGATTCATTTTATTTTATATGTAAGTGTTTTTATCTCCATGTATGTATGTGCACCATGTGCATATTTGGTGACTGTAGAGGTCAGAAGAGGACATTGGATCCTCTGGAATTGGAGTGAAGATGGTTGTGAACCACCATTTATGGTAATTAAGCCCAGGTCCTCTACAAGAGCAACAAGTGAGCCATCTCTCTAGCCCCAAGTGAATCTCCATATAATATTGTTTGGAAGGTGAAATATGTTCAAGATGACTCATTTGCATGTTTTAGTAGACATTTTCAGGTGAGTTCTTAGCTGGGGTAGTCAGTTATAGCACCTTGATTTTCAGTGTGGCATGGACTTCCTGTAGCATGGAAGGATATTTTGTTTGTTTGTTTTTGTTTTTTCAAGACAGAGTTTCTCTGTGTAGTCCTGGCTGTCCTGGAACTTGCTCTGTAGACGAGGCTGGATCTCAGAGATCCTCCTGCCTCTGCCTCCTGAGTGCTAGGATCAAAGGCGTGCGCCACTACTGCCTGACTTCAAAACCACATGAAAGGATTCTAAGAAAGCATCTCAAGAGTCTTCTCCAAGAAAGGAAATGGAAATTACCAGTCACCTTAAGCCCTGGGATAAGGAGTCCCAGAANGTCTTCTATCACATTCTCCTGGTTAGAGCAACTATAGTGCCATCCTACATTCAAATGAAGAGAATATAAATAGACATGAAGAACATAAATCTTGGGAGATATTTTTAAAGACTAGTTATCAAACTTGTCTTTGCACATGTTTCTTCCATGCTCTGGAATGCTCTTTCTAAAAAAAAAAGAAAAGTTCATTCTGCAAGATCCAGCTTGTATTTCAGTCCTTGTCTGATACTTCCAGCACATAGTAATACTTTTCTCTGTATAAACTGTGCCTATTATATATATTAGTCTTTTTGTGTATGTCATTCATTGTAATGTNTTTGCANGCACATTGTACTGTCAGTGTCTAGGGAACAGCTTGTTATCACTAGTACCNTCATGGTAAAGCTTTGTTTCTAGTCAGTACCAACTTTGTATGGGGTTTTATAATATGTTCCTTGAGCTTTAACACCAGAGATACCAAGTGAATATTCAGTCATCATAATTGAAAAAAAATTCCATTTCAAAGATGCTATTCAGGAAGAAAAATAACACATCTAAAACATTTTTTATAAATTTTCAGGAAAACTGGTGTTTGGGTGTTGAAAAGTTTAAACTTAACCTGAAAATCTAATTTTCTCAGCCTGCAAATTCTCTGGTTCTATGAAGGTGAGATAGNAATGTAATTTATCAAGAAAATGGAAGCCACTTGNATTTCAAGAAGGCCAACATTGGATGACAAAATTGCTGATAGGNCTAGAAAGGTAAAAAGAAGTAGGATCACCCAGAAATGCATAACTGTATAGGAAGCTCCTGCTTCTCTTGGAGTCTGTTGTCATTTGCATAATTCAAGTCATAGAGGAACCCACCCATGATTTTAATGAAATTGTGCTCCTCTGAGTTCCCATGTGGCAGTGCTACCACTATAAGGAACCCCTGTTAAGCTGCTGCCCAGGTATAGGATCCAACCGTTAAATAAATTGATGTGACAGTCTGCTGGCATCCCTCCCTGACTGTACCACAAGATTGTTTCTTCCTTTTTGTATTTTGTAAAAATTTTATATGTATGGGTGTTTTGCCTGCATGTATGTCGTACCACTTGCATGCTTGGTACCTGTAGAGGGCAGAGAGGGCATGGCATTCCCTGGAACTGGAATGATGGGTGACTGTGAGTCTCTATGTGGGTGCTAGGAATTGAACCCAGGTCCTCTGGAAGAGCAGCCTTCTTTAGCTTTTTTTAGTCTCTTGTATATGCCTACAGTTGACAGAACCCTGAACAGAAGAAACCTTACTGGCAAGGATGCCTGAAATAAGTAATTACTAATTTCACCATCCCTGCAATGCAGTAAACTGAGTGGAGATGTTAGGCACATCATAAGATATACTAAAGGAATGTAGTAATTAGAGTTATCGTCACAGTTCTTCCCAAACTGAAACTTTAGGATAGAAGTGTTTCAGTTGGATACTTTTAAATAGTTGATATAATAAATGAACTGTTTTTTAGTACTTGGAGTAGTAGGTAATCTTGGATAACTTTCATTTTTAATATTCTTACTAGTATTTAGGAAAGCTAGATGGTAACTTCTCTGATTTGGTAAAGGCATATTTGGTGCAGCTTAACATCTTAGTTTTCTAACTGAGATCAGGAACAAGGCAGGGATATTCCCTTTCACTACAAATCTTTAACATTGTAGTAAAAGTACTTGTCAACAATAAGCAAAGAAAGAGAAACAAAGATATGCAGTTTGTGTGGGACAAAATAAAGCTGCCTTTATTTGTAGATTATATATGTGGAAAAATATGGTTATGATTGTATATGTGGAAAAAATAAGAGAAAATGTGATACATTTACACAATGGACTATTACTCAGCTGTTAAAAAATGAAATCATAAAATTCACAGGTAAATGGATGGAGCTAGAAAAGAATCATCCTGAGTGAGGTAATCCAGACCCCAAAAGACAAATATATGTATTCACTTATATGTGAATATCAGCTGTTAAGTCTTCAAAAAGCAAGCTCCAATCAGTAGAACCACAGAAGTTAGATATAGAGTAAGGAACTAGGGGAGAGGGATAGATCTCCCTAGGAAAGAGAAATGGAATAGTCAGTTATGGATGGATGGGAGGGGGTGGACCAGAAAGACAGGATCAAACAGGGAGGNGAGGGAGGGAACTCAGGGAGAAACAGCTAAAACTAAGGGCCATTTAAGGGGTTATATGGAAATAATGCAGTAGAAGCTTACAAAAATAAATACCTATAAGTTTTTAAAACTGAAGATCTATAAAGGACAAAAAAAAGCCACAGAATGAGAAAGGACTATTATCGAACATATAAAAAAATAAATAAAAACAACCCAATTTAAAAATGGCCAAGAACTTTCCCAGATATTTCGAGAATGTATACAGATTCCAAATAACCACACGAGAATATGCAAGTTAAAATGACAATAGCTACTGTCTTAGTCAGGGTCACTACTGCTGTGATGAAACACCATGATGAAAAGAAAATTGGGGCCAAAAGGGTTTATTTGGTTTACACTTCTATGTTACTGTTCATCACTGGAGGAAGTCAGGACAGGAACTCAAGCAGGGTAGAAACCTGGAGGCAGGAGCTGATGCAGAGGCCATAGATGGAGTGCTGCTTATTGGCTTGCTTCACATGGCTTGCTTAGCCAGCTTTTTTTAATAGAACACATTGTAGGTGGAATGTCGGTCCTTGTGCTCAGATAAGCACCAGGGAAACCAGGAATGTTAAACACAGAGGGTTTTCTCTACAAAGGAAGAGATGTATAACCTGTTTTCCTCTAGAAGGCTGGGTACAGATGTGGTGAATAGCCACACTGGCTCCTCAGATCCTTAGGCTTGAGTTTGTTTGTGTCAGTTAATCTATAGAACTGTCCTTCCCCAGACCCCTACCTAGAGGCATTGCTTATCTTGAGCCTGTTTCCTCAGTCCATAGAATTCATCTTCTTTATGGGAGATGTTACTTGTACTTTACAAGAGTTTCAATGTAGTTATGTTTTAAGCTTTGTTGTGTACATGGGATTGAGGAAACTTTTTTTCCAAGTTGGGCCATGCTTAAATATGCCTAAAATAAACTAACCAGTGTCAGACTCTTGAAGTTTGAACCAACACTGGCTACTAAGTCCTGTTGAACCGAACTGCCTTATTATCTTATGTGGATCATTACTGTGCTGGCCTTGGTGGTCACAGAGACCCCACAATCCAATACCACCAGCTCAGGGGTGACCTCACCCACAATGGGCTGGGCCCTCCCACATCAATCACTAATTAAGAAAATGCCCTACAAGTGTACCTACAGCCCAGTCTTACAAAGGCATCAGTTATCTAACAACGCTGGCATCTCCAACATCCTGGGGACTACAAAACAACCACCTTCACAGCTTCATGTAGTGGCCTCTCTGGGCCTCCATGCAGGGACACCCCTGACACCCACCTGGCCTCAGCAGCTTTCCTTAGCTTTGGAGGAAGATTCCACAACCCCCTTGTATCCTTGACTAAATTCAGACCCATGTGGCAAAAGCTGCCAAGTTCTGCTGCTTGATGGTGCTGGAATTTCACCCCCTGGTTCAATTACTTTTGCATCAATTTTCTGTGGTTGATGGTTTCTTTCACTGCTTAAGCTTTCCTTTAATTCCTTTTCACAAGTTGGAAACTTAGCTGGGTAGGATTTTGCCCCAAGGTCACTACTCCCTTTATTCCACTTAGCATTAAGCTTTTCTTTAAACTATTGATCTCTTTGAGCTCTGGACTCAAAGCTGTTTGCCCAGCTTTTCCCAGTTGATACAAGCCTGTTTTGAAATCTCTTCTGCCAACGCCATTGATTGAAAACTCTTCAAGGACGCCTCAGGCAGATTCTTTGACAAGGTCAAAAATCAGCCACATTCTTTGCCACACTTACTAATATTCTACCCCTCTGAAACTTTTTGATCTGGGTTCCCAAAGTTCAAATTGTCCTCAGCACTGTCTTCCATACTCCTACTAAGATGGCCCATTAATCCTCACTTAAAGTATCCAGCTGCATTTCTAGTCCAAACTTCCAAAGTGTTCTATATTCCTCCAACAAACAGCATGAATTGTCAGGTCTGTCACAGTAAAACCCTAGACCATGGTACCAACTTCTGTCTTGTCACTGTTCTTTTGCTATGCAGAGACACGATGACCAAGGTAACTCTTATAAAAGAAAGCATTTAATTTGGGGCTTGCTTGCAGTTTCAGAGGCTTAGACTATTATCACTATGGCAGGGAGCATGGCACTGATCCACAGGCAGAGATAGACTGGACCTGACCCACCCCCAGTAACACACTTCCTCCACAACTACTGCAACAAGGCCACACCCTTGAATTCNTATAATGCTTTCAAATAGTTCCACTCACTGGTGACTATGCATTCAAATATATGAGCCTATGGGGTCATTTTTATTTAGGTTAATTGGACTGGAAAGACTCACCTTAAAAACAGAAAGAACCATTAAGCTTTGATCCTGGGCTGTATAAAAAGCAGGTAACTAGCAGAATTACAGCAATCAACTACTAGAGTTTAAGAACAATATTCTGGCTGGGCAGTGGTGGCACACAAAGTGGTACTTTAATCCCAGCACCCAGGAGGCAGAGGCAGGTGGATCTCTCTGAATTTAAGGCCAGCCTGGTGTACAGAGTGAGTTTCAGGATAGCCAGGGCTACACAGTGAAACCCTGTATCAAAGAAATAAAAAATAAAAAAGAACAACATTTTGAATTGTTAACAATTTTCCAATTATGTTCATTAACAAATATCTAAATTCAGAAAACAATTGACAGATAATGTTGTATGAGAAAAATAAAATGAAGGAAAACAAAACATCCTAAGGAACTTATAGTTTAGTAGGTGTGAGTATCATAAAGCAAATGGGTGTAACCACAAATGGGGACAAAAACTAGGCATGTACATTCCCATGTGAATGAAATGGAAAGGAGTAAGGAAAAAAAAATAGAGACCAAAAGACATGACAATAGCTTTACCTCAGGGTTAAGGAGGCTATAAAGAAAGAATCTCCAATTTACTCCCTAGCTCTAAACCTAATGGTATGCCATTCATTTAAAATTAGAGGTTTTTGCATCTATGCTCAGTTTATCTTCTGTTTTCCATTCTTCAACATATATAAATGTGTGTGTAATATATATATATGAATAATATATATATCCTGAACACATTGCCTTCATTGTATTTCATCCCTATTGTGTCAGGAAATATTAAGAGAGTGTTTTTGCATAATTATATGCAGTTATTACATTGCAGAGATTTATACCTGTTGTAAATTTAGTGTTACATATTTACCTTTTGTTGTATGATATTTTGTTTGTGTTCTGACAAATAAAGCTAAATAAAGCTTGCCTGGAGATCAGAGGGTGGAGCTAGCCATTAGTTAACCTTAGAGGCCAGGCAGTGGTGGCTCACCTTTAATCCCAGCACAATTGGGAGGTGGAGACAGGAATATAAGGTGGGTGGAGGCAGAATCTCTGCACCTTTTGGGTCTAAGGATCTAGAGAGACAAGAAATCACTGGTGGCTGCTCTGCTTCTCTGATCTTTCAGGTTATTACCCCTATATCTGACTCCTGGTTTTTATTGATAAGACTAAATAGATTCATGCTTCACCTTTACCCAGTTTTTCAATATCCTTTTTTGTTAGTTTTTAAATGAATTCAAGATCCTCTTAAATATTATATTCTTTAGTCTAAATAGGATCTCCTGCTGTGTTAGCTGGTTTTGTGTGTCAACTTGACACAAGGTAGAGTCATCAGAGAGGAAGGAACCTCAGTTTAGGAAATGCTTCCATGAGATCCAGCTGTAAAGCATTTGCTCTTTTAGTGATCATTGAAGCATTTGCTCTTTTAGTGATCATTGGAGGAGGGGGGGCAAGCCCATAGTGAGTGGTACCAACACTGGGCTGTTGTTCCAGGGTTCTATAAGAAGGTGGGCTGAGCAAGCCATAGGAAGCAAGCCAGTAAGCAGTACCCCTCCATGGCCTCTGCATCAAATCCTGCCTCCAGGTTCCTGCCCTGTTGAGTTCCTGTCCTGACTTCCTTTAGTAATGAACAGCAATCCTGAAGTGTAAGCTGAATAAACCCTTTCCTCCCCAGCTTGCGATTTGGTCATGGTGTTTCATTGCAGCAATAAAAACCCTAACTAAGACACCTGCTATGATGATTATTTTGATTGTCAACTTGACACAACCTAGAAGACAGTCTTCCAAGACACAACACAGAAGACAATCTCAAGTGAGGAATTATCTAGATCAGGTTTCCCTGTAGGCTTGCCTGGGGGGGGGGGCGGGTTGTAAAGTCTCAGCCTAATGTGGGCAGCAATATTTCCTAGGCCAGGTGAACTGACTGTATGAGGTGAGAAAGCTATCTGAGCAAAAGCAAGCAAGCCAGCACACGTGTACTCATTTCTCTTTGTTCTTGACTGAATATGATGTAACCAGCTGCCTCAATCTCCCACTACTATGACTTTCCCACAGTGATAGGAGTCCGGAATTGTATCTTATTTAGGGTAGCTATTGCTATGATCAAACATCATGACCAAAAGCAAGTTGGGGAGAAAAGGGTTTATTTGGCTTACACTTCCACATCATAGGCCATCATTGAAGGAAGCAAGGACAGGAACTCAAGCAGGACAGGAACCTTGGAAGCAGGAGCTGATGCAGAGGCCATGGAGGGGTGCTGCTTACTGGCTTGCTCCCTGTGGCTTGCTCAGTCTGCTTTCTTACAGAACCTAGGATCACCTGCCCATGGCTGGTCCCACCAGCAATGGGCTGGGCCCCTCCCCCATCAATTAATAAGAAAATTCCCTACAGTTCTGCCTTCAGTCAGACCTTATGGAGGAATTTTCTCACTTGAAGCCCTCTGCTCTCTGATGACTCTACCCTCTGTCAAGTTGACATAAAACTAGCCAGCACAAGTTGTAACCAAAAATAAACCTTTTCTTATGTCAGGTACTTTTTGATATTTAAAAAAAAAAACTATAAATGAAACAAGAACACCAGCATTTTATGAATCCAGGCCAGTTATTTTATTAAATTCCCAGGATTTTATTGTTGGTTTTTTGAGACAGGGTTTCTATGTGTAGCCCTGGCTGTCCTGGAACTCACTCTGTAGACCAGGTTGGCCTTGAACTCAGAGATCCACCTGCTTCTGCTTCCAAATGCTGAGATTAAAGGCCTGTGCCACTACCGCCTGGCAAATCCACATGATTTTTGCTTGTCTAAATATATGTAATTTGATTCATTTGAGATACTTTTCCAAACATTACCATGTCTGTTGCTTTATATTAAGCATTTGTCTCTCACTCTTTAAGTGCCTGTTTGCTAAAGTTGTAGATAAAGAAAATTCATGTTTCATACAATGGGTTCTAGGGACATGATTTGGAAGAACTAATGNATATCTTAGCAATATATGTTACCAAAATGAAAAATCGATTTTTTTATTCTACTATATGCTTCAGTCTTTTGTTAACTTTGACAAAAGCAGGCCTACTCTCCACCAGATGCACTCAGAATGTCNTAGTTACAATGGCATGTCTGTTAATTAATGAGCCAAATGAAAACCGCTTTGTTTTCTAGAGATAGTCAAATACTTGATGAAGAAGATATAGTACTTGGAACCCAGTCTCCTATGGTTAATATGACAACTGGTGCCTCACAGCAGTAAAAAAGTCCAGAAATAACCAAGACCCAAACTACCACAGACAGTGTAAGAAGAATTCACATCCATTTCTAATACAATGTTCAAATTATTTCGAGGGTGAGAAGACAACTGAAATTCTGAATAATACTTTGCTAATACTGATCTACTTTATTATTTTTAAGCTATAAAAATGTTACATTAGGCAAATATGTCAACTAACAAATAATGGATTCAAGAAATTTAACTCAGTCCACAGTTGCAGATGGAATTTTAAAAAATTTTTTAACCTGTATACATTCTTTGTGGATTTCACATTATGCATTTTGATCCAACTTATCTCCCCATCCTCCCTCTACCCTTCTAACCTCCCCCCCAAAACAAAACAAAATAAAAATCAAAGATCAAATATAACAAACAAAACAAAAAGGAGAAGACTCTGGTAGTGGAAGCTGTAGTGTGGCCCATTGAGTCACATAGTTTGCAGGTGGATATTTTAGTTATAGTTTTATGCAAGGTAAATAACTTGAGAAATGCATTAAGGATATTTAGGTTACCTTCTTGAATTAATTAATTAAAATTTATTTAATTTATTTAATTAATTAATTTATAGGTGCCCAGAGGAAAAGAATCCTTCCAACCTGGATGTTAGCCCTAAATGGAACCATGACTGAACTACTGGAAGATCATAGGATTACTATCCAACAGAAGGCCTTCTATTAAAGAACAAAGACATACCATTGTTCCTTAAGAGTTAATCCAAATGGATTTATTAATCCTTTGAACAGGAAAGTGTTCTTCAAAAAAGCTGTCTGCTCTGGGTAATACAGAAAATATTATAAAAACCTACCTCAACATGTAGGTCAGCACAGTGACCTCTGGCCACTGGCCCTTCACACCACTTAACAGTGTTCTCAACGATGGTCCATTCGACCATCACCTACTTCCATCTGTCAAGAGTGTTTTCTTTAACAAGGGTGCCTCTGGCCGTTGCTGTCACCCTTGAGTACCTCCTTTAACCTATAATAAACCCTGCCTGTCCTTTACACTGTGCTCTTTTGTCTTGTCTGAATTCACCTGATGACAATCACAAGGATCAGGGATCTTGAGGGGGGGTAGGAAGGAGTGAGATACTAGAGGTGTACTCATCACAAAAGGTAAGNCAACTAGACAAAAGAAAAAGGAGGAAATATAATGGAGTAGAACAACTGGAGAAGACAGAAATAGCTAACTGAAAGGATCATTTACTCAAAGATCACAGGATACATATTCTTTCAGGAATATGTCAGACCTCCTCCAGGAGAGACCACTGAGTAGGCTTCAATTTAAATCCCCAGAGACTTAAAGGACAATCATCATTTAAAGTGTCTTTTC
>LZPO01116975.1:612919-626467 GCA_001675575.1 Neotoma lepida
GCCTCGAACTCAGAGATTCTCCTGCCTCTGCCTCCCAAGTGCTGGGATTAAAGGTGTGCACCACCACAGCCCGGCCCCTTATCATTCTTTATCTTGGGGAAAAAAGTAGGCTTTTCCAGGATCACAGACTACCAGACCATTTCCTATCACCTAAGCAAAATAGTTCTTGGGGCGTGTGTGTGTGTGTGTGTGTATGTGCATCTATGAATTATACCTATATTTCTTTAGTTCTCACTTGTCCCTAAGAATGCTATCTTCTTCCACATCATAAACACAGACAGTGCCCTCCAAATTCCAGATTTAACCTAACACTCCTACTTCCCAGAACCACAGCAAAACCAAGTGCCATCCACCCACTATCATGCCCTCTGCTGACTGAACCACTGCTTTTGAGAAGTTTTTGGTTCTGCAACACAAGCTGTGCCTAGCATCACAAAGTCCTTCTCATTTCAACTGCCTTGGCACTCTCCACTAGTTCCTAGTGCATGTACCCCTGTTCACTGCTCCTAGGGTATGATGTATTGATATGTATGATATGATACCATACATATCAATATTTCAGTCATCTCCTAGGAAATTATGTCCATATGGTTTTCATTCTCTTTGTTGTTTCAGAATTACTTCTAAAAAGAGAAGGGGAAAATGTTAACTTCAAACTCCCACAGAAATCTGGGCCCTTCAACATGAAACCCTTTGTTCACTTAATTTTGACACCTAGGATCTCCTATATCTCCTCCTACATCCAGAACTTGTAGCCCTGGGAAAGACTGCCAATAACAGATCCTCATGGGCCAGACTCAGCTCTTCCCATCCTCCCCAGCATGCACTGATTGACTTGTGAGGCTCTTGTCTAAGCATTCTTCTCCTACCCATGGAAATGCTTCTTGATCCAGCTTGATGAAAACCTCAGGTTTTAGAATACAGTAATCTGTTAATGGGAAGTAACATAGGAGTTTTACTAATCTGATTATTCTCAAAATCAGGACTTTTGATATCTAGATACCCAAGTTTTATACCTTGTGGGGCGGCTACCCACCAACCCCACAGTTCCCCAGAGTTTTCTTGGGTGAGAGTAGGAGGAAATATTAGATAGAAGGATTTTAGAGTGTGGAGAAAAGATAGAAATACAGAATAGCCTCAGAGAGGACCTGGAACCTATTTCACCTGGTCCCGGCTGTCTCTGCCCCAGGGTATTTATAGAAAAGCTAAGGGGTAGAGCAAAAGACCTCCCCCCAGCACAGCCACGTGCAGACCATCTCAGACACCTGCACTCAGGACCGTGGTCCAATCATCCTCTCTATGCAGACCTGCTGGGTAAAGCTACAAGGAAGCTGAAAATGGGCTCCCACAGGTCCCCCTTTCTTAATATATAAAAAACAACTCTTTATCAAGAGCTCACAGCAGTCTCCATAGCTGTCACACCTCCCAGTATGGGAGTAGAGGATGACAAAGATGGCATTTCTGTTTGGGAATGGTCTAAGGTGACTACAGCAGTCTTTATCTGCATCAAGTCCTTTTTTTAAACCAAACATGCAATTGCAAACTTAAAGAACCCCTTAAGCTTCATCATAAACAGGTTAACATAAATATTGTTACATACAGTCAGTCAGTTTTTTTAATCTTACAACTTAAACTCTTAATGTTTGAACTAACAAATGTTGCTATGCATAGTTACAATTTTCTCAATCTTAGAACCATTTGAATGTCTTGCTAACAGGACATAGGATAAACTTCTGATGCACTCACAACTTAAATATTTTCTTAACTTCACCGAACCAGGGTGCATTAATAAATAGGTTAACAATTTCATGACCATTACTATCCTACACATACATTCAACCTAATTCAGTCACAACTCCCTTTTCTTTATAACATTTTTTTAAAACAAAATCTCGAACCTAATTAGAAAAAGCCCAAACTTATACAATTATAATTCCTTCAAACCCATATTTAAAAGCAATATTCTCNATCTAACCATTAACACTTTGAGAACTTTCAGCAAAACATCCAAAAGCAGTTTCTTAATAAAACTCTTTACTCTTTAAAGTAATATCTTAGTATACCTATTTGCAAAACATAACATTAATCCACTCAAATAACAAAATATTTCTTAAATAGACTAAGGAATATTACTTCCCATTTCTTTATAACCCTTTTAGGAAAAAAATTCCAAGTTTCTCTATTTAAACAGTTCCATTTGTAACAACACCAATTCCATAATTCCATTTTTACATAAACAATTTCGTAAAACAGTTCCATTTTTAACACAATAATTCCAAAAAACAGTTTCTAGATCACTATAAGTAAATTCAAACTTGTCCCATTGCAATGAAATCACTATTCATTTCATTTCTTAAGTCCTAAAATTCAAATAATAAATTCTGGTATCAGCCT
The DNA here is from genome assembly GCA_001675575.1 of Neotoma lepida. NCBI lineage: Eukaryota > Metazoa > Chordata > Mammalia > Rodentia > Cricetidae > Neotoma > Neotoma lepida. Next base: position 615,314 of record LZPO01116975.1, read on the forward strand.
TTTAAATATGAAGAAATCCATAACCAAAACCTCTTGTAGTTTCATCTCTTTCAAGTTCAAAAAGTTCAAATAAATTCTGGTACTAAACTTTCATTTCCAAATATGAAGAAACATTTTACAACCAAAAACTTTTTGCAGTTAATCTTAGTTCAAACAAGCGTCTCTGCAACTTTCATTCTCAAGCCAGAGACATTTTTTAATTACAGTAACATCTTAAACTGCACCATTTTTGCTGTTAGCTCAAGGTTTTTCTGTGTTGCATTGATTTTCCAGTGGATCTCAGTTGCGGATGCCTATTTTGCTGATTCTGGCATCCACTATTAGCTTCTTAGTTGCTTCTGAAGCTTTTAAGCTGCTCAAACTGTCAGCTTGCAGTCTACTAAGACCCTACCCTTCTGTGTCTCAGGTTAACCATATACGTTAAGCATAGACTCATTCAACATTTATACTGTTATATGCTTAAGCATAAACTTACACTCAACATTTACACTTTTTTACAAATTCACATATAACATTAACATACTTATTTATATACTTATTTACTCATATCATGTCCATTTCTTTACCTCTTACTAACTTATTTAACATATACTTATTTATACTTCTTAAGGAAACTCTATAGTACTATAGCAAATATACCTTTTTTTAAAGATTTATTTATTATGTATACAGTGTTCTGTCTGCATGTAACCTGCAGGCCAGAAGAGGGCACCAGATCTCATTACAGATGGTTGTGAGCCACCATGTGGTTGCTGGGAATTGAACTCAGGGCCTCTGGAAGAGCAGCTAGTGCTCTTAACCTCTGAGCCACCTCTCCAGCCCACAAATATACTTCTTATATTCTTATTTAAACTTACATTTACAACTAGCTTCTTTACTTATTTTTTACTTCTTATAAGGTCTTAAAGAAATTCTATAGATCTATTTTAAGCAAACTCTATTAGCACATATCTAACTTNTCAAACACCTAAAAGATTTCTTAACACTCAGAAGAGATTTGACATCTTAATTTTCCACTTTTTACCCTTAATTATTATCACTATCTCTATTAGAAAAATTATCTTAACTAGACAGGAAATACACAAATTATTTCTAAAGTTCAGAGCTTATTAGTTAACTTTGACATTCCTAAAGTTTGAGCATTTGAAACAATCCAATTCTTTAATAAATCTCAACCCTGGGATACTTATATCCTTAAGGAAACTTAGAGCTATCTCAGTTTACAGCAAACCCAAAAGGAAAGAAAAGAGAAGAAAAACCTTGTAAGGAATATTGTTTCTGAATTGCTTCGCTAGTCATTCCATAACAGTCAAGTTTCCCATTCAGCAGAAGATAATTGTCTGAGTTAAAGTGAAGTTCCAGACCTGCAGCTTTCAGCAGGTTTCCCTGTATACCAAAAACATTGTTGAAACTTCATTTCAAAACTTCTCAGCAGTCTGGAGGTCTCCTTATTCTCCTACTATCCCCAGACTGCAAGATGGAACATCAATACCAGAAAAATTGATTTAGCTGCTTTTCACTCATAGTTTTTTATTAGCCCAATATTTTTAGCAAGACTGCTATGCTACTCTTCAAAGAATTCAAGAATACAAGTATTTTTTCATGTTTCACTTCACTAGTTTCTTAGCCTGATATTATTAGCAGCTGTGATATTTAGCATTGATTTCTTATAGAGAAACTTTCAGGTGAAGCAACTTTGTTTTGTAAGACAGCTAGATTTTTTGAAGCTTTATCTTATTTACAAAGCAGTCATTTCTTTTGAATGTCTGTTTTCTTGTCTCTTTATTAGATTTTCAAAGGAATTGAAAGGCTCTTTGCAGGCTGCATTCATTGCAGGCTCTTTGTTCAAAAGCTAAAGAACTTCTTAAACTTCCCTTGCTTTCTTAAGGATTTTAAAGTGGCTTATTAAACAGTTTCTAGTTAGAGTTTGTCCATTTGCCCAAATTCATAACAGCTTCCCTATGCCATAATTTTGACATTTGTTGTAGCAGAACTTTCAGTTTGATTTACAAAATGCTTCACCTCAAGATGAGGGTGAAATTCCCATTAAACTACCGTAAAGCTCTTAGCAAAAATTTTGCACAGCTATTAGAGAACGTAAGGTATTTTCTCAAAGAAGCCAAAAACCACAAAGCGTCGAGTTCAGTATTTCTACAATTTTTTCATTGGAACTAACAGTCAACAAACTCCTAGATGATTTTCCTCCTTCTTAATCTCTTTAAAGCTGTATTTTAAGTTTACTATGAGAGTTTTTTAGTTGAAAAAACCGTTTTTGGACATTTATCGCCATCTTTAGGGAAAAAACTACCTTTCCCAGAAAGCATTTCTCTTCATCAGCTCACTGTTATGAGCTAACTTATGGACTTCACTTCCCATAGTTCTTTTTGGGTCTAGGAGTCAACTTTCTGTTCTCTTTTACCAGGCTTATTCAAAGTTTTAGCTTTTACAATGGGAGATTTGAACCAAATGTTTTGAGTTTTCAACTACTCTCTCCTGTCGTTTGGGATTAGCATTTTAGCTTCCCCCAGACCAAAAGCTTCCACAGGAATCTTTTTCTACCCGATAAGCTCAGAAAAGAGTTTTTCTACCCATAAAGCTCAACGAAGAGACTTTTTTCCCAGTTTGCATTCATAGCCCCCAAACTTAGAAAATTGAAGTTTTTCTGTCTAGCTGTCTAACTTCTCTTAAATATTTTTCTATTCAACCTTACACTTCTAAGTTTTTCCTACACTATTACAACACTATACCTTACACTTATTTTTCACAGATAGAAAGTGAGAGGGATAGAAGATAGAAATCTTTATAGAGGAGATTTTTGCGCTGCAGCCTCGGACATCCTTCCAGTCCATTTTACTTTTCTCTCATAAAACCCCCTGCCCTATTTAATAAATAGTTTCCATTTCAACACCGGACATGTCCCTTTCCTTTTATTCTACTGGCAGGGCCTAGCTCACACCTTCGCCAAAAACTCTGTATAAATCTAAACATTAATTATTACTTTCCTTTATCTTTTGACTTTATGTCCCTGTACTATCATTCTTCAGTCCCTGTTCATGGCGCCATTCTGTGGGGCAGCTACCCACCAACCCCACAGTCCCCTAGAGTTTTCTTGGGTGAGAGTAGCAGGAAATATAGATAGAAGGATTTTAGAGTGTGGAGAAAAGATAGAAATACAGGATAGCCTCGAGAGGGCCCGGAACCTATTTCACCGGTCCCGACTGTTTCTGCCCCAGGGTATTTATAGAAAAGCTAAGGGGTAGAGCAAAAGACCTCCCCCCAGCACAGCCACGTGCAGACCATCTAGACACCTGCACTCAGGACCGTGGTCCAATCATCCTCTCTATGTAGACCTGCTGGGTAAAGCCACAAGGAACCTGAAAATGGGCTCCCACAATACCTATTCTCAAAATCAGGACTTTTGATGTCTAGATACACAAGTTTTATACCTGGACCTCTTTTCTTATCAGCTATATATATAAGTTTTTTTCTTTTTCTTTTTTTCCTTTTTCTTTCTTGGTTTCTCTGGACAACCCTACCATCCTGGAACTCACTTCTGTAGACCAGGCTGGCCTCAAATTCAGAGATTCACCTGCCTCTGCCTCCTGAGTGCTGAGATTAAAGACATGGGCCACCACCGCCTGGCTTTAAAACCAGTTTTCAACTACTCATGTCCAAAGTCATATAGCCAATAGCCATAGAAACTCTATTCTATATATACATCTATGTATTATTTGTCAACTTTGGAAAATTATACTTCAAAAATCAAGCTACCAGGAAGTAAAAAATAATCTCTCTAAAGATGCCTCCATGAAGGACTCTTCCTAAAATAAGCCATTTTTCTTTCTTATCCTAATAAAACATTCTTTGTCACTTTTTTCATATAATTACATAACTTGGTTCTCTATGTATAGTAGTTCTTTAAAGGGAGATGTATTTGTTTGGTTTATGTTGTTATCCTCAGAGCCACAAAACATCAATACCAATTAGTTATTCAGTTACTAAGGACTAAAATAATTGTCCAATGTATCATTAATAAATGCTTGAAAAAAATAACTACTTGAGAATAGAGAGTAGTTGCAACTGAGAATTTAGAGAAACTGACCAAGATAAAAATCTAAAAGCCAGAGAGTAACTGGGATCTTACAAACTCCCAGGAAAATGGGGAAGTGCCTGGGGAGATGGCCCAGTGGTTAAAGCTCTTGCCCTAAAAGCAAAAGAACTGGAGTTTGAATACAGAGAACCCACATAAATGGTGGGTGGGCACAGTGGCTTGCTTTTAATTCCAGCCTCAAGCTGACTAGTGAAACTAGCCATAGAGACAAGCTCTGGGTTTGACTGGCAGACCCTGCTTCAAAGGATAAGGTGGAAGAGTAGAGGATGATTCTCAACATCAACCTCAAGCCTCCACACGTTTGCACACAAGTGTGTGCCCCCAACATATGCATACACACATGCACATGAAAAGACAAAAAATATATGGAGGTGAAATTACATTAGAGTCACCATGGAGACTACACAATTGCACTTGAGTGTGGGAATTGAGGGCGTTGCTGAGAATAGCTTGACATGACTACATTGACTGAGCTTACCTCTTCCTAGCCTCTCTGCATAGGACACAGTAACTCACCTGGGAGGTTCTGGTTTTGGGGTTCTTCTCCCATCCATGGCTCTGCCCCTTGCTCCAGTTTGACAATCGCTTCTGGTTTTAGAATGCAGTGTCCTGTTAGCAGGAAAGAGTATAGGACTTTTGCCAAACTGATAATTCAGGTCCTTTGGAGAATGACAATGTACAATTTCAAGGGCTGGGCAATGAAGGGCCCATTATGAAACTTTTGTTAAACAAAGGTGACATGTTCTTCTTGGATTGGAATCTTATACCTAAATAGCATCAACCTCGTATGTGTTCGCATATTTACTGAAAAGAAATAACTTGTCCCTGAGAATTCCTGTAATTCTTACTTACCTAAGGATACAAAGCTGCTGTAGATGTCCAGCATCACATCCCAGTACAGGGTCCTCTGAGCATCATCCAGGTCCTGCCACTCCTCCCAGCTGAAGTCCACAGCCACATCTTCAAATGATACCAACCCCTGGAACAGCACAGTTCTTTTCAACCAAAGATATCAGCTCCACCTCATAAGAACATAAAGTCTAGAAACTCATTTTCCTGTGTGTATTTGTAGCTTACATAAGATAGTGTTTGTTCTGTGCTTTATATGGTGAGAGACTAGAAATACACAGTAGAAATAGCCCACTCTGTACTATTTCTTATATCCTTTTCTTAAATAAGAAAAAAGTAGCATGATAAAGGTTTCCCTTACAGATCAGGAAATATCTTTGACTGTAGGGATTAAACATACAATTAAAAACTTTTTATTCCTCTTAAGAGCTGACAATCAGTTAGGACAACATTAAACATAAATTCATGCCTGGGGTAGAATATTGAACTCATTTAAACACAAGTTCACTACAAATCATAGTAATAGTCAAGTAGGAAACATCTTTCTGTATAATCAGGCTGTACTCCACTAAAAAAAGCAAAGATGCTTAAATTTTCGACATGAATATGTTCTCCCAAACATGAGGCAGCTAGAGTTGAGTCATGGTATCACAAGAAACATATAAAACATGAGCATAACTATTCCATAGTTAGATTTGGCTATCAACACAACCAAGAGACATCTGTGGGAGTTCCAGTTGAGGGACTGGCTCAGTCAAATTGGCCTTGGGGATTGTCTATAAGGCATTTTCTTAATTGCTAATTGATGTAGGAGTGCTCAACCCACTGTGGGTAGTGTTACCCCTGGATACTGGGTTTTATAAGAAAGTTGTCTAAGCATAAAACAGTGGGAGTGAGCCAGGAAACAGTGTTCCTTCATGCCTTTTCCTTTGATTCCTGCTTGAGTTCCTGCCTTGACTTCCCTCAATGATGACCTATGACTTGGAAGTGTAAGCTGAAATAAACCTTTACATCTCCAAGTTGCTTTTGGTCATGGTGTTTACCACAGCAACAGAAAGCAAAGCAGAACAAATTACAAACATCACCAAGTCTAGTTGAATGATAAAAAGAGTAAAAGTGTTTAAGGAACTGACTAGACTGATTCTGATTTTAAACACTCAATTTAATTCCAATAAGAAAAATTTCACAGGCTTGATTGATGATTACTAAATTACTTATAATGTATGCTCACAGTTTGAACACTTGGTCCCCAGGTTGCATTGTTTTAAGAGGTTATCAAACCCTTAGGAGAACATTGCTGAAGATAACTCAGGGCTGGTTTTATAGTTTCTTATCTGTTCTCTGCTTCCTGAATGTGGATGCAATGTGACTCATGCCTCACACTCCTGCCTTCTCTGACAAGATTGTTTATATGAGCCAAATCAAGTCTCTCTCTNTTTTTTTTCCCTTAAGTTGCTTCTTGTCAGGTACTGGGTCACAGTAATGAGAAGAGTAACTAACAAAATGGGCATCCTTGTATTTCCTTCCTAAATACTGAAGAACTATGCATGTAAAAGTGAGTACTGCCTACCTACTAAAACACAGGCTTACAGAGGGCTCAGAAGATGGATCAAAAATTGCTTGCTACATAATCATGAGGAACTGGGTTCAATCTCTAGCACCCACATAAAAAAGTCAAGTCACACCTATAATTCCAGTAATGGGAGAATAGAGACAGGAAGATCCCAGAGACTTACTGTCTAGCCAGTCTTACCAAATTAAGCAGCTCCAGGTTCAGTGAGAGACCTTGTCTCAAATAATAAGGTGGAGGGAAATTGAGACAGATACTTGACATCAATCTCTGGCCTACACACACACACACACACACACACACACACACACACAAAATAAAAATAAAAATAAAACCCCACAGGGTATAAATAGATGCCAATAAGCCAAAGGTTACTTTACCAGGTTTGCACTCTTGGAAGAAGAGTGGGGAAGGGCTTAAAGGGAGAATCAGAGGTCAAGAAACTAGGATGGCCACTTACAGAACACAGAGAGAAAAAGTAAGAATCAGGAAGTAACCCTAAAGAGAAAGAAAATAAAAGAAGTAGCAGGAACAGTTTCTGGTCCCAACGTGCTGCATAGAGCATAAAGGAGAGTTTGGCTCCCACAGTGGCCTGCATTAGCAGTTATGTAGATCTGTAAACTGAAACAGGAAAAGTATAATAATATAAAAAATATGATGGGCAGAATATGAAGGGCAAGATGGAACCTGGAAACATGGTGTTTTACATTTTCATAGTCCTTATTTGAGGATATCCAGCTAGGAGATGGATATATGGTTTATAACTCAGGCAAGATCTAAGCTGAAGGTAAAGGTTGGAAAGTAGTAGAACTTCAGTGGTAGCTGAAGCCTCAAGGAGAACATAAGCTATTATAAGGGGGTTTAAAAAAAAATGAGTATCGAATCTGAAGGAACACCAGTATTTTCTGATGAAAGAAATGAAATGTCCTATGACAACTGAGAAGGAATTTTTAAAGTTTATTCCAGAAGTAAAAAAAGGCTCAAGAGTGAGAAATCTATTTCATCACAGTGAAACAACTGTGGGCACAATACTGTAGTTAGAAAGGTTAAGGTAGGAAGATTACTTAAGCCCATGAATTGAAGACCAGCCTGAAAAACAGAGCATGATCCAGCCATCATACCTACAAAAATAAACAAATTAATTAATAAAATAAAAACAAAATCTGGTGTTCATTGCGGGGTTTTGTAAAAGAATGGCCCTCATAGGCTCATATATTTAAATGCTTGGTAACTGGGAGAGGGATGACTTGAAAGGGATTAGGAGTGAGGCCTTTTTGGAGGAGTGTGTCACTTAGGATGGGTTTTGAGGTTTCAAAAGCCCACGCCAGGCCCAGTGTCTCTCTCTTCCTGCTGCCTGCTGATCCAGATGAAGAACTCTAAGCACCATGTACTTCTCCAGCACCATGCCTACCTACATGCCACCATGCTCCCCACCATGAGGTCAAAGGACTAAACCCCTGAAACTATAATCAAGCCCCAATTAAATGCTTTTCTTTATAAGAGTTGCCATGGTCATGGTGTCTCTTTACAGTAATGGAATGATGACTAAGACATTCATCCTTACAGAAAAAAAAAAATCACAAAAACAAAAGCTGCAGTTTTACTACCCTGGAGCATTAGGTATCAGAGCACTAGAGGGCTAAGAGAACAACCAGAAAAATAAAGAGAGGGAGTAAGTCATGAATATAGAATTTAAATGCCCAAATCTGTTATCAAACCAAACAAAATAATGGAATAACAACTAAACTATACATACATGGCAGATCTTGGAGTAACTAACAAAAACAGCTCCTGGAAGGTGAAATAAACGGAGAATCAGCTGCTGAACTCTACAAAGAAAAGTCTGGAAATTGAATAAACTGACTTAAAATACAATCTTCCAAGTACACTCCCTGCAGTGTATGATTTACAATGTTCAAGATGAAATCTTTCTGGATGTAAGAAACTNGACAATGTGTTTCCTACGTTGTGTGTTGGGGGAGAGGGTGGGTCTTAAACCAAATAGTGCAAGTAACAGACAAGAAGTTAAGCAACCTAAACTGTCTTCAAGTACTTAAAGGTAGATTTAAAAAAAAAATAGGACAATCCATACAAAAAGAAACTAGAAGAAAATATATGTTTTACTGATGCACTTTAGTGTCTGGAAAAAAAATGGAACTTCTGGAACAAGAGATGTTTTCTAACTTTTACAAAAGAGAAACAGAGGCTGAGAAATTGGTGGGGCAATTTGGGAACAATTTAATATACAGGGTATGGACTTGCAGAAGAAAACAAAGAGCAGAACACAAAATAACAAAATACATGCTTAGAAACAATGACTAAAACCTTCCTAATTTTTGTGAAAGACAGTTTCAACATACTTAATCTGCTTGCCTCTTCCTCTTTTTCTTAAACATCTGTCTGCTCTTCTCCCTTGAGAAGTGAGCTCCATCAATATCCCTTTAAAAGCAAGTTCTGTTTTTTAAGAGTGACTGTCTTAACTAGAAACCTGCAAATTTCAGCTTCTGTAAAACATGCTTAGCTCTGAGAAAAATCTCCTCTGGGGAGGGGATAAAAAAGACCTTTCCTAAGACGGTCACAAGATTATGATAATGCCTATATATATATATATATACATACATACATATACATATGACATATTTCTTATTGGGGTTGGGCCTCTTTGAGCAATAGCTAGAGGCTACAGCTGCATGTCGATAAAGAAATTTTTCCTTTATCTCTGAGTGCTGAGCATTTCTCATTGTGGAAGGTTGAGGCCTCCACACATTACTACTCTCATCACACAGACTGGAAAGCTGAATGTCATGAAGTAAGATATAAACATAGAATGGAAGAATAGGAATGTAAACATACACCTCCTAACTCTCAAAGTGCACAGAACTTCCTAGCCCGCTCTCAGGGTGTCTAGAAACACCTAGAGGCACACATTGGCCTCTTAACAAAGCAATCATAAAACCTTGCCCACCTCCCCTTTCCTGGCCTGCATCCAGAGAAACCCTCCAGACGGCAGGCTCGAGCCAGCACCTGCATTGCAGGTCCCTCTGTCTGCAAACTATCCATGCTTCAGCTCCCAGGATCCGCTGAGGTGGGTACTCCTCTGACAACCTCGCATCGACCTTGAAGAACACACAACTCAGGTCAGTCCTGAAAGCACTGGCCGCGACTCTGGGACTTAACAGCCAAAGACGCCAGGCTGGCGCACGCGCAGAAAGAGGCCGAAAGAGACGTTTCCCAAGGTCCTGTGCGGGATCCGCCAAGAGCAACTGCGTTTCCGGGAGAACTCTGCCGCGTCTGGTTGATATCTAGTGGAGGAACTGTGTTTATGTCAAAGGATTGGGTGCCACCCCAGATCTGATCTCTAGACTGACCTCTCCTCTAGACAGAGTTGGTGGTATCTTCTTCCAGGAAAGCCTGGTTGTTTTTAAGCCTATGACTTGTGGGAGCAACCAGAAAATGCAAATATGGATAAAGAATTCGACAATCTTGCTTTTTAAAGTTTTAGTTCTGTTTATATAAATGTGAATAACAATTACATTTATAAATTTCTAGGAACTTCTAAACTGATTTCCATAATTGCTGTATTAATTTTCATTACCACCAGCAGTGAATTCCAAGGGTTCCTCGTTTTTCACATCTTGTCCATTTGTCAGATTTCTTGATGTTAGCCATTCTGACTAGAGTGAGGTGGTATCTCACATTTTCCTGCTGACTGGTAACGTAGAACATTTTTGTAAGATTTTTTTTCTAATTTATTTAACTTTATTTTATGTGCATTGGTGTGAAGGTATCAGAACCCCTGGAACTGGAGTTACAGACAGTTATAAACTGCCATATGGGTGCTGGTAATTGAACCTGGGTCCTCTGGAAGAACACCCAGTGTTCTTAGCCACTGAGCCATCTCTCTAGCCCCCAAGATTTTTTTACAATGGTCCATTTTCAAAAAGTGCCTTTGAGGACTAGCCACAAATGGAGAGAAAACACTGGACCCCAACTAATGCCTGTTAGTCTAGCTACAGCCACGCCCCCCAATAACTAAAAGATTACAATAGAAAATTATTAACAGAAAAGCTGCCTAGCGACCCACACTCTTGATTGATTTAAATAAATAGAATGTAAAATATAGAGATGAATCCCCATACCTACCGTCTTTGTTAAGAAAGAGGAAAGGATGACCAGATGACATGTAAGAGTGATTACTCAGGCAATAAGGAAAGTGAGCAAGGGACCCACATTAGGGTTATAAAAACTGTTCTATGTGTTCAATCCGTGTGCCTGCCTTTCTAGTCTAATGCCCAGCTTTGCAAATTTGTAAAATAATCTGCTTCACTTTCCCTGCTCTGGGTCTCCGGTGCTCTTATTAAGAAGTGAGATACCATGTTTCTCACTCCCCTCCCCAACATAATATTTTTATTGATTCTTTGGGAATTTCACATCATACACCCCATCACACTCACTTCCCAGTCCTTCCATGTCTGCTGCCACCCCCACCCCCACCCTTGTGACCTCCCTACCCACGTTTCTAAAGTAGTTATTGGCTATTTGTGTTTCTTCTTTTCAAAACTATTAATTTCATTCACCCATGGACTGGCAGTTTTATTTTTTTGGTATTTAATTTTTTCATTTT
>LZPO01116975.1:663659-694276 GCA_001675575.1 Neotoma lepida
TCCTGATAGGTCAGTCTCCTCCCTGTGTTCCCATTTTGTTCTTGGTTTCATATGTCCCCAGCCTTACCCTTGAATTAATTCTAGGTTGTATGGCTTGCCTTTTGTCCTTTTGTCACCAAAGGCCAAGAGTAATTGGATTAAATTACAAGAATCTATAATTCCTTAAGTACTGTGACCAGCCCTGGGCTCAGTTTGCTGTGGTGATCTAGCCCTCCTGAATCTTTCTACCCTGGTCTTCTCCATGGACCAGCAGAGCTTGCCCATAATAGACTCAAGACCTGTGAATAGCTTGGGCACAGGGATATAATTAGTAGAATGTAGGTAGTCACCAGCCTGTAGACTGTATGGCATGGATCNCCATGTCCCATGTTGCATTTCAGCAGGTCTGGGCTATAGCTAATCTCTTGGCTGCAGTAGAAAAATGGTTTACTAACAATTTACTAATATGGCAGTATTCAGAAGATATGTTCTGTGGGCCTCTGAGGACCACAAAGAGGTCCTCAAGGAAAGGTCCATGCACTTGTCTNGAGAGTAGTCAATATGTCTGGAGGAAGGTGTGAGATTTCTGTGGTCAGTCAGAAGATTGAAGTATGCAAAATTCTTCAAAAGATTCATTCTGTATAGGTAATTTTTTTACCACTTCCTGGGTCTGGAGAAATATGACCCATCCAGAGCCAGCCTAGTGACCTAAGGAGCAGAGAGATGACTGTCTGTGATCAGTGCCTCCTGCTCCTCTGATCATGTATCCATGCTCACATATGGAAAGAGCAACCTTATTCTTCTGTGTTCCAGGGTAACTCAAACAACATTGCCACCATTGACATTTCAGCAGGCTTTGTGGGCTTAGATACCTACATGGAAGTTCCAGCCGCATTCCTCACAGTGTTTGGAACATATGTGGGGCCTGTGCTCTGGGCCAGCCACCTTGTGTACTTCCTGAGCTCAGAAGCAAGCAAGTAAGGCACTTACTTTGTCTTTCAGAACAAATGTAATTGCAGATTGTCAGTTTTTAAGAATAACATTATTTTATATATAAGGCACCTGAACTCCAAAAGTTAGAGAATCCTTTTATTGATTTTTCTTTTCCTTAAATAAGAAATGTAGTTCATGAACCAAAGGTCTCAGTCGGGTCTGAGGGACTCAATTGATCAGGTTTCCATTTTTCAGTTCAAACCACACAAGAAGAAAAAACCCATAAAGAAAGCTGTGTAGCAAAACCAGACAAGGAACAAAGCTACATACCACTGGCAAAGGCAAGAAGTGTACAGTCACTGAGGTGAGCAGGAGGAGATGTCCCATGGCAAGAGAAACTCTTCAAATCANAGTCAGGAAATGGGAATAGGAACTGGGAAACTCCATACTCAGCTCTGAGCCACTTAATGTTTTCCTGCTCATTCTTCCATTCTGAGGGCAGAGAGACAAAAGACATGGGCTCTTGCCCTCCAAAAACTCTTTTGGCGATCCAGGAAGAATATGCTAGGAGGAGTTGCTGGCTGTANAGGTTCTGAGTCAGTCAGTCACCATTTGCCTGAGCCAGTCTAGGCTCTTGTGCCCTCCAGCAGCATGGAGGCCCTTCCTAGGATCCAGCTTGCTCAAGGTTGCCACTGTTGGGGTATATGTAGCTCTTCAGGCTTGCCCAGCATGCTCCAACCTGTCCCTGCTGTTTTCTCTACAGTATCCTACTATTTCATTTTTGCTTCAGTTGTTGGTTTGTGTGCTGTTCTTCTCTGAAAGAAGGCTTCATGAGAGGCTCAGAGTTGTCTAGATATTCACAGCCACTGCTAGTAGCCATATATTCTTAGACCTAGCTGTGTCTGTTTACTTCTTAATGTACCTAAATCATAGAAAGCTAGCCTCTTTCTGTGACACTGGCTCAGCCTCTCGCATACTGGATGGGCACAGCTCTACCAGCCAGAATCTCTTCTATCTTACTGTGATTGGAGGTCCCAGTCTTTTCATGTCTNGTGTCCTAGGCTTAGAGGTGAAGTTGAGACTTTCAAGTCCCCAGTCCCTCTTCCTGCTTGTTTTAGAAGAGTGGCTCTTGCTGTGTGACTGTCAGGGATGACTCCTCTTGGGATGTCTCCATGCTTCTCCTGCTTACCTCAGTGACCGGCAGGCTACATACCTTTGTTCCTGCCAGTGTNATCTGTGGTTCTGCTTCTCCCCTGGCTTTATTCCTTGGCTTCTTTCATGGGTTTGTCCTCAGTCCATCCTGTCTACTTACTTCTAGACTAACTCTGAGATCTCCAAGTTCATGTCCATAGCCCAAGCCCTCTTCTCGGCTCTAGACTCATATCTGACCTCCTGTTGGCACCTCCATGGAGGGAGCTAGATAGCATTGAACTCAGCAAGCCCAAGACTAGAATGACCCACTAATTGACTGGTACTGCATTTTCCTCAGGTAAAGGTGCTCAAGCATTAATTATTAGCTCAAGCATAACTAACTACAGGAAGCTCTCAAAAGCTGGACAAGAAACTGTGGTGGCCTTNGCCAGAAAGAAAAGCACCCTCCTCTGCAAACCACACTTGGGTTGTGGAGAGAAACACATAACCTCCCATAAGCTGATNTTTGGCTATTCAGGGGAGAAAACATTTTTTAGTAAAACTGTAAATTTCCTGAGGACAAGGAATACCTGAACTTCACCTNTAGATGTTCCATGCACTTTGATGCAGTNTGTAGAAAGTTCATCTTAAATTATACAACCCACACATGAGGCTGTTGGGGCCAGAATCTGGAAGTTGTGGTTGATGTGAACTGCCTGCTTGCAATAGTGCCGAAATCCTATGCTGATNTTATAGGAGCAATAGCCACGATATTCTACATGGATAATTCTAAGAACTGTTCCACAAGGCAATGCCATGTGGAAACCCACTGTACCATGTGCTTACATGTCAGGTAAGAAAGAACATCCATTTGGTAGATCATTGCTTCAGGACAGATGTTCTATCTCTGCCCCCTAGAGAGGGGCAGCCAAAGCTCTTTATCCACAAGGCTTATGCTGAATACATACTTTTTGGTGCACTGGTGCACTGTTCAGGAGGCATTTGCAGTCACTTGGGATATGACAANGTAACCCTTGCCATTGGGAACTTGCAGTTCAAGCATGAGGAGGGGCCATCTATATGGAAGGGGTCAAGTGTGGTATAACAGTTGGGGAANGAAACAGGAGAAAATGTGCCAAGACCAAGATGAGAAGCCAGTGAAGACTGAAGTGATGTTGTGGAAGAGAGGTTAGCTTAAGCTGTCCACTGGTAACACTATTTGAGAAAATGAGGGTTCTGATGCTCAGAACAGTTTTGTCTTTTGGCCACTGAGTTGCTATTGGTGCTCAATACTGGATAAAAAGCATGGAAATAGATGTTTGGGGAAATGTCCTCAAGTGGCACCTGGTGGAGTTGCCAGATCAACAGGACAGAACATACCTTACAGAACATACTCACCCAGGTACACTCAATGCACAAATAACCATGTGCACACACTTGTCACTCTGCCTCTAAGTACACACCCCAGCAAGGCATGTATGTCTTGCTGCTCATGTTCTACATTCAGGCACATCATTCCCNAGATAGGAACCAGTCCTTTTGCTCTTAAACCATCAATACAAGCATTACATAAATATATTTTATTCTCATGAGTCTATGATAATCCCAGATTTGTAAATTCCATGGTCCCAGCTTCTACATCTCATTCAAAGCCTGTGANCATTGTGAAAGGACCTGTATGCATCCTACAAATCCTCAGAGGTCAGGCCTTCCCGGCTCTACAACAAGCTCCATCTATGCTGCCTCACCTATAATCCTGTTATGAGCTATGGCTTATCTGTCTGTGGCCTTTCTGACATGTTCAGTTCACATTACTGCCTGGTTTTTCTGGAGCATGGCCCCCACTGGTCACAAGGCAACNTTCACTGTGCACACATTCAAGTGATCCTTATAGGATACAAAGATAGAGATGAGAACCTCTGACATAAGAGACAATGATTTTTAGTAATACAGTATGGTAACTAACATACCTCCACNGGAAGTGGGGTTCCTGTGGTTTAGAAGTGTTTAGAAGCATTTCTAAGAGCTTGAGGGGCTGATGTTGCCCTTCTCAGTAAATTTACTGTTTTGTTCTTCACAGAAATGCTTGTGTTCTATTTTATATTTATTAGGTTTTACCTCTCCTTTTTAAAAGAATGATTCCTAGCCTTAATTTTTTTATTACATTTATTTATTTGGTGTGTGTGTGTGTGTGTGTGAGAGAGAGAGAGAGAGAGAGAGAGAGAGAGAGAGAGAGACACATTTAGGTCAGAAGAAAACTTGGTTTGTTTTTCAGTTAGTTTTCTTCTACCATGTGGATACTAGGGATTGAACTCAGATTGTCAGATTTAGTAGCAAGTGCCGTTCTACCCACAGAGCCATNTCACCAGCCTAGTTGTACCTTTCNTTGTACATTTGTAGGACAGTTATCATCATGTCCAGTGACCCAACAAGTACACAGAAGAGAGATTTTGGTATGCTCTAGTCTAGAAGAAAGAATGTTCATTGTTATTTTCAAAGTAGAAATATGAAGTGTTCTTGTGACATGCTCTGACATGTTTTTTCTATTTTGTTAATAGTGGTTCAGCACTGAGCCGTGCTTGCTTCTGCTATGCACTGATTTGTTCTGTTCCAGTTGCCACATACATTGTTCTGGTGACATCTCTGCGCTATCACTTATTCATATGGAGTGTATTTTCTCCAAAGCTTCTCTATGAAGGAATGCATCTGCTCATCACGGCTGCCCTTTGTGCAGTCTTCACTGCCACAAACCAGACTCGCCACACAAGGGCTTAGGTGGAGACAGATACTTGGAGCTGATGTACTTTTCAGTCACTGTTTTGTATCATGGATTTGAATATTGAAACTGCCTCCATTCAAGATCATTCTGAGGTGGGGGAAAGATGTGAAGCCTATGAAATGAGTTTTACTTGGATTGAAATTAAATAGTAGGTTAATAAAAGACCACTTTAAATATTTAAGTATCAAATTTTCCCTATTTGCAATCACTCTGAAATTTCTGAAATTTTAATTTTCTCCAGGTGAGTTGTGACTATATATGTTTAAATTGATGGAAGCAAAGTTCTGGACTTTATCAGTATGTGTATTAATCTCAGAGAGCCCAGGAGCCTTGTGGGAAAAGGTGTGCCTGCTAGATCACACACTCCTAAAAGCTCTTAAATCAGAGGTCCCCAAAATGTTTCAGTTTATGTGGATTATGTTTATCGATGTTGATAGCATCTGAAATGAAAACTAAATCATTTCAAGACATTATTCATTTAAAAATGATCTGTTGGTGAACAGGTGGAACACACTTGCATAATACCAGTACTCAAGAAGGCAAAATCAAGAATATTATGATTTCCAGACTACTTGGGCTACATAGGATGACCTTGTCCCAACTCCCACCCCCAATAAAAACTACTGCATATTAGTATAATAAAATAACTTTTCCCAAAAAAATTTAATGAGAAAAATAGCATTGTTTTTATGTTTTTGTAGATGTCTTAAATGACCCACTCATTGAAGATAGTTGGAATCTACATTGATCTATTGTAATTTATGTTTTAAAAATAAGAAAACCAACCTTACTCAAGCTTGTGGTTGGAAAAGTGTGGAGTATACTGCCTCTTCTCTGTCAGCTTAAATATTGTGCTTTGATACCAAAACAAAAATTGGCAAGTGGTATATAGGGTTTTATTGATTGTTGTTTTTATTTGAGACAGGATCTCTGTAGCCTAAGTTGGCCTCAAATTTTTGATCCTGCCTCAGCCTCCCTAGTGTTAGGATTACATGTGTGCATTACTATGCCTGGTTTCAGGTGTTAGCTCTTCCAAGTTAGTTGGACTAAAATGGAGGAAGGGAGGTTGTCTGTGTGTGCAGGTTAAACTGATGATCTGGCTAGGGTCTTCTTTTTCACAGTTTGAATATCTTTCAGTCATGTCGTATTTAGCAGGCCTGTCCTTGAGCCAGTAGAATTGTTTCTACGTCATCGTGGACCCTACTGACACAAAACTGACCTGCCAGGCAAGACATGCCTCTAATACAATAGTAGCATGACTGTTATGGTGGTAACTAACCACTTTATGATTGGATTTGAAGCCTCTTCGACATCGTGCTGCAGACCTAGTCAAAAGCCCAAAGCCAGACAGGTCATAGGCTCTAAGAGAAAACCTACTAGTGTTTTGCAAGATGGACATGTTATCACACTGTCTTTTAAATATTTATGTTTAAAATTAGGGCTGCTCTCAACCTTGGTCAGAGAAGCTACAATTTTTGCAGTGGGCAGTGGTTAATACAGAGACTTATAACTAGTCAAAATGTGGAAGATAATTGATTGTTGAATGCTCAGTCCTAAATGGACCGTCTGTAACACACACACACACACACACACACACACACACACACACACACACACACACCAAGAATCAAGTAACATTGTGGAAGAGCAAACAGAAAGAATGCAAGGGTCGGAGAATGGGAAGGGGTGTTGTGAAACTCTGTCTTCTGGAAAGGACATAGCTGTTGCATTCATGAACCATAGCAGTTGTGGTTACCTACCCAAGACCTGCACAAGATTGAGGTCCTTGACATTCTAACATGGATAGGGGAGGGGCACTTGAGTACCACCCTTAGCTGAGGGGCTATTGTCAGTTAATGGTTGCTGGAGGAGGAGTCATTCTTCTTCAGAGATACAGCTACTAATAAGTTGCCCATGATCTGGTAAATAACCCCATACACATATAAGCAACCCTAATAAAACTCTTGTGTTATTAGGGGGGAAAAAACCACATGAACAGAGGAGGATGTGTTGGGAAGAAGAGTTCCAGAGGAAGTGGGGGAAGTATAGGAGAGGAGGGGCAGGGGATAAAAATGATCAAAATACCTTATATAGATGTATGAAATTATTAAAGACTAAAATACAGTATTTAGGGTAAGTTGGGGTAAGTGTGTATATATACTAAAGTATATATAATATAGCTTGTAAGTATAAAGGGGAAAAGAAAAATCCACAGTATGTTTGCTTTTATAAAAAATTTTATTATAGTTTCTCTATCTAGTTTATTTTCTAGAGGAAACAAGTAATATGATTTTTTTGCTGTTTACACATTAAAATTTCATAGATACTTCAATAAAAAGGCTGCATAACACTGTGACATTAACTTCTGTGGGTTTTTTTTTTTCAAATGTTAAGGGTCAAACTCAAGACCTTGCCCATGTTAAGTTAGCAGCAAGACCTGAAGCCAGGGCAAGGCCTCCAAGAAAAATAAGATAACTGGAAATTTGGAGAAAGCTTATCCAATTTGCCTCAGTCATGCATAGCTATTCTGACATGCTCAGTGTCTAAACCCACTTCTTAATTGTTAGGTCCTTCAAGGTGAGCCTTCCTAAAAGATCCATGTATGCAACTAACTTCTTTAAGTTTTTCTATACCCTGGTATTTTAGAAAGGATAGGGCATGGATATCTCCTTGTGGGCCCAATAGACTCCTCTCCCTTTCCAAATCAGGTTGGCTTTCTCCTCCTTCTTTGATGCTTTGGGACCCTTACATTTTCCTCAAATTTTTGCTTCTTTTTCATCACTTTACCTAACCCAAGGCTTTTGGAAATAGTAGCAGAGAAGTTCATTTTTAAGTAGGAGGANGAGGTAGGTGAAAAAATACAGTTTTTTTTTTTTCTGATTCTTTCGGTGTAGTGAAAAGGAAACATAAACCATCTCTGTTGTCCTTTCATATTCATCATGAATGCACTATACACTCTTTTTAATCTTGTGAACAGTGATGTATAAAATAATTCTAAAGCTGGATGTGGTGATACCAGCACCTGAGAGATTGAGGTAGAATGATCAAATGTTTTGTTTGTTTGCTTTTTAAGATATTTTATTATTTTTTAAATTATGTGTAGGTGTATATCTGCTTGTGGGTTTGTGCATGTGAGTGCAGGTGCCTGGAGAGGCCAGATGGTGTTGGGTCCCTTGTAGCTGGACGTACAGAAGGTTTTGAGCCACCTGATATGAGTGCTGGGAGTTGAACTCAGAGCCCCTGAGCCATCTTTCCAGCCNTGATTTAAAAAATTATTTTTTTCTCATTCTTGAGACAAGGACTCTCTATGTAGCCTTGGCTCACCTGGAACTTGCTATGTAGACTAGGCTGGCCTCAAACTCCTAGAAATCTTAGTCAGAAGCTCATCATTACTATTACAACTCCTGGAAACCAGCTGTTTTTAACTATTTGTGATAAGGGGTGGTGGTAGTGTCTGTGTTGGGGGGATGCAGCATTAGGCCCATTTGTCATGAAATTTACTATAAAACTGGGCTAAAGATTTTTTTAACTCATGAATCCAAACAAATAAAATACAAAATTTAGAGAGAATTCAGTATTTAATCTTTAAACTTTGCTTTCATAATACAGTTTATTTTTAATTACTTTCTTAGCATATAAAATAATTATGACATTTCTATCAATGTGTATCATTGTGCTTCCCTCATATCCATCCTTTTGCTCTTCTTTGCTCCCTCCCGTTCTCCTNTTGGTTCATTTCCTTACTCCAAAATAATTTTTTCCTCTTTCATGTCACCCAAAATAACTTAAAATACAGACCTTAACAAATGGGGTCCCACATACCTCTCCAATGTAACAGGCTATTGCCATTGTTCTTAGATATCCCTTAGAACTTGATGGTAAGATCCCATTGCTGATGACACCTCATACTTGAGTCATAAACATTGAGAAATCAAGTGGGTACTGACCTAAAGCCTTTGTCTCTACTGACTAGCTTTCATAGTGCTGGTAGATGCTATGCATTTTATCAAAAGAGAAAAGTAATCAGTCTCACCCAGCTCTGAACCCTGAAAGCTACAATAATGATTAGTCTGGCTAGATAGGCCCCCTGGTGCAATAGTGGCATGAATGTTACAGGAATAGCCAACCGTTTTCTAAATGCAACCAAGGCATGCTCCACAAGATGAAACCCATACCTGGTACCATTAATGAGGCCTAGAACATGTGGCTAGACAGGTCATGGTCCTTACGGGAGAACTTACTGTTATTATTCTGCTAAATAGACATAGTGTTAAAATGACTCCTGATCACATATTGCTATATTCATAGATCAGTGCATCTCTCAGTAGTCATCGGAGAAGCTGCTTGTGATAGATGGCAATTAACACAGAAACCCACAACTGGTCATCATGCAGAGAATAAGACTGCAGAATGCTCAGCCCTAAATGGAACATCCGTATCACACCCCTCTCCCCAAAAGTCAGGGATCTTCATGAAATAGGGGGTGGGAGGCCTTTGTTTGCTCAAGCCAGATGAAATCCAAACATGGAGAAGGTGAGCCCCAAGTCCCACCAGTAGCTGAGGGTTGAGGGCCTGTTGGCATTTGATAACTGCTGAGAGAGGGAAAGTCAACTTACTTTACTTACCAAGTCACCCCTGGTAGGTCAACCATACTCCAGAGCAGGACCCACTCCCAAGAGTAATTGGGCAACACAAACTCAATAGGTTTTTAAAAGAGCAGGGCAGGAGGAGAGGAACAAAACATGAAGTTGTGTGGGAAGGGAGGTAAGTGTGGATCTGGGAGGAACTGGGGTGAATATAATCAAAATACATAGTATGAAATTTTCAGGGCTGGGGAGATGGCTCAGTGGTTAAGACCAAAGAGGACAGTTATAAAAGGAAATAAATAGTTTTAAAATAATATAATAAAGTCTTTAANGAGAGAAGTAATGTAATAAAAAAAGAATAAGTCATGTCACGTAGAGATGGGAAAAACACAAGGAGTCTGGATCCTATATGTTATTGTGTTGATTTTTGAATTTTTTGAATGAATGGTAATGAGCAAAAGACAGCTGCTGGCAGACATGGGCTTGTGAATGAGACTACAAAATTGAAACAACCTAGATACTTTAGAGCTATCTTACTTTAAAAAAGAAATAAAAAAAATTGCCAAATGGAAATCAAAAATCCTTTGGAGTTTTGTTCCCACAGGAGATGAGAGGTTGTGGATTCATTCCAGAATAATATGGATCAAGTACAATCAGGGGAGACCTCCTGAATCTTGACAGTGATATCTATCAACAAAGGCTACTGCTGATCATCCCAGGACTTGGTCATTATCTCAAAATTTTCTCAGGGTCCCCCAAAGATTATCAGCACCCCCAATCAACAGGAAGTAGTCTAAAGAACTACACCCTTATTCCCAAAAATAAATTATGAATGTTTATTTTCATTCAAGGGGGTTGGTTATAAATTGTTACTGGTCATAATCGATCTTTTTCTAAGAAGAAAGGGGGATATGATGTAAAAATGATGGAAAAAATAGATAATTATAATAAAAAAGGGTAGATTATTGAATCTACTTTAATCCAAAAAACAACTGTTAATCTCAAAATATTTTACATTGGTATGGATTTTAGTTTATTGATATAAATTTAAAGTCAATTTTGTTACATNGTATGTATATTTCTACTCTTGTTTAAGGTATTGTGTTTATATAGCTCATTTAAAAATATAAAGCAAAATTCTAGTTTTTGAAAACTCTTATTATAAACTATATAGGATAATCAGAAACATAGGTTAATAATTAGTCATTTATGATGATCAAATTTGTAGATATGTTAGATGTGCTTTCAAGAGCATNTAAAGATATATTTTAGATAGATGGTCTTCAAATACCCCAAAGACCTATAGAATATGGCATTTAAAATATTTTATTAACCTAAGGTTTTTTATGACAATGACACATGTCTGCTCCTGGAAGCACTAATCTACTTCGGAGAAGATGATGGGCATCAAAGAAACTCCATATGGAGTTTATTTTCTTTGTGGCAAAAGTTAGCCACTGGGCAAGAAAGTGCTCTTGCCTTGACTGCTCCAAATTGGACAAGTAGGACACAAAAGAAAGTGACTGCTGAACTTTGCCAAGACAAAGTAGGACAGCCCTTCAGAATACCCTGCTTCACAGAAAAGTCTGTCANATATGGTAGGTCTATAGACCGAAGATGGATGCCCCAACGTTGCAGAGGAAACTTGGGTGACTGTCAAGTCAGCCAGCTGTCATTTTTCACATTTTTTGGAAGTTGCTTGCTTGCACTTCTTGCTTACTCAGGTGATATTATTTCCTTCTGGGGTCTGGAGTTGAAGACTTTATAGTTATAGTTTCCCTTGTTACCAGATTCAGAAAAGAAATTCACTAAAGAGCTGTAAAGAGTATAGGGTTGATAGACATTAAAAGATAGTTTTGATAATGCAAGTTAGAATAGAAAGTGAATTAGGTATAACTTTTGGACTCACCAAGATAGGATAGTTAATGGAGCATTTTCTCTGAACTTGTCAAATGTTTATGGACTAGACATTGTTGATGTATTTGTTGCCTGTATATATTGTATATAGTTATTGTACTTATTGTATATAGTTTTTCTTATATTAGCTATAACTTTCTTGTTTTACTTTAGACAAAAGAGGGGAAATGTGGTGATATTTTGTTTGTGCTCTAACAAATAAAGCCTGCTTGAAGATCAGAGGGTGGAGCTAGCTACTAGCTAACCATAGAGGTCTTTAGGTCTGTCTAGACAACAGATGGGAAGTGATATGGCTGGNTGGAGAGAGGAAGTGATAAGGCGGGGTGGAGACAGGAGCTCACCCCCTTTTTGGAGGTAAGAAGTGACTTTGGCTGGCTCCTTTATGTCTCTGATCTTTCAGAATTTACCCTGATATCTGACTCTGGGTTTTTATTATTAAGGCCAATTAGAATTGATGCTACATACTAACAACTTCTAAACTCTGATAAGGACTTCATGACTGCATCACAATGTGGCAGATGGCATCACAGTGAGTGGATATACAAGAAGAAGAGGTTCCATGGTAAAGCAAGAAGCAAGTGTTGATCACTATGGTAGACCAATATTAATCCCTTCCAAGGGTAGGAAACCCCCTAATGATTGTGCACTAGCCTCTGTCACACCACCTCAGCCTCACCACATAAGGACCAAGCTTCTAACACAGAAAAACTGTGAAAGACACTCTAAACATATCCAAACCATAGTGGTTATCTACAGCTTCTCTTACATCTTCTTACTGAGTTCCTTAAGATTATTTTGAATGCCTTTTGAAGCAATGTAATAAATTTCTATTCATTTGGGGTTAGTCACCCAAGAATTAATGCATTCCTTTCAAGTGTCAGCCAGCATTCTGTTAAGAATTTTTGCATTGGGGCTACAAGATGGCTCAGTGGCAAAAGCTTTTGCCAAAAAAAGCAAGAGAATCAGAGTTCAGTTCCCAGACCCTGTAAATGCCAGGTGGGTATGGCACTCTGCCAGCAATTCCATCCTTGTAAGGAGACAGGGAATTTCCGGAGCAAACTGTCTAGTAAGACCCTACCTCAAAGAACAGGGTAGAAGAGTGAGCGAAGATTCCCAATGTCAACCTCAGGTTTCTGCATGTGTATGCACATGTGTACACACATAAAAACATGCATGTATATGCACACATAGGACACACATGTGTATCATGTAAAAAGAAAATAATTTTTGTGTTCATGTTTATGAGTTTATACAGGTGTGCAACTTTTCTTTCTTGTGATGGCTTTATCATGCTTTGCTATCCAGGTAGTACTAGCCTTGAAGAGCATGTTAGGTAGTATTCCCCATTCTGAGATGCAGAAAATCAAGCTTGGTTTCTTTCACAATACACAATGCTTCTGTGAACTCTAGATGTATGGAGGATTTTTTTTTCTCATCAAATGATATTTAATCGGATTTTTCAGGAGAGGGAAAAAATCCAATATATAATCCTATATTTTGAAACTACAGTCACAACGAGACCTTTTTAAAGTCCTGTAAACTTGATACTAACTTACTAGGAACCAAAAGGGATCACTTTCAGCCATGATCTCTCAGAATTTTTTCTTCAAGATTTTGTGGGTCATTCTGGTGATTAGGGAACGAAACCCAAATCAGATTTCAGTAGATCACACTGTCACCCAGATTTGTACGACGAGTGATTGCATGCTTTGTAAGCAACCATTTATTTCCTTGTTGAAGGAGACAGTCTCCTTTTGTTTCTCCTCTTCCCCACACACTCAGGGACGCCCATCAGGAGATGCCTTTATCCAGATGAAGTCCGCAGACAGAGCATTCATGGTTAGAACCAGAAACCCATGGTAATAACTGCTCACCATATTTTTCATAATGAAAGAGAAACTACATGTTTGTCCTTCTGAGTCTGGGTTACCTCACTCAGGATGATATTTTCTAGTTCTATCCGTTTGCCTACAAATATCATATGGTCATTGTTTTCCTCTGCTGAGTAGTACTCCATTGTGTATATGTACCACATTTTCTTAATCCATTCTTCAGTTGACAGACGTCTAGGTTGTTTCCAGGTTCTGGCTATTACAAATAATGCTGCTATGAACATAGTTGAGCATGTAGTATGGAGGATTTTAACCTTTTTTTAAATTTAAGACAAAAAAGGGGAAATGTGCTATTTTGTTTGTGCTTTAACAAATAAGCTTGCCTGGAGATCAGAGTGTGGAGCCAGAGGCCAGGCAGTGGTGGCACACACTAGAGGCCAGGCAGCGGTGGCACACACTAGAGGCCAGGCAGTGGTGGCACACACTAGAGGCCAGGCAGTGGTGGCACACACCACTAATACCAGCACTTAGAATCTGATGCCTTTTAGCCCAGCACTTGGGAAGAGGAAACAGGAAGTGATATGGCTGGGCAGAGAGAGGAAGTGATAAGGTGGGGTGGAGACAGGAGCTTGGCCCTTTCAGTTTGAGGATTCCTAGAGGTAAGAAGTCTTTCTAGTGGCTGGCTACTCTGCTTCTCTGATCTCCAGACAAGCTTTATTTGTTAAAGCACAAACAAAATATCTCCACAACCCACACCCCAGCAAGCAATCACTTCTGCAGCAGGCCTCAGCAGAGTGTCCTCTGATTCAGCTTAACTCTGACACTATCTGCTTGGATCCCATAGGTTGAGTGCTCAGTCCCAAACATTATCTCACTTCTGGTACAAATGCCAAGCCCTAGTTTATTTTACCAAGGTATCCGACAGACCATCGATAAGGCAACTGTATTAGTCTTTTTTTTTCACTGCTATGACAAAATACCAGGGCTCAAGAGATGACTCAGTAATTAAGAGCACTTACAACTCTCATAAAGAACTTAGGTTCAATTCTCAACACCCATATTAGTTGGCTTACAACAGCCTAAAACTCAATTCCAGGAAATCTGACACTCTTCTGGCCTCCACAGGNACTTGCATGCAAGTGGTTTATGCAGGCACACACATATATACATACTACTAAAAAAAACCCAAGGCTAGGCACTTTACAAAGAAAAAGGGTTTATGTAGCCTAGTCATGGGAGTTCAAGGGTATGGTGCCAGCTTTTGCTCCTCTCTTGTGAGGTTGTCCTAGCAGATGGCCTCACAATGGCAGGAGTGCAAGAATGGTCACTTAATGAAACTGGAAGCAGATAGCAGAGAGGAACCACTTTTTTTCTTTAATGATAGCTCACTCTGTGGGAACTAATGCACTCTGCAAGACCAGCATTAATACTTTTGAAAGGCAACATCCCAATGACCTCTTTATCCTGTAATAAACTTGCCTCTTAAAAGTTTCACCACCACTTAATGTTGCTATTTTGGGGACAAAGCTTCTAACACATGAACCTTCAGGGGATGCACTTAAGCTATATCCAAACCACAGCAGCAAGTAAAAGGACTTTCCCTACACCCTGACTATATTAGTGAAAGAGAAATATGAACACCTCAGTAGAGGAATAATAAATGGGCTGTCGCTTACCTATACAATGAAATAAAATATCAGGAAAAGTGAGCCAGATTTAATATATTGTCACAAGTGAATCTCAGAAACATGATGTGTACAAAAAAGTCTAAATGCAGTATGCTTATGTAAAAATTTTAAATGTACAAAAGAATGCAGCATATTGTGTATGGGGACACATGCAACTATGTACTACCTAAAAACATGCTTAGGGATTGTTTTAGTTACCATTCTATTGCTGTGAAGCAACACCATGCCCAAGGCAACACTTATGAAAGGAAGCATTGGGGACTTAGTTACAATTTTAGAGGCTTAGTCCATTATCATGGCAGAAAGCATGGCAGCAGGCATGGCAAGCATGGTGCTGGAGATGTAGCTGAGAGTTACATCCTGATCTGCAGACAAAGCAAGAACCTGGGCTTGGCAGGGCTTTTGAAACCTCAAAGCCCACCCCTAGTGACACGCTTCCTCCCACAAGGCCAAACCTCTTAATCCTATCAAAGAGTTCCACTCCCTGGTAACTAAGCATTCAAACATATGAGCCTGCAGGGGACATTCTTATTCAAACCACCACAATGGTAGGTTTACATGTTTGAATACTAGGCACCAGTTGGTGGAACTGTTTGGGAAGGATTAAGAGGTGTGGCCTTGTTGGAGGAGGTGTATCACTGGAGGTGTGCTTTGAGATTTCAAAAGCCTTCACCATTCTGTTAGCCCTCTCTGCCTCATGCTTGTATGAGATGTGAGNTCTCAGCTACTGCTCCAGTGCCTGCCTGCCCACCTGCCTACTGCCATGCTCCCCACCATGATGGTTATTAACTTACCCTCTGAAATTGTAAGCCCCCAGTAACTTTCTTCTGTAAGTTGCCTTGGTGATGTTATTATGTCTTCATAGCAACAGAAAGGTAACTAAGACAGGGATGACCCACCAGCTTCATGTAATTGATATCTCAGAGAGTCAGAGGGAAGAATTAGGAAAGAGTTCTGGATATTCCTGTATTTTATGTAAGAATAAAATAAACAAATAAATAACTAATAGAATAAAGGAAAAGTGGATTGAGTTGGGGGAAGAATTTTAAAATCAAATTTAATTTTTCTTCTCCATTTTNTTTTTAGTTTAAAAACTTCATGCCATGATTTTGATGACAATGTAAATAGGTCTCAAACAGTAGATGTATATGTGGTATAATATGCTCCAATTTGTCCTAATTTTCAATACAAGAAGCATGTAGAAAGAGATGGTTCTAAGCTCAGAGGCTGACTGGCTGACACTGCTATCCAAGCCTTGAGAGGTTGAAGTGTACTTTGTTTAGACTAAGGTATATTCAAGGTGCAAATACAGTCACATTTTTTGAAATCTCTTTATCCTACATTTCCCTCAAAGAGTAGAACACAGACTTGGATTAGGAAGTGGCAATTGCAGAGACAGTAACCAGCAGGCATCCAAGGCATCTAGTAGTGCTAGAGCTGGCTGACATCTGCTGGTGAAGAGAGAATGANCTCAATCAGAAGTGTACTTCAGGGGTGGCAGGCTCTCTGGAAGGGGTTTTGGGGCCAGATGAGCTCCTCATTGGAAGAGAGTAGGTATGTAATTTGTGAGAAGGGCNCATTTAGAACCTTGAGGGATCTTGAACAAGTGATGAGTGGACATCTGAACATCTGTCTTCAAGAATAGTCAAGGCTATCCCACTGTCTACCTGCAATCTGGGCTGTAAAACTCCCACACATGCCATACAAAGACAAACTTGAATTCTATCTTGTTCCAAACCCCAGGAAGACCACTGACTCCCCTCTCTTCCTGAAGGGAGCAGGCAGCTCTGATCTGAATACAGAAGTCTTTTAAGGCTCATCTTCCCACCTGAAATGGCTGTTTTCACAATGAAGACCTGTTCACACACCCCCATGTATGCACTCAAGACCAATTAGCCTTGATGACCTGATACAAGGCCCACAGTTAGATCCACACCTTGATCAGATGATAAGTAACAAAGGGCATGGCCATTTGCGCCTAGACATGCTTTTGTCTCCAGAGAACCTTGAAGTGGTTCAAGGTGGGAACACAAGAGCTCTGAGCTTGGAGACATCCTGCAGCAGTGTGAGTAGGTGGCTGACAGTGGCAGCTGAGCTTCAGTGTGGGAGAGGCAAAGTCACGCATTTAAGGAAAAAATAACCTGAAATACACTTTAAAAAGCAGGAGGGGCTGTCATGGGCAGGCCCCCGCAGACCCTCCTCCAGGGCAGTTCCTGTTCCTATGGAGGGATGGGGTAGGGGTGCAGGTGGGAAGTGCTGCAGCAAAGGGAAATTGAGGATGTGGGAATTCAAAGTCCTCTGCTGGGAAGGGACTTCGGGTAAGCAGAAGAGATAACCTCCCAAGGTCCTAAGGAGAAGAGTTTGGNAGGTGAGGTTCTGAAGATCCTGACAGAGTAAGCGGGGAGACATAAGGAATTTATGTATTACCCCTTCCATAGACTCTCTAGGNTCCCAGGCNTGTGGCCACTGAAAACAATCTCTCATCCAGACCGGGAGACCTTTGAAGGCCATGTAGGACAGTCCCTCTAGAAAGAGGAGTGACAAATGCCAGCCTGAGCTGTAAAAGTACTCAGTTATTTGTGGCTGTCTTAAAAAACAACTTTCAAATAAGACAAATGTAGGAAATTTTTAGAAAGCTTTTCCCCTTCTGCAACTACTTTTACTGTTTCATATTTTTCTTCATTTGGCATGTCTTTTCAGATATATGAGCATACATAGCCTACTGTGTGCTTGGCCTTATTGCCCAAGGCTGGGACAATTTCCTTCCTGTCTGTGCCTGACTGAGATCTCAGAAGCTGGCTGGTTCTACTACTGGAGGAAAAGAATGTTTTCCATGGAGGCACTTGGCCCAGAGCCACAGAGATGAAAGCAGACATCTATTTCCTGTGCTGACTTTGGTCATCTCTATGCTCCCATACCAACAATGAAGTACACAGTAAGTACCCCCATGAATGCCCTCCATGACTGAAAACAAGTGGATGCTGCCAGCAACAAAAGTCCCCAAGTCCATTAAACACCTGAGAGCATCACAAAGTCCATTCCTTGTCAATGTTTGTCCAATAGCCCCACCCATTCCTCCAATAACACCCACATCTACTATGCCTCCTACTGTTGAGGAATATTTGTTTAACTATGCAAAGATGTGTTGCATTTGTTTAACTATGTAAAGATGTGTTGCATTTGTTTAATCATATAAAGATGTGTTGCTGTTTTATCTTGTCTGCTTAAGGCACCTGATTGTTCTAATAAAAAGTTGAATGGCCAATAGCAAGGGAGGAGGTATAAACTGGACTTCTGGGCAGGGAGAGTAAGTAAGAGGAGCAATTTAGCCTCAGAGGAGAAAGAAAAGAGACCCCAGGGAGACACCAGGGGCCAGACAGACAGATACAGAGAAAACAGGAAAGTAGGACATACAGAATGAAAGAAAAGTAGAGTCCTGAGGCAAAATGTAGATGAATAGAAACAGGTTAAATTAAGTTAAAAGAGCTAGTAGAACAAGCCTAAGCTAAGGCCAAACATTCATAATTAATAAGTCTCCATGTCTTTATTTGAGAGCTGGTTGGTGGCCCAAAGAAAGTGCCAACTACACCCTACCACCTGTATGTTATCATAGGCATGCTATTGTGTGGATCCTACCATGTGGATTCCACCATCTGCCAGTTATTGAGAACATTCTAGATACGTGGCCAGTTCTGCCCATACAGAGCAGAGGAGGCCAGGCCTACCACACAGGTTCAGGGATAGTCAAATAGCAGGCTTGGGGTTCAGCCATTTCTACCTATGAGGGAGTAATTACTGTGATGGCTATAAGCTGACAGAGTAATTGACACAGGCTCTAGGAACTGGACTTAGGAAAGGAAGCCAAGCAAGCCTGGATCACGGTGGTCCTGCTGTAATAGGTAGACAGGTGATAGGGACCTCATCTCTGCTTCCTTGAGTGACAAGTATGTTGGAGTCCTTGGGTTCCTCTGTCTTCTTGTCTATAAACCAGATGTTAACAGTATCAGGGTCTCAAGAGAACAAGTGATATAAATGGCATGAAGCGCCAAGAGCAGTGGAGTCTGTCCACTGCTGTTTATCATTGCTGCTATTATTACTGCATCATTCTCAAGGCCCTTCCTTCCTCCTCTCTACATACTTGCT
This sequence comes from Neotoma lepida, assembly GCA_001675575.1. NCBI lineage: Eukaryota > Metazoa > Chordata > Mammalia > Rodentia > Cricetidae > Neotoma > Neotoma lepida. The sequence continues at coordinate 682,648 of LZPO01116975.1, forward strand.
CTCACCTAGGTAGTCTCCCCTCCTCCCTAACACATGCCCCTCATAGAGAAAGATTAAAATGGCCCTCTTGATTGCCACCAGGGCTCACCCATATCTGATAACGGGCCCTTCCTCCATATGGACTTCCCTCATATACGGTACAGGCCTTTTATTTGCCTGGAATATCATTGTAGGTCCTCACATGTATTAAGTCCCTGGATTCCCCATTGGAAACCCTCATCAGTTCTTCCCCATCCCTGGGCAAACCATGTTAAAAAAAATGTTCCTTTTTCTGAACTTTTTTCTGGGTAAAGCAACACAACATGACCAAATCTCAGGAAAATGTTGCATCAATAGTAGAGATGAACACCAGGCGGTGGTGGCACACACATTTAATCCCAGCACTCGGGAGGCAGAGGCAGGCAGATTTCTGGTGAGCTCAAGAATAGTCTGGTTTACGTATTGAGTGCTAGGCCAAGCAGAGTTAAAAAAAAAATGAGATCCTGTCTCAAAAAATAGAGAAAAGGAAAAAAAGGAGATGAAGAAAGAGGTCAGTGGGTGAGTCAGAAACCATTTCAAAGGAAAAATTCTCGGCNGGGCCCCAGCAGGAACAATAGGGAGCTCACAGAGGTTACGTGGAACCTGTATGCCCTGCTCATTGCTGTAAGAAGGACCAATGAAGGGCCAGAAGAGCTTGCCTCCTTGTCTGACTCCTTCCCTCACCATAGTTGGCCATGAATGGAAAGTGGCCAAAAAAGCATGAATTTTGTAGGGTATCCTGTGTTAAGAGATTTTATNGATCTGACAGTGACATTCCATTGAGGATCAATGGCTGATAAAGTAAAATATCACAAGATCAGGGACTCTCTGAGAGAAACTCACAAGTATAAAATACAGAACACAGAGACTAAGAATACTGGGTTGAACATATCTGCCACAGGACTGTTGTCCATGACTATCCTCCTGGCCAAACAAATTTCATCTTTGGAAGTTTGGCTATTCCTGCTTGCAAAAGATCATCCCAGCTGGGTTTGTTGATGCTCTCTAGTCACTCTGTACTACCTACCATATGTAATTCTGCCTTAATTGCACAGGGCCTCATCTAGAGTATATAGGCTGGGAGATTGTCAGGGGGAGTTCATCTATGTGACTATGGGAAAGTCATCATTCCTGCTGAGTAAAGACTTTCCAATGGTGCCCTTTGGTAGGGAGCACCCATACCCCTCACCTATGCTTTATAAGTAAACTTGATAAACTCATTGGCTCCCCAGAGTGAACTCTAGTGAAATCATACCTCAGTTTGTTGTTGGAGCCTTAGGAGGAGGAGACATTGGTTTACATCTCCCCCTGGGAAGGAAGTTTAGCAACAGAATCACCAGGCTTCTCCTCTTATCCCAGGAACTGCTCCAGATTTCAATTTTGAGAACATAAGGATAGTTGTTTGCTACTGTCCTAAATTAATTTCTTTCTCCCTTTTNGGATTTTTTCCTGTTGATTAAGCAGTAAACTAAGCTGGGGCACTGGGCTCTGGAAATTAGACCTGTTGACATGAGGCACAGCAGTGCTCTCAGATAAGGTGGAACAGGTATATAAGCTACTAGTGCTTAATTATGTGCTCGCTCATTTTTCTTAAGGTCTCTGCAATTNATTACTTTTCTCTGAGGTCTTAGTGAGAAGAAATACTTTGGGGTGATGATGACTTTGGGGAATACTGTAGGACAAGCCCATCTTCACAAGGATGTGCCAAGTGGTCAACACTAGAGTTGCATGTAGCAGGCTCTGAGTAACATGCATGGAGCCTGGGGATTTAGCCTAACAGCCTACCCCTTGCCCAGATCCCAGAACATCTCACTATGAACCCACTGAAATGCCTTGACACTAGTAATGGTCTTCTTTGTCTGCCTATTCATACTTGGATATGGCCTCAGGGGCTCCTGTATGTTCATCCTATGGCATAATACTGCAGCTGGAGGAAGGCAATGTAAGATCAGGGGCCCACAGCTAGGCTACAAAGCCAAGAATGGATTCCACTTGTGTCTCAGATGCCCAGGTCACTTATCTGACCTGACCCTCAAACACCACAAGAGACCATGTGTAGTGTTACTTCATGTCACCCTGAACAGAGCATCCTTCTAAGACAATGCATGAAAATGCAGGTATTAGTGTCCACTGATTCTGTAATAAAACATGGCTTGCTTGTCCTAGCCCCTTAAAACTAAGCTCCTTCCCCCTAAGGACAGTGAGCTTCTCCTGCTGAACAAATAATGCCTTACAAATAGTATTTAGCATGTAAAAACACTAAGATGTGTTTGTGTCTAATTTTGGAAGAAAGGCCAAGAAGTGACTTATTTTCCAAGTAACACAAAGAATCAGCTTGAACAACTACTTAAAGCTTCAGGAAAGAAGAGTGGACATGAATGAAGACTGCTGTGAGTTGGAGTGTGGAGTGGGGTGGTAACNGCCTCATAATCCTCTCTCTATGCCAGGTTCCTTGAGAACTGATCTTTATAGGAAACTGACTTCAACAATAGTGGGATTCCTTTTCTCCAGTAAGCTTTAAAAGTGAAACTTTGCTACCCCACATCTCATACTCACCTCTGTAAAAGTGGAGCTAACAATATTTATGGACTTGGGACGTAGGAACACCAAATCTTGAAGCATTNATCTAATTCATTGGTCTTGTAGAAGAAGCTAATTTGCCCAGGTCTAGGGGAAAGCCCCCACTTTCAACATCCCAGGTTCCCCATGCTTCCCTGGTCAGACAATATGCACAAATGTCATAATGCTCTGCCTTCCCTGGCCTCAGAGGGTCTTGCCCACCCCAGTCCTTCCTGCAAAACTTCCATTCCAAGAAAAATCTGATATGAAAAGATGCCACTGACCTTGACAGACAATTTGAAAGACTTATGAGGCATCTAACATTTTGAGCTATGTGAAATGTGCAAGACTAAACACCTTAGGAAAAAAAACAAAGAGGACTAACTTGGTGCATCTATGCATCCTATAGATTCACTCCATCCAGGCTGCTTGTGCTCATCCACAAGGCTGCTGAGTGGACCCAGGAGAGTGGCCNATACCCACCTGTGAGGTCTCTGCTCTCAGTTGGAAACACCTGGCAATATCACATGCTTGGATTTGAGTAGATAGGAGAAAGCATCTTAAGTNATTTTATGCTGCCATTTGTAACATTTCTGCTTAAGCTGATGGCCAGTTGGCTACTAATGTGGCACAGGAGTGCTGGACTGAATAGACCAACAGCAGGACCAGAGAATCAGGCTTAGCCTTTTTTTTTTTCACCTTGCCCCAAGATATCAAAGGTTTGATATAGGTGAGAACCAAGAAAGCTAGACATGAGTGATGATAGTTGTCTGGACTGACCCTTTGATCAAATCCTCAAGCTTCAAAGGAAATGTCTAAGCATAGGTAAGACCAGTTCTCACCACCATAGATTGGCCCATGGCTGNTGATGGACCTTGCCGCTCTTCATGGAAATGGGATTGGAGTACCCTCCTCCTCTAGTGCCCTTGCTGTAGAGGGCAGCTAGCTAGGTCCCAGCTGGGGTAGGATGCCTACAGTCACCAAAGATACAGGGGAGTTCTGGGCAGGGCATTTGGGAGGTGAGGAAAGGTGCCATCACACAGCCTGCAACTGGGAACTGTGCCTCCTCCTTCACAGAAATAGCGTTTTGCACATTGAAGAGACTACCCAGTATTCCATGACTCTTCTGGCCTCTGGTGATTGGTATGGGTGTTTGCACATGCAGAGGAGCTGCTCCCCTCCTCCACATGAAAGAGACACATCTTTTGGGCCAGGGCTTTGCTCCCAGCTGGCCTGTGAGTCGCTACCTGCCTGGTCTCACTAGTCCAGGCACATGAAGGTGGGATCACCTTTTTCCAAGCCTGCTTGACTTCCAGCCAGCCCACCAGAAGGATGGAGACACTCCGGTCATAGAGAACTTATTTCATTTGTGTGTAAATGGTTACACGCATATTAAACTCACTTTAAGGTATGTCCTTCACATTCATTAAGGCTATTAAAGTGGTGTACTTTAAATGAAATGCTATATAATCAAAATTACCAGATTATTGAGTTAACAGGAAATTTATCTTTGCAGAAAAACTAGGACTTTGATTTTTCAAAATAGGATTAAACTGTTCATATGTATTAACCAAAAATAAAACCTACTGCTTTGCAGTAGAAACCACACAGCCAGTTTCCAAAAACAGAAATGAAGGGGTCTGGCATCAGTGTCTCCACGCACAGCAGTTAGCTCAGAGACAGGTTGGACCTATTCAACCGCTAGCAGAACACAGCTGTTCTAACTCAGCATTTGTCTGTTCCAATTCAGCCACTCTCCCCCATGCTGATTTGAGTGTCGACATCCTCTAATTCCAAGCTGATGAACATTCTCCAATAACATAGCAATCAATTTAATAAAGGAACTCACCAATGTCAAATTGCAATAAATTTACCAAACATTTTCACTGTTTATGGAGAGCTTTACAGTAAGAAAGTGTCGACAGAAGCAGGCACATCCGGGTACAAAGTGTTGCTGTTGGCTGCTGTTCTTCACTTCTGTTNCTACAGTTCCAACTGCTTTGTACTCTCAGCCGAGGTCCTCCACACGAAATTCACCTTTGATAAGCGTTCTGTTCTTGCCCATTCGACCCAGGACCTCCGAGCGCAGTCCTGGGGTACGGACTTGTCTAAGAGAAGTGTGATCGGCAAGCCCACCCCAACCATTTATTGTAAACTTTAAAGGGAGTCCGGATACGAATGACAGAGGGGAGACACCTCCTCACACAAAAAGGAGAATACCAGAGTGTCCTAGGGTCTCGCAGATCTCACAGGACCAGGCCAGAAAAGTGCCATGCCACGCGCAGGCACAACGCCAAGCAAAGCCCGACTGCTGCCCTTTAGGATGGCCCAGGCCGATCGGGCCTGGACTCAGCAGGCCCGGCTAGGCTCCCAAGGGCGCGCCATCTCACAGGGCGGCCGACAGCAATAGGGGTAGGAGGCGTTAAGGTCGGGGTCCGAGGGCGCGTACCCTGGCAGCTCCACCGACGGGTGCCCGCCACAGCACACCTCCACGCCCGCCTCGTCAAACGCGTGGAAGACGCCCACGTTGATGTAGGACACAGCGTGGTGCGCCGCGAAGCTCGCGCAGTCTCCTGGGGTGGTGAAGTCGGATTCCTCCGGGGACAGGATGGAGGCCTCGCTGGGCCGTGGCTGCAGCCGCCGCCCCCTTTTGCCCCGGCGGCCGCGCCGGGTCCGGGAGGCTAGCGGCTGAGTGCGGAGCCCAGGTCCGCCCCGCGGCCGCGCCAAAGACCGGCTTGCTCTCCGCCGGCCGCGCCGGCCGCGCCGGGCCTGCGACGACTTGTAGTTCTTGACCAGCAGAAGGCTGAGCAGGCCCAGCAGGCACTCGAGAGAGTTGAATACAGTGGAGAGCACCAGGCCGCGCTGGTAGTCCTTCAGCTGGCGGCATTTGGCGGACGTGGCGCTGTCCAGGGTGCTGCGGGCGCGCGGCGTGCTGGAGCCCGGGGCTACAGGGCCAGGGGCCGGGCCAGGGACAGCGGCCGGCGTGCGCGGGGGCAGGCAATAGTGGGAGTACTTGCGTTCCACTAGGGACACTGTGTCGCCGTCGATCACTGCTCCTGCAAAGGCGCTGAGGACCCCGAGCATGAAGACCAGGACGCCTAGGAGCAGCAGGTTCTGGCTATTCACCCGCCCCAAGGGCCCGGCAGCCGCCCGCGTCTCTCCAGGAGAGGGCTCCGGAGCGCCCGTTGGAGATGCGGGGACCCCAAGTCCCGAGCCCGTCCCGGCCCCTGACCCGGCAAGGGGCGCCTCCCGGGGCCCGCAGCACAGCAGGGCGGCGCCGAGCAGTGAGAGGCCGGCGGCCAACAGCAACCCGGAGTAAAAGGCGCCGGCGGCCGCCCCTAGCCGGAACGGCTCCCCGCGCAGCTCAGAGCCCAGAGAGAAGCACTTGAGGCCGACGGCGGCGGCGCTGAGCGCGCAGGCGAGCAGCAGGCTGGAGGAAAGCGCGGCGCAGGCCCCGCGGACGCTCCACTTCATCCTCCGCGCCGGAGCCGGCCCGCACCCGGCGCGCCCGCCGCCGCCCGCCGCCGCCCCCGCCGCCTGCGCCTCCTCCCGGCGCCGCGCGGCCGGACCGCCGGCCTCCTCTTCATCCTCCCGCGTCCTCCCGAGCTCGCGCCGCCGCCACTGGAGCCCGCATCCTCCGCCTCCCGCCGCCGCTGCGACCCTGCACCGGGAACCGAGCCGGCACGGAAAACCGCAAGGNAGCAGGCAGAGCAGAATTTGAAACAGCATCCTACCGGTCCTGCGCCTAGTGAATGATGACTCGCCAGAAAGCAAAGACGCAACCCTGCCCCCGTGCTGTCTCTTATACACATCTAGATGTGTATAAGAGACAGCGGCCCCCCCACCCGCGGCTCCGCGCGCCTCGCCCTGACACCACCCTCCGCGGCCCCCTCCCGACCCTCGGGCCCCCAGGACTCCCCTCCTGTCCTCCCCTAGGAAAGGGGCCCCTCGCCAAGTCTCCGCCTTCCTGTCCTCCCCCTGTCAATGTCGCTGTCCAGCGTCCGCCGCCTTAGGAACGCCACTCCACCTGGGCCTCCTTCTCCAGGGACCCCCTGGGCCCCACCCCCAGGACCTCCCACCTCTGGAAGCCCTGCATTTGCTTTTCCCAATCCACTAGGCAGCTTGTCTCCACGCCCACCTAACCGGACCAGGAAGCCCGAAGAAGTTAGCAGGGGGTTTCAGCGATAAGGGGTTGGTATAAGGGAGAGCCTGGGGGAGGAAAAGGGGAAGGGGACAATGTCCAGAAAAAATAGAGGAGGGTGAGCAGGGTATTCGGAGATGGAGGACGAAGTGTGTTTCTTTGGGAAGTGCTGGCATGTAGAAGTGTGTGTTGTGTGCATGTCTGAGGGGTATGCATAGGCCTTATAGTATGGGGTGTGGGAGAGTGGTGTGCGCATATGTATTGTGTGGTTGGGGGAGAGGTGTGTATTCCGAAATGTGAGTAGGGCGAATACAAGGTGCATTGTAGTGTGTGCGGTGTCCAGGCGTGCGGTGCGGTGAAGCGTGGTGTATATGCAGGAGAAGGTGTGTGAAGAGTATTGTAGGTGCTTGGGGGTTGGGAATAAGGTGTGCCAGAGAACTGGCTGGAGATTTCTTTCCGAGGACCAGCCACGGAGCAAGGCCGGGATGAAGTCTTGGGAAGAGCCTCAGGTGAGTTGAGCTTTGGGTCCAGTCCCGTCTCCAGATCTGGCAGAAAATTTTCTCAAACGCAGGTGAATGAATTTGTCCTGCGCTCAAGTGCGCAAGGGAGAGTGCTGTGGTAGCTCAAATCCGTACTTGGACCTTTTGAGGCCTCCCTCGGGCAGCCCCGCCCTGGCCCGCAGTCCNGGGTATGGATGATTCAGGCCGCCTGCGCAGCTTCCGAACCGCGGGTCTGTGCCTGAGACTGGGGTGGGCAGAAGCGGGGTCCGGGCGCGAGGATGGGAGAGCGTGGAGAAAACACGCCTGCGCGCCGGCCTTTGGTACATCAGGTTCCGGTCCATCAAAGGCCCAGGGACTTTCCTATTTATTACTAAAGGACCCTTCCAAAACCAAGAACTGTAGTGCCTGGGGAAGGCGCGCCCATGTGTCCAAGGCAGCGCTGGGGCCCTCGCCCACCCCTCCTAGAAGCCACTTGCTGGTGGGTGTATGGAGGCCTTCCAAAGACTCCCGGACGTTTGCGTGGGTTTCACTTCGGCCCATAGCTTCAGAAAGANCGAACCAGCCTCTCTGTATTTTTAGCAGGCAGAGCAGAATTTGAAACAGCATCCTACCGGTCCTGCGCCTAGTGAATGATGACTCGCCAGAAAGCAAAGACGCAACCCTGCCCCCGTGAGCTTGGCTCGTGGCCCAGGAGGCTCCGCGAGCCTGCGTGCGCGTAAGGATCGTGGCGCCCACGCTTGAGAGCAGAGCTCAGTGCAAACTTCCAATGGTTCTTCCAGTTTCCAGGGAAACAAGATTTGGAGCTGCTGCTATTGCAGAGCTACCCCTCTGCTTCCCATACCAGAGCCCTGCGAATGGCTGGGCTTGGGGAGGAAGGGATTGAGGACACCTACTCCGTGAAGGGTGAGCTCCGACCTTAAGGTGGAAGAATTGAACAGGGCTATGGGGATTTCTTCTATCGTCAGAGGACTCATAGGAAGCAGTTCTGTTCTGGGTTGCTTCTCCTCTACATGGGCACTGCCACCCCTCTAACAATCTTTACATTTCTTAAACTCACCACAAAGCCCTTGTATATGATGTTCCCACTCCTAGGGTATATTCACNCTCCATGATAATCCTCACCTGACATTGCTTCCTCATTTCTCAAAATTTATTGTAATATTTCTTAATTGTCTCAGTTTTGTCTGAAGCCTGTCTGATCCAGTGCTATACCGAAAGACTTCAAGAATTTTCTTTTATTCACTTCTCATAGCAAGTGGTGAGGTAGGTCCTCTGTTATCCCCAGACAGGCATTCCATGAGTAAATCACCGACTGCTGGAATTGGGACCAAAACCCGGGCTCTGGACACAGGTTATGCTCCTCCAGCTGCCTTCCGGACTCCAGGCCCTGCAGAGGACTCCCCACTGTACAGGATTTCCCTGTAGTACAAATATGTGTTCCCTAACAGGTGGGTCCGGAAATGGCAGGGTAAGGGCAGTTCCACCTGCTTCTTGGGATGGCTGTTTGTGCATGTGTCTGTGATGCAGCAAATGTTGATCTGGTTCTGCCTGAAGCACAGGGTCAGGAGCCCGCATACAGGTGTTTCTTCAGCGTTGGGAATAAGGGAAGTCGCTCAGAGGGAGCCTAACTGGACAGCAGCAGGGAGAGGGGAACTCTGCTGAGAAGAATCTTTAAGCTCAACCAATTCAACCAATTCAANTTTATTCTGAGGGCAGGGGCACCACAAGATTNCAGGGGAGCATCCTGGTGTGTATTGAGAAGGAGCTCAGCTGGAATTTGGGAGAGCTAGAGGAACTCCCTCCCTGCTTGCAGTGTACTGGGACCACTTACAATACCTTGAAGTTTCTGCCTAGTATGGAGTCAGCAGAGAGTGGGAGGGGCAATCTGTGGACCCATGACATTTAAACCAAGAGTGACATTGAAACTAACCCATGTAGGATTTTAGAGCAGATTGAATTGCTTTATGTCAGGATCCTTTCACCAAAGAAGAGCTTACCATGCTCTACTATGAGCCCTCTTCAACCTCCACTTGCAGAGTCTGCTTCCCATGCATGCCAAGGAGGGGACCCAGGGTAGCTGTAGTCTAGTCAAGTGACCTGGTGGGCTCAGAGGCAGGAAGGAGAGCAACTCCAGAAACACACACACACACACACACACACACACACACACACACGCACACACACACCAGAGAGGAATCACAACACCATCAGCTACTGAGCAAGTTCCCACAGAGCCTGGTTGGGTCTGGCAGCCTCCTGGGGCAATTATCACTGTCCCACACTGAAAACAAGGAAGAAGCACTAATCCCAGAAAAGACACAGCAGAAATACATCAGCAATTATGTATTAAGGAATATTTCCTATCACTTTTGAGTCTTATTTTAATGTTTACATGTTTACTAACATTTAAAACTGCACCTCCTAAAATATTGATTCAATTAATTGAGCTCTTAATTTTTTCTACTCCACCACTTGTGTTGTTAGAATTTCTAAAGGTCTTTTAATAAAAAACCCAGAGCCAGATATTGGGGTAAATGCTGAAAGATCAGAGAGACAAAGAAACAAGTGACTGCCACATCTTACCTCTAGGACTCCCCAGCCTGAAAAAAAAAAGCCTTTAGTTCCTGTCTCCTCACGCCTTATATACCTTTCTCCACCCAGCCATTAAAGGCATGTGTGCTTCCCAAGTACTGGGATTAAAGCTGTGTGCCACCACTGCCTGGCTCTGTTTTTCTCCTAGACTGAATCAATCTCATGAGTTCAGGGTGGCTTTGAACTCACAGAGATCCAGATGGACCTCTGCCTCCCAAGTGCTAGGATTAAAGGTGTGTGCCACAACTGCCTAGCCTCTATGTTTAATCTAGTGGCTTTTTCTGTCCTCTGATCTTCAGGCAAACTTTATTAGGGTATAACAAAATATCACCATTTTTGTTCTTTATTTTATAACCTATGTCTTAGTCCACCTTCTTTTACTATAACAGAATACCATAACATTTACAAAGAACAAAGGTTTATTTAGCTCACAGTTCCAGAGATGCTTGCAACTGTGAAGTCCTTGTGCTGCTATGGCATGGTGTGTGGCATCACATGGCAAGACAGAGCAACCAAAGAACTCCTTCCATGACAAAGCTACTCAACTAATTACATCCCAAAGGTCCCACCAAACCTCATGAATATATAACTTTGTGTTTCTAGCCCATGAATTCTGAGAACAAGCAAGCACACATCATACTGGCCAAATAGCTGACATTTTCATTGTTAATTCTCACCCCCATTTTTCCAGGAATAGCCACAATTAACCTGTCACTTCAGATGGGCAGTACAGGCGTCTCTGTGCAAAACACCCTGTGAGTCTTCCAAAGAACTCACGAAACCATGGCCATGAGTTCTCAGAGATGGACGTAACAGTGTTTATTATTTTAAAAGCTTGTGTTTTATAGAATATAATCACAGAAAATATTAAATATACATATGACATCTTCATAATATTTAAGTAAGCATTTATCTAGCTTCATTCAAGATACAAGACTGAAGTGCTTGAGGATGCAGCCCAGAGCTTGTCAGCCCACCAGATCTTTTTTCCTGCATTCGCTTAGATATTTGTTAGAAGGAATGCATTCCTAACCATTATAGTTGGCTTGGCCTGGTTTTGTTTTTGTTTTATCATTTGTTTAACTTTGTACAGTGAATCACAGAGCATGATTCTCCATGTCTGGCCTCTTTTGTTCCATATATATTTGTGAAGTGTGTCCATAATGCATTGCAGCTATAACTGACTGCAGCGCTATAGCTTACTCATTTCACTGAAATAAATATCATATTGTTGCTAGTTTAGGAATATTGTATCCTGAATCATTGAGACATACAGTTGAGTAAACTGAAAATGAAATTGCTGGGTTGTGAGTAATACCATCTTTACTTTTTTGCCCTTTTGGCACTGAGGTGCAATTTATGTACAATAAGAACCACTGGTTTTAACTGTACAATTCTGTGAGTTTGGACAATTGCATACATTTATACAAGTGACCACCTCGTGACTCAGTACTGTTCCAGCTTCTGCAAAAGTTAGCCTTCTCAGCTTTTCCCCTATTCCAGGTCCATGCACTATAGTTTTTTGTTTTGTTTTGTTTTTTGTATATATATNTTTTTTTGAGACAGAGTTTCTCTGTGTAGCCCTGGCTGTCCTGGAACTTGCTCTGCAGACGAGGCTGGCCTCAAACTCGCAAAGATCTGCCTGCCTCTGCCCTCTAAGTGCTGGGATTAAAGGTGTACACCACCCTCTCCCAGCAATGCTATAGTTTTTATTACAGCATTTTGTATGCATGGACTCATGCAGTGGGCAATCTTTTCTGATTTCAATGCCTTTCAGATTTGTCCATACTCTTTTTTTTGTTTTTTTGTTTTTTTTTTT
>LZPO01116975.1:704644-721774 GCA_001675575.1 Neotoma lepida
AGGAAGAAAGAAACCACAACAAGGGAAAATACTTCTCTTACATCTGCAGAAGAGCAATTAAATTCTGGGTCAACAAACAATTCTTACAGGTCTTCAAGGGCACATCTGTACACCCAATTTCATACAGCAGCCTTCACAGCAGGTACAAAGAGGAGGCAGCCCAAATTTCTGTTGAAGGAGAAGAGGAGCTGTGGTGATATATTGTGTACCCTAATAAACTTGCCTGAGGATCAGAGGACAGAGCCAGCCACTAGATTAGACATAGAGGTCAGGCAGTGGTGGCACACACCCTTCATTAATACTATCACTCGGGAGGCAAAGATCCATCTGGATCTNTGAGTTCAAAGCCACACTGGAAACTAGAGCCAGGCAGTGGTGGCACACACCTTCAATCCCAGTACTGGGAAGCACACACGCCTTTAATCCCAGGAAGTGATGTCTGGGCAGAAAAAGGTATATAAGGTGTGAGGAAACAGGAACTCACTCTCTTTAGACTGAGGATTTCATAGAGGTAAGAACTAGTAGCTGGCTGTTCTGCTTCTCTGATCTTTCAGCTTTCACCCTGATAACTGACTCTAGGTTTTTTATTAAAAAAGACTATCTAAGATTCGAACAACAAGGAGGAGCAAAATGTGGTCCATTCACATCATGGAATATTATTCAGTCTTGAAACAGAATGAGATTCTGACACATACTGCAACAACTGTGTGAGGATATTATGCTGATGAACTAAACTAGACACAAAAGGACAAATATTTTGTGGTGCTACTGAAATGAGGGACCTAGAGTTATTGAAGTCATAGAAACAACAGTAAAATGTTAAATGTCAGGGGCCAAGGACAGGACAGGAAATTAGTGTCTAATGGGAACTGAGTTTTAGTCTAAGATAGTGCTGCAGGTAGATGGTAATGATGGCTCACAATATTCTTAACACCACCAAATCGCACACTTAAATATGATTAAAATTTTTGTTGTGTGTATTTTGCCACAACAACTTTTGTTTTAATTTCAAAAGGCAATCCTCGGCCTCAAGGGCCAATTAGGTGTGTTAGAGAGAAGGGGAGAACCTTCCTGGAGGCCCCACAAGGCGGCTCCACTTCAAATGGACAAATGGCACTTTGTGCTCATTTGTGGGTTCACACTACAAAAGAGCTCTTGAAAGCTGTATCACAGCTGCTGTGTCCTCTCAGGTGCTCATTGACAGTCTTTGACATTTCAAATGGACTTATTGTTGGCTTCAAGTTCAAATGTCCTCATATTTTCTTAAAAATCCAACAAAACAAAACAATAACAATAATAACAACAAAAAAATCCCACTGTATTCAAAGTCTCTAAATGTATAGTGATGGTTGTAACTGCAAAACTTCTTAATTGCAAAACTGAAATAAGTCCTTCTGCTGCTCTGTTCCATGTGCCTTCTGGATGCTGGTGCCACAAGGCCTCATTCCAACATGCATGGGACTAAAAATTGTGTGTGAGCTTGAAACCTCCAGTCTGTCCCTCTGCCTTTGGCTCAAACTGTGCTTGGTGGCATTTTTGCCATTAACTGCACAGATTACAGCATTGAGGTCTCTTAGCTCCTGGGTCATCTGTTTCTTGGTCTGTGCCCATCCAAACTGATGGCTTCATTTTGACCTGCCTATCTTCCCTGTTTACTGTGGCCAAAAATAGCCTATCCAAGCCATGGGAAGCTTGCAAGTGCCCTTCCCGGGCCTCTTGTACCCTCGGGGTCTCTGTTGAACTCAGGGTCCTTTCTGCACTTTCAAGGTCTCCACTGCAGAATGTTCTGCTCTAATTCCCAGGATGATACCTCTGTGCCATGCCTGAGGGTCCTGGTGGCTGCACAGATCTCAGCCATGCTGTCCAGTCCATAATGAGAATTCATAAGCCCCTAAGATATTTACAAAGATCCCCCAAAACCTCAAGCCATCAGAAAAGGAAATAAGAGACTTATAATTATTGGGGAACCTTCTTCAGGAACTATGTGAAGAGGTGGGGCATAGCCTAGCATATTGGATGCCACCCCAGCTCCACTGAGTGCTAGTCCTGCTATGCTTGGCACTAAGACTGAGACCAAACAGGTTTCTCTACAAAACACTGGGTCAAAACCCAGGAAACCAGGAAGTCAGATAAACTTGTGGATGACCCATGACCATGCAGGGTTATCAACATGTCCATCTCCTACATGAGGATCAACCCTACCAACCCACTTTCAGCCTCACCTGACCAGCCTCAGCATCCACACTTTCTTCCTAGCTGGGTTCTATGCAAAAGAAGCCATAAGAGGGCCACCTATCTTTAGAGATGATGCTCCTTGCCCTCCTGAGACCTCTAGGACTTCTGCTGTTCAGAATAGAATGAACTTTCATAAGTCACCCACCAGGCATCTCCACTCTACCTTAGCCATTGGCTTAGTGAGCAGTTCTGAACACATCTGTGGAATTCTATAATACACATCTATTGACCCATTGGTCCCATGAGACCAGGGGCAGTTTGTAGATGTTAAGTTGGAAATTCCAACTTTGTAGCCCAGAGCTTCAGATAAAACAAAACAAACGCATGAAGGGTTCCCACTGGAGTAATGTCAAGATGCTCTCTAAGAAAACAAAAGTAGACATGGATGTGCACACAGCAAGTTTCCACATGCTAAGGTGGGCTCACACTGCCAGTTGCCAAGGACCCCAGCATGGTTCCTAAGCTACCCTTTGGTAGAACCCAAAACTGGCAGTAAAGATTCATTATACTTCTTGCCTTGTGTGATGCCTCCTCACTCACAGATACATCCTGGCCAGGCTCAGAAGGGAGATTTATCAGAATTGCCACCTGATGCCTGGGGCCACCACCCTGTTCTGATGGGCTGGATATCAGTATCCAGGGCTGGCCTTCTGTGTCATCAGTAGAAGTATGAAGTTGATCACAGGTCCTCTTTTTGCAAGAGGCAGAACCATGGGTGGGCACTGCATTTGGACTGCTAACCAGCAATTTTCAGCTTCAGAACATTGTTTCCAAAACAGCAAGCACAGGACCTGATTTCTCCATTTGGTCTAACATTATCTTCTGCCCAAGCTTGTTTGTTAGTGAAATGCCTCCTTCAGATTTATCCCAGACCCTCCATCACATNAATGGCTGTCTTCTGTGGATCTCTGATAGTGACCTGTCTTCTATGGGTGTACTGTTGGTGCCTACTGCATATCACATCATTCCTCACTCAAAGAATATGTATGTAAGGTCATTTCTTGTGGAAATTTGTTTAACTATGTAAAGATGAGTTGCATTTGCTTGTGTTGTAGAGTAATTGTTTAACTATGTCAAAATGTGTTGCATTTTATGCTGCATTTGTTTAATGATGTAAAGGTGTGTTGCTGTTTTACCTTGTCTGCCTAAAGCACCTGATTGGTCTAATAAAGTGCTGAATGGCCAATAGCTAGGAAGAGGGGGAATAGGCAGGGCTGGTGGGCAGAGAGAAAAGGGGAGTCAGCCAGCCAACCAGTCAGCCAGCCAGGGGCTAGCCCACCAGGGCCAGCCAGACATAGAGGAAGCAGGAAAGCAGGATGTGCAGTATGTAGATGAGGTAAACAAGCCTCAGGGCAGCACATAGATTGATAGAAATGGATGAATTTAANTTAAAAATTTAAAAGAAAAGCCAGCTAGAAACAAGCTGAGCATTCATAATTAATAATAAGTCTCTGTCATAATTTGGGGGCTGGTGGTCCAAGAAAGCCTGCTACATTCATTGTTAGCTGGGAAAATAAAATAAGAAGCCTAGACTAAGCTGGNTATGATAGCCCATGCCTGTAATCCTGCACTTAGTGGGCAGATACAGGAGTGTCTTGAGTTGGAGGCCACCTTGGTCTACACAGCAAGACTATTGTCTCAAAAAGAAACCTAGCTGAGGGTCTGCCCACCTTGTCCCCACAGAAGGCCTAGGTGTTTGGTATGTCCCCTGTCTTCCTGCCNGTGGTCTTTCTTATCCTGCTCTCAGGATCTCATTCCNNGATGCATATATCTGTTCCTCTGCTCATAGACATGATGGGACTCTGGTAGTGAGCTCTAATTTCTCTCCACTTCTATCTCTTGCCATTTTTTCCTGACTGGTTAATTTTAATTCCAGAACATACTGCTCCTTGTCTAATTGTATCCTTTCCACAATTTGGTACAAGAAGCCAGATTCTCTTCCCGTAACAGCTGGTGATGACACATTCCTGTTCTAAATGACTCCCAGGATGTGTGACTCATTTTAAAATTCCACATTATGATGAGACAAAATTAATAGGAGACTGGCAAATGGAACAGTCCCACTTCTCCTTAAGCATCCTCCAGTTGCATCTATAGAGAAGTCACCTGGTGAGTCCAATGGCCCTTTGAGCATGCCTGTGTCATACAGGTGCAGCTCACAGGTGCACCTCATGGGCTGCTTCTCATAGGTGTATCTCTTAAGGGCATCTCACAGGAGTTTTCTATGGGCTACCTCACAGGTATGCATCACAGAGGTGTGTTACAGATATGCCTCACAGGTGTGCCCCACAAGTCTATATTTATGACTTCGTTGAGTCCACCCCAATCAGAGACCCCAAGGCATCACTAGTAGATGTTTAGGAACGTGAGATGGGGATGGGTCAATCAGTGCGGTGCCATTGCCTTGAGACATTTTATGTAGCGCCCCTATCAACTTGAGTTTAGGGCTCCTGTGGGGATTATTGAGTTTCTGGCACCCCTAAATCAGTATGCCTATAGGCTCCATAATAGCACCACAGGTGGATGTTGGATGGGTTAGGGTCAGAGTGAATGAACTCCAAGCTAAATTTGTCCTATGACCACTGCCCCTGCCTGTGGTTTCCTCTGTGGTTCCCACACCTATACAGCTTCCCTGTGGTACTGGAGCAGGTTGGTGGGTCTCAAAGTGGAACAAGGTGAACTCTGTAGACATTTCCCTCTCATCCAACAGAGATAAAATGCCATGCCTGTTCCAAGCAATTCCAGAACTGAATGCCAAGCAGGTGGCTGCTGGTGGCCATGTTAGAGGAGCAGCAGGTGGCAATTGAAATTCAAGTTGTCAGCCCACCAGGAGGAAACTCTCTGATGGATCAATCTTGGATAGACAAGGCCCATTAGAATGTCTTTTATGTCTGCTGTGTCTTTACATGTTTGCCTCTACTATCTTTCTCTGGTATCTGGCATGATGTGAATGGTATGGGGAGATCCTTACTGCCTATAATGTAGTGTGTTTATCTCATGGAAACATCCTGTTCTACTGGGCATTTTTACCTGTGGATTATTATGAAGATGATTTCTAAATGTTGAAAGATGTGTTCACAGGTTTCAGTGTACATCACAGATGAAACAAAGCTTTGAAAATAAAGTTAGACTAAGATGTTTTTGTCAAATAGCTTTAAGGTGAAAAACCCAAGAAGATAATCTAAAGTTTTAGAAAGGCACACAGTTGAATGTGGAACTCTTTAAGTTCAGGGAACAAGAACAAAGCAGCCCAGCTTTATTACTAGCTGACATACCTTTCTTGCTAGGATTGTTGATGACCAAAGATGATGATTAATTCCTTATACCGATTTCTGCCTTCAATCTCCTGATATAAAAAACTATTGTTGAGTGGGTACTAAAGATTTAAAGTAGAGCTGACTGATTCTTTTTCATATACAAAAGTTTAGATTTGTGATTCCTTATAAGATTACCTTTCGAGCCGGGCGGTGGTGGCGCAAGCCTTTAATCCCAGCACTCGGGAGGCAGATGCAGGCGGATCTCTCTGAGTTCAAGGCCAGCCTGGGCTACCAAGTGAGTTCCAGGAAAAGGCGCCAAAGCTACACAGAGAAACACTGTCTTGAAAAAAAAAAAAAGATTACCTTTCAAAATAAGTAATAAAGTATTGGCCCTTTCTTTGTAACTGCAAAATGCAGCTTGCCAGTAAAAGATCTGTCTGAGAAGAATATCTTGCTTGCCTACATGGTTAATTTTTAACAAGTTGCTTGGATATGAATGTATGTGAGTTCTTGGGATAATTTGTTTTTCCACCTGTAATACATAAAATGTTTAATCGTGTAAGGAATATGGAAAACATGCTGGTTTTTCCTTGTATTCATTCACTTGAAAGCCAGAATGTAACCACATTGTAATTTTTATATTGCTTAGAAGATAGAGTTAAAATGGGCTAGAAGGAAAACATCAAGAATGAGAGAGTTAGAAGGAAAATATCAAGAATGAGAGAAGGAAATCATAAGGAAAATAAAGAATTGAGAATGCAAAAGAAGAATAAAGAAAATGTCTGAAGGAAACCAAGAGAGTAAGTGAGTGTCTTTTTCCCTAACCCCCTCAGGTAGAAAAATCTTATTATGTGCTGACACTGTGGATTCTTCTTGAGCCCTGTGCTGCTGGAGACTGGTCCCCCAGGCAGCAGTTGTTGGCCTGCTGCCCTGAGCCTACACCCCAGCACTGCAGTGTTTGCCACACACCTGCCCCTGTCCCAAAGTCTTTCCCCTGAGTCCCCAGTCAGAATTCAGAGACCTCTAAACAGATTCCTGAAAGGAAGCTGTACATGACTCAGCAGAGGCAAGAATTTGTGGTTACAGGGCCCTGTTAAACTCAGCTAAGCCCAATATATACACACAGCTGTGCAGTTAGTCAACCTCNCCTGCCTGGGAAACTGCAGGTGCCAGCACAAAGTCAGGACTTTATGCTGAGAAATCATTAAACATGTGTACACCAAACATACACCTTGTCAGCTGATGCAGAAAAGTCAAAATTACATGCAAACCCTATGCCCTGGTGGAAAGTATAGTGACATAGGGAAGAGGCAAAATGAAGAAGCTCCTGGGTAGTCCCCAGAGATCCATTATTTGATTTCTGGTTTCACCTGGAATAAGGCCCAGAAATCCTTCTAATTAATGCATCCTCTACTCTCATCTTTGAGGTCAGGTTGGGTGCTCTAAGCCAGCTCATACAATGGACAGAGTTCTATGTCCTTAGGCTTCCCTCTATCCATCAGCACTCACACATTCTCATGCTCAGGCATGCACACCTGTATAATGTACTCACAGCCCCTGCAATATTCTTAGTGCTTAGTGCATGGAGCTGGCCTACAGCAGAGCATCAGGACAACCAGGATTGAATTTCTGAGCCACATTTTTATCATCACATCATGACTACCACAGAAGCCAACACCAGGACACTTACTGACATCTGGATGCACTCACTGGATGACACACAGGTTTGCAGGTCTGTAAAACAGTGCTCACAGTGCAGCTGTACATGGATACGGGACAAGACTCTAGCAACACAAATAAATATGCCTGAAAAGTAAGTTTCTATATTCAAAGAAATAGAAAACACAGTCACCCATCTGGCTCACACAACACTCTGTGTAATTCCACTGTATCATACAAACTTTATGAACCCTGAGGCCAGGGAGGAGCTAGTCCAGAATCAAGACAGAGTTTCTAAAGAAGACATGTGGGCCCACGGGCCTCTTGACTCGGGACTTCAAAAAGGAAAGTCCTGAGTTTATAGTAGGCAGCTGTTCAGCTTGAACCCTCCTACCATTGATAGCCACATGGCTGTAGAATGATGTTACTCCAAAGCTGTGTCTTCCATGGCAGGTAAAGACCAAGGAAGGAAATGAGGAGCAACTTCTAACCAAGGANTCTAGGGACAGTCTGCCTAAAATCCCTGTGTCTATCTATCTTCCAGGCAAGGACCCCTCCTTGCACTCTCTGCCTCAGAAGTCAACAGCAGTTCTGGAAGGCCATTGCTCATCATTCTCCCAGGGTACCTGAGCTCAGGAGGACCAGTGACTTCCTGCTGGACCAACCCAAATCCTTCAGCAGCTCCCCAAGCAAAGAGGGTCACAGTCTGTGTTTGTGGAACTACCTAGTTTGTGATGCGACCTCAGGGCCTGTTTCCCCAGAAGTCATTTGCCTTCCCTTAACTGCCCATAATTCCTGCAACAGACAGGAAGCCCCCCTAGCTTTACCAAAAACCCCAATTCTAAATATCCAGTTTTTACAGGGGAATCCGGACTGCTGAACTTCTGAGAAAAGAGAGGACAGGCTACTTCTGTGGCATGAGTCAGCTGTCTCCCCTGGGCTCCCTAATCATCACTAAGAAAGACTTTGCTGACAACAGTGTTTGCAAATCCATGTGTACCTGGGAGTGGTGAAAGTCCTAGGCACAGCAGCAGGGGCACCATGAGCCTCAGTGAGGAACAGGTACGAAGCTTCCTAGATGGGAACCCCACTTTTGCCCACCAATACTTTGAGAAGAAGCTGAGCCCTGAAAATGTGGCAGGGGCCTGTGAAAATGGTTTGCTGGTGGACTGTGGCAGCCTGCGAGAGCTGTGCCAGGTGGAAGAGAGTGCAGCACTGTTTGAACTGGTACAGGACATGCAAGAGAGTGTCAATATGGAACGTGTGGTCTTCAAGGTCCTGCGGCGCCTCTGCACCATCCTGCATGCTGACCGCTGCAGCCTCTTTATGTACCGCCAGCGCAATGGCGTAGCCGAACTTGCTACACGGCTCTTCAGCGTGCAGCCAGATAGCCTCCTGGAGGACTGCCTGGTGCCCCCTGACTCTGAGATCGTATTCCCACTGGACATTGGGATTGTGGGCCATGTGGCTCAGACCAAGAAGATGGTGAACGTGCAGGATGTGGCAGAGGTGGGTGTCCTCCAGCCAGGGTGCAGAGGTATGCTCTGCCTCGGCATCCAGAGATTTCACGAGGACCTCAGGTCCAGGGCTAAGGTTCTTGCACCTCACCCTTCCCTACCCCATTTGGTCACAGTGCCTAGCCTCCTGTCTTTCCCTTCCAGGACCTAGTCTTTCACATTTCCAGTAAAGAAAGAAAGAAAGAAAGAAAGAAAGAAAGAAAGAAAGAAAGAAAGAAAGAAAGAAAGAAAGAAAGAAAGAAAGAAAGAGGAGCTCAAAGGGAGCTTTAAAAGGTCCCTCTTCTCCTTCCCTGTGTGAAACANTCATACAGCTGCCTAATTGTTGCAGAAATACTATTTAAGAGATGTTCTTGTGGAGGCTTTTCAGACTCGGCCTCTGGCCTTGCCAAGGCTTCCGTATCTAGGAGTCCAATGTCAGGTCTCCTTTATGCATGGTAAGCANGGCGAGGACCTAGGGTGACTTCAGTGACCACTGGGGGTGAAGAGTCTTCCCTGGGTGACTACAGTTGTCTGCACAGGGCTCTGAAGGGGTCAGGCTAAGCTGGTATAGAAACCAGCAGCCCCAAACACCTAGTCATGGCAGAGGCAGCTTTACCCACAAAGGGAGGGACCACACTGGTCCTGGAGGCAGAGAATCTGGGATCCAGGAGAGGGTGGGAATGGAGTGACAGAGATTCAGGGGCGGGAATGGAAATGGACTTATTGACAGAGACTTCATGGAAGCTGCTGATCTGTGGCAGGTATAACCAGGACAGAGCTCCCATAGGTGGGAAGCACTGTGGGTCTGGACATGCTACCTGAGGTACCCACTAGATACTGGCTTGACAACAGCTAGGGAAGGGTCAGAGAAGGGTCAAAAAGTGAGTTCCAGGGATTAGGGAGCTCCACAGAAGGGTTGGGGGACAGTCTCCTTCTCCCTGCCTATTCCCCTCCTGTTTTTTTCCTTCTGTCTTCCTCAAGGGACCCAGGAAACCTCAGCACCTGTTGCATAAGTCAACCACATCAAGTTTGGAATCCCAGAGCAGGGGAAGGTCCCCTCCTAGACAGATTCCCCCAGGGGCAGTCACTACCCTCACTCCTGGCCAAGTAGGAAGGCTGGGCAGGAGGGTGTTGCAATCCTCTTATCCTTATCTGTTATAAACAGGCAGCCACCCCAGCGACCTGAATCTGCAGGATTATCTTGGTCTTCACTTTGCTTCCTTTTTAAGAAATGGGTCATCCATGAGCCAAATGGAGCATAAATTACCAACAAAGCTAGAAATTTAGTATATAGAGGAGGCTGGGACAGGACATTAATATTCTAGTGCTCATGATCTACCCATCCTTCCTCATTTTCTCATCTTCCCCTTCCTCTATTCTCCTTTCCTTCCTTCCTTCCTTCCTTCCTTCCTTCCTTCCTTCCTTCCTTCCTTCCTTCCTTCCTTCCTTCATATTCTTCGCTCTCCTTCCTCCATCCCACCCACCTTCAGACAATCCTCAAATCATTGCCTCCACATATCCCTGAGTCTGGGACTGGACTTCCGACTGCCCCCGTCTGCACTAGAGTAATGGTGTTGCTCTGAGGGTCAGTTCAAGTTGCAGGGCTGTTCTAAATCCTATACTTATGCCTACCCATGTCCTAAAGCCCCTCTCCAGTGTTTCTAGTCACTTTTGTGGCCTAAAGATACATCCTTGGTGGCAGGGACACCATGCCTTTTATCATGATGATTCTGTAAACTTCAGGTNGTGCTGGTTTGTATTGATCCAAGACTGGAGGAAAAGGAATAATAGTCAAAAGTCAGCAAAATCCAGATTTCCATTACTGNTTTTCAGCAAAAACACTGAGACAGACAGCACAGGATCTCCCTAACACATTTGGTGCCCTCTTTGCAAATGGTGAACCACATGGTGTACCTTTGTGGATTGTAGTGTTGTTCTATAGTGTGGAACACAGAACAACAACACAGGACTGATGCAAAATTTTAGTTGCATATAGGTACTTACTACACCTGGACACACTTGTCTCCAATTTCTACTGGTGAAATGTTGTCTACTTCATCATGTGGTTGAAATGGTTGAACCAGACTGCTACTAAGCATAAATAGACCCTGAGTATAGGTAGATACTAAACACATTTAAACCTTGAGCATAGCTATAACCTGAGTACAGGTATACCATGAGTACAGCAAGATCTTGAGCACCCAAGGATCATAAACAAAGGTATATCACCAGTACAAAAAAGGCCATGAGCACAGGCAGACTGTGAGCACAGGTGTACTATAAATATAAATACTTCATTGGTACAGCTATACCATGAGCACAGGCAGAGCATGAATGCAAGTAGAAGATGATCATAAAACAGAGCACAGGTAAATTCTGCCTAAAGCTAGGGTTAGCAAGTATGGGAAACTGGCTCTCTGAGCCATGAGTGTCCATGTTCTTGGCATTGAGGGTGTCAGACTGCTAATGGTTCTGATGTGATGTTTATCTCTGAAGCCTCATCTTCCTGCCTGCTTCTAAATAGAAGCACGTCCTGGGATGTGGCTCTGTGGAGGAAAAAGTCTGCTTGAGGCTCTGCTCAAATATCAGCCTGTGGGGAACCTACCTCTGAGTAGATAACCTGAATCTATGGCCTGGAACTTTATCTGCCCCAGGACCCTGTAACTGCATCTGAGTGTCACAGCTTCCCCCAGGCTAAAACCTGAATGATAGATATTCCATTAAGTCTACAATCTTTCTGGTAACCAGTTTAGAACTGAATAAGGTCTCATATGTCAAAACCATATACCCAAGAGTCCATAAAGCCTAGAAGGTTTTCTGTCTTCCCCTCAACATGTCAGAATCCAACAATACAGCATGATCAGCTGCNCTGCCTAACTGTCTTCTGGAGAAATCTGTTAGCAGGAAAGAGGCCAGGAATGCACACATGATGTCAACACAAAATACAAGTGGACAGAGATTCACCAAAGAATAATTATATTTATTTGACAATAGCAAATCATTGCAATGGGAATCCATATGTCCTGGCAAACTATTAATGTATTCAAGGAAGTTAAGGCGGAGGGGGTAGATTTCAAAGACAAAAGAGAAAAAAATCATAAGCTGCTCCATACAAAGTTTATTGATCTTAGGGATCAGAAGCAAGAGTTGGCAGCAGTCACTGGTAGAGGCACCCATGCTGGACAAGTATTCTGTTCAGAGTGTCTTAAGTGAATTGTTTCCATCTTAGGGACTACTAGAGATAAACTTTGAGTAGATGTGGTGGTGCACGCCTTTAATCCCAGAACTGTGGAGGCAGAGGCAGGTGGATCTCTGTGAATTAGAAGCCTGTCTGATTCCAGGCTAGCCAGGGTTATATAGTAATACCCTATCTCAAAAAAAAAGATAAACTTGCTATAGAAATCTGTGCATGTATTGGAAATGTAAAGCATGACAGAAGAAATATCTCCGAGGTCTTTGGAAAGTCCTTAAGAAAGTGTTTACCTCAGAGAAGTAAGCATGAGTACCCCCTTATGTCCTTTCATTACCTCCTGAATCCAATTATTTCTTGGGTCTAACAAGAATTATTTAATTCTTTAATCATTAATTTTTATATTTCTCCCTTTGATCAAGAACATTCTTCAAAATCATTGCTGACCAACTAACATGCAACTCACATTGTATCAGTGGTGCTGAGAGGGGCCTGTACTGATTGGCTGCATGTATGGGTGAGTTGCTTGGCTGTTGAGGAAAAGAGACGAACACCTAAAAATTAGTGTTGAGACCCTTTCAGTCATATTTGGCTAGCAGGAAGCCAGAAGGTAAATCTTTCAGGACTGGTCCCCTGCATTTTGTCACTAAGCTCCATCTCATCAGGTACTGGCTATCATCTTGAGGCACTGGGACAACTGTTATTTTGTTAGGATATGAATGTCTATCCACACTTGACAAATAGCAGATACAATTTTAAAAGAAGCAATACAAAGTATTGTTAACAATAATACAATAATCTCAGTTTTCATGTTGTTTTATGGAGAAAGGTTTATTTATTTATTTATTTATGGTTTTTCAAGACAGGGTTTCTCTGTGTAGCCCTGGCTGTCTTGGAGCTCACTTTGTAGACTAGGCTAGCCTCAAACTGCCTCTGCCTCCTACTCAGATTAAATTCTCCTACTGAGATTAAATGCCACCACTGCCTGGCATTTTTTAATAAAATAAAATAAGATAAGATAAAAACAAATAGGGATAGAACAAAACAATCAAACAAGAAAAAGAGTCAAAGGAAAAATAAAAAACAATAAATGCGTATAGATGCAGAGACACACACATTTGCACACACAGGAATCCCATAAAAACACAAAACTAGAAGCCATAATATATATATGCAAAGGACCCGTAAGATTTTTTTAAAATGTCCTGACAACATTATGAAACAAAGAACCTCCAAAGATGCTGTTGAGTTTATTTTCTGTTGGCCATCTACTGCTGGGCATGGGGCCCACCCTTAAGAATGATTTGTTCCTCCAGTGAGACTTTCTTGGAGAAAACTAAAACTAATTTTTCATTTGCAAGTGGCTATCAATTGGAGATAGCCTCTCTTTTGGGTTAGGGATGGGGCATGTGCCCACTTGTCCTTTTAGCTCCAGGACTCCATCTATCTAGAGCAGACCGGTACAGGCCCTGTGCATGCTGACTCAGTCTCTGTGAGTTCACATGTGTGCCAGCCCTGTTATGTCTAGACGGCCTTGATTCCTTGGTGTTCTCCATCCTCTCTGGCTCTTACACTTTTTTCACCTCTTCTTCCACACAGTTTCCTGAGCCCTGAGGGGAGGAATTTGATGGAGACATCTCTTTTAGAGCATGGTGTTCCAAGGTCTCTCCCTCTCTGCATATTGTCTGTCTATGTGTCTCTGTATTTGTTCCCATCTACTGCAGGAGGAGGCTTATCTCATCATGACTGAGCAAGGCACAGATCTATGAGTATAGAAGAATGTTGTTAAGCATNATATTGTGCAAACCTAAGTTTAAAGGTAANCAACTAAACAAGTCAGATGACCACAGAGGAGTTGGTGGGACTTGTTATGGGAAGTCAGCCTCTCCCTAGTTTTTTGTAACTAGGTCTTAATTCTCCAGAGGAGAAACCCAGAAACTGTGCATAGTCTTGGCAATAACACAGACTTTTCCTCATCCAACCAATAGCTGGTCTAGAGCAAATTTACCACTTAATTAAAATTAATCCCATAATTAAAAAGGTACCATTTAAAAAGTTCATTTGTGTAATTTTGAGTAAAAACTTGTCTTGATGATGTTGCCAAAGTTACCTACTGATGNACAAAAGGCTGAGATTCTGTCAAATTAGCCAAACTGACTATTGGCTATATAATTCTAATAATATCATCATCCTTCCCATGAGCAAGGAAAAATTAAAGGGACAGAATCTTATGATATAGTCTTATTCTGACTATAGTTTTTCATTCTCTTTTGCCATTTCTGCCTTTGTTTGTACCATGAGACTGCTTTAAAGACTTTCTATATTTGAAATTTATATCAAGTTGTCCAGGTCTAACTCATAGAGCTTTAGAAAAGAGTAATTATTGACCTTAATAATTGAAAGCTGTATCAAGACATTAGAGAAAACAAAAAGAATTTAGAATCTAGTTCAATCTACAGATTGACAAAATAATTAGAAGGCAGTAAACAGTTATAATATGATAACAGATTTCATTTTTCTTTAGATGTAATTCTTCTAGTTACACTCACATTTTTTTAAAAAAGACTTGTTATGTGAGTTTTATCAAATTTGCCTCATCCAGCCTTAATATGAGGGGATGTGCCTAGTCTTATTATAAATTAATATGCTATGTTTGGTTGATATCCCTGGTAGGCCTGCCCTTTTTTGAAAGAAACGGAGGAAGAATAGATTTTGTGGAGAGGGGAGGTGGCAGGGAGGAGACTGGGAGGAGAGGAGGAAGGGGAAACTTTGTTCAGAATGTAATACATGAGAGAAGAATAATTTTTTTAAAAATTGACTTACACAAATACAATTAGAAAAGTGATTTCTTATATAATAATTTTAGACCTAGGAACCTTGAAGCAAGAAAGCCAAACAGAGGCAGAAACTAGACATAACTGTGTTCCCTAATCCCCTGGTCCCTAGGCCTTCTACTTTAACTTCTTAATTGTAAAGGTAGGGCCCTCAAAGCCAAAATCCTGTGCACAATTTAAAATGTGTCATTCAGTTTGAAGGCAACNTCTATGAGAACACATATTACTGATCCTCTGCAAAACAACCATGGAACTAGAAGAAATAGAAATAACCACAGATCCTTCTCAAATTTTAGAGGACCCAAATAAGGAAAAAATAAAATGCTTCCACCATTGCTTAAAAAATTGTGTTTTGTCAAATTGCTATAAGCCATAGGAATCTTAAGCAGTTTTCTTAAATCTAGTAAAATATCTAAGAGCTAACAATGTTTCAAATAAGACATAAAATCTGCTGGGCAGTGGTGGTGCACACCTTTAATCCCAGCACTTGAGAGGCAGAGACAGGCAGATCNCTGAGTTTGAGGACAGTCTGATCTACAGAGTGAGGACAGTCAGAGGTACACAGAGAAACCCTGTCTCAAAACAACAACAAACCTGTATTTTGTTTTCCTGTATAATAGAAAACTCAATAAAGATACCACACACACACAAATTGTCTTCACAAAATATAGGACTTCTATTTCCTGGAGAAGTTATGAAAAGACAGAAAGATCTTATGAAGTGGATACACCTTGAAGGGATGCTATAAAAAACAGCCTGGGAGATGTGTAATGGAAAGGTGTGGGAACCATTAGATGTTGGAGGAATATATACAAACTATATTTGTGCAGCATGTGTATACATCATGCTGCAGAGCATGCAAACCAAGATCAATGCCTTGAACAGGGACGTGGTGGAATTATCTAGTTATTCTGGGTTCAAATATATTAGGGAAAGCCCCAAAGAAAAACTGTCATTCTGGACAACAAACATTTTTAGCANCCAGCTACAATAGCAGAGTCAGAGTTGGGGTGGGGTGGGGGGATCACCAGCGCTGACTGAAAAGTTGAGAGTCAGTCTCCATGTTAAGAACTTAAACAGAAACTTTAGGGCAGGGAAAGCTGCAGCTAGAAAATGGTTGAAANTTTGTTTTGTTTTAGCTAAATCTATTAACATTTGATTTGTTAGGAATTTATTATTTATTTTTCTTATTTATTTTAATTAATTAATGTGTTTAACATCCCAGTCGCAGTTTCCCCTCCTCTCCTCCCAGTTCCTGTGTTCCCACCCCCAATATACTCCTCACAGAAATAGTTGAAATTTTAAGGAAACAGTTTAGAACTAAAAATGAAGACTTCTTGAAAATTTGTACCAATTGGATCAATACTTCCAGCAATCTTGTTTGTTTGTTTGAACATTGTAGATTAGACTCTGGTTTTATGTTTGTATATCAATGCTGTGTTTTAGAGAAACTTATCAATGTTTTAATGACAACTCACCTGATGACACATAAAGTTCATTTGTAAGATTTGTCCTCTAGAAACCTATGAACTACTTTAGCCTTTAGTTCTGCTACAGAATTCTTTCTCATACAAAAAGCTCTTTTTCCCTGGTATCTTTTGCATATAGACTACATGTAACCAAGATTTTTCTTTTTACTTGTATTCATTTTAATTTCTACTGAACTGAAGAGCTAACCTATGAAATAAACTATTTTAACCNTCTACCATGTACTCATTCTTCATGAGACTTTTAAAAACACTTATTGTGTGTGTGTGTGTGTCTGCGTGCACACATGAATGTATATTCACACATACAAATGGCAAATGGTGAAGATCAGAGGACAACTCATGGGAATCAGTGTCACCATGTGGGTGGTCAGGCTTGTTAGCAAATACCTATACTCACTGAGCCATCCTATCAGCCAAGGAAATATTTTAAAGTGTCCAGAAACATGTTTCCTTATATGGCAATTGACGTATTGGTATTTTAAGTTATTCAGAAATGACTTGGACATTGCATGAGTGTCAATTAATTCCATATACCATAATGTATTACAATGAAATTACATTGAAAGTTCAAAATTAAGTATTTATTTACTTTCACCTAATTTATTTATTTTTAGCTAATAAGTCTAAATTGTTTATGGCAACTGAAATATCAGTCTAGTGTAAGGGTCATCTTTTTTTTTCTTTTTGTTTTGTTTGATTTTCAATACATCCTGACCGCCGTTTACCCTCCTTTCTGTCCTTCCAGTCTGTCCCCCAACCCCACCTTTCCTCTCCCTCAGATCCACTCCTTCTCTGTTTCTGAGGGCCATCTTAAGTTATCTCTCTGTCAAAGAAATGCCCTAAGAATTTGCTATGCTGCTGGGCGGTGGTGGTGCACGCCTTTAATCTCAGCACTTGGGAGGCAGAGGTAGGCGGATCTCTGTGAGTTCGAGGCCAGCCTGGGCTACCGAGTGAGTTCCAGGAAAGGTG
>LZPO01116975.1:721914-742593 GCA_001675575.1 Neotoma lepida
TTCCTTTGCTTTGGTACTCAAGAGCACACTTGCATATTGTGTGTACAGTTCCACATCTGCGTGATCTTAAACATCTAACAGAGAAAAAGTCAGATCTGTAGTGTACTTAATGTTGACAACAAAAGATATGTTAACTTTAATTAAGCCAATGATATTATATTAGCCTCGTTTATCAAAGAACTATACAGACAGATACCTTCATAGTTTAAGGCTTCCTTCTGTGTCAAACCTACACAAAGTAGCAAACCCAGATGAAATCATATGCTGACCATTCTGAAGACTTAATTTTTTTTACCAACAGATTTAAATCAACTTATTTATCAAAGATTTATTTAAATCATGTGAATGAAAAAGCTTTTGGATTAACATATTTTTAGCAAGCTTAGGTATACTCAACTTATGAGCATCCCTTTATCTCTAAGCCAATTAAAAATTCAGCTCTTATAAATCTAAGGTAGAAAAATCTCAGGTTCACTACACACACACACACACACACACACACACACACACACTACATAATCACACAGAGAAAAATAAAATCCAAAGTCTTTATTTGAGAGCTGTGGGGGTTGCTGAATGAGGTAACATTGTGTCCTTTGGTCACATTTATCTGTAAATCTTGGTACTATTGGGTTATATACTTTTTTGGTCTTGATTGGGTGGAGTTAAGCTTAAGCTGCAAGTGATCAAGCACAGGTTCTGTGAGGAGTCCTCACTCAGAAACGACAACCCCAAAAGCAGAGTCAGTGAACTGGAGCTGATAAAGAATTGCTGGTTGATGCTGGGCATGGTGGCACACATCTTTAATCCCAGCACATAGGAGGCAGAGGTGTGCAGATTTCTTTGCATTAAAAGCTAGTCTGTTCTACACAGTGAATTTCAGGTCAGTTTTTTCTAGCACCAATGACCTCCACAGCAAACAAATAGATGAGCATTTGTGAGGCTGGGTGAGTAAATGAATGTAGGTAAATGGTTGAGGGGTGAATGAGTGGATGAGTGGGTAGATAGATGAGTGTATGGATGGACTGAGTGAATGGATGAGTAGGTAGGTGAGTGAGTGGGTGAGTCAGTAAGTTGGTGAGTGCTACAGAGCTGCACTGGTACCTGGCTGGCCAGGGAGAAACAACAACATACCTTATAGCCAGAACAAAAGAGGAGAAGGCTCTGAAAGGCTCAGGGAAGCACAAGACTGAGCCATGGTACAGCAAAAGCCTCAGAGCAGAAGTCAGACTGAGGGTTAGGGTCTCCAGAGATTTCTCCCCCCATCCTCACACACAAGAGATGAGAGCCCCTGATTCTGTGCACATAGTCTCACCCCTTCTCCTACTTATCATCCCCCTAAATGTCATAGAAAGTACCCTCAGGCTTGACCTAGGACATTATATACCCCTGTCCCTTCCTTCCCTGTAGTAGCTTCTCACTAGGGGGTTCCATTCAGCCGTGGAGTCAGACCAGGACTCAGCCCTGAGTACAAGACATGGTGAGGTTGAAATGTATGTGGACNTGATGGATCCATGTCCAAAAAGATGAAAGAGTAAGGGGNTGGCATTGTGATTCAGTGATGGAGCACTTGCAAAAAACCTTGGGCTCTGTGCCCAGTACTGCAAGAGTGCAGAGAAGCTTAGTGGTCATGGCAAACAAGGAGAGCATGGGAATCACTACTAAAACAGTGTCTCTGGAAGGAGGTGCTCTGTAGTTGGCATTTTCTTTGGNCCACCAACCAGCTCCCAAATAAANACATGGAGACTTATTAATTATGAATGTTTGGCCTTAACTTAGGCTTGTTCTACTAGCTCTTTTAATTTAATTTAACCTGTTTCTGTTCATCTACATTTTGCCTCAGGGCTTTTTTACCTTTCTTTCATTCTGTATGTCCTACTTTCCTGTTTTCTCTGTGTCTGTCTGTCTGGTCCCTGGTGTCTCCCTGGTGTCTCTTTTCTTTCTCCTCTGAGGCTAAATTGCTCCTCCTACTTACTCTCCCTGCCCAGAAGTCCAGGCTGTACCTCTTCCCTTGCTATTGGTCATTCAGCTTTTTATTAGACCAGTCAGGTGCCTTAGGCAGGCAAGGTAAAATAGCAACACAACTTTACATGTAAAAAAAAATGTAACACATCTTTACATAGTTAAACAAATATTCCACAACAGGGCTCTGTGAGTGATGTTATGTATATTTAACTGGAAAGATTCTACTGCCTGAAGATCCAGCACATCCCTGAGCAGATATGGCTCAAGATCATGCCTCCTCATACAGCGAATATTCAGGGTGGATGGGAATGGCTCTGGGGTGGAGAATATAGCATTATAACGGAGTGATAATGAGCAAAGTTCACTTTAGGTCACCCAGAAAAAGGATGGACAGTTTGACTGTTTTAACCTTCTTTGAAGGACTTCATCTGAAATAGTCTGGAGGAGTGCCACAGTCATTTAAAGGGACAGATGTTTCCCCTAAATGCAAATCTGATTCACCCTATAAATTTCTCCCAGCTACCAAAGGAAGCTAGCCTGTCTGGGTCATGGCTTCAGGAGACCCAGAGATGTTTGAGGTAAATGAGGGATGCAGATGGTTAGGGGTCAGCAGAATAGAAGGGGTCTTAGCCCAGACAATGAGCATGGAGAAGTGGATCTTGGAGAAGTCTTGCTGGGCAAGAAGTGTCCCAGAACCCCACACTATCTGTGGTTCATATGTATTTATAACTTGACAGTGAATAGTTCAACTCAGAGTCTCCTGGAACCTGAATGTCTTCCAACTTTGCCCACTTTTGAGGCTATCAGATATTCTGAGCAGGAGATCATGGGGAGCAGAGAAGCCCTAGGTGGGCAGTGGAGTGGAAAGAAAGGCAGACAGAAGCCTCTAAAAGCTCCTGGAGACACAAGGAAGACCGGAAGGGAGGCGGGAAGATGCAGGGCTGTGTGTCAATCTTCAATGCAGAATGCACATTTACATCACATACGTAGAAAAGATTAGCATCCGCGGGTGAAGTCAAAAGGCTGAGGGGACACCATCCTCATGGGGGAACTTGGAGGCNATCATTATAGGAGGTGTAGGGCCAGGCTGGGCTGAAGGGCTACTGGAGTCATTTGAAAGCCCAACCAAAGCCATGGCATCCCTGACTGACTGAAACACACGCATGAATGGCAAGGGGATGGAAATCAAGGAAAGGTAGAAATTTGGCTATGAGGGAATATTATGCTTAAGGCTAGAAGGAGACTTGTCCCAGGGAGTTCTATATTCTTTTCTTACCTGTGGATTCATAGAGGGAAGCTCAAAAGAGAAAATGCTAGCCAGACTTGGCATAGATTTCCCCAGATATCTGTATCCCCAACCGCATTCAAAACCAGCTTCTCAGAGAGACACAGATATAGCCAGATCTGCCATGACAGACAAGCCCCTTTTCTGTCCAACCTCTGACCCTGGACCCTAGCACTTCTTTACTTTTTTCTTAAGATTCTTGTCTTATGAGAATCATGAGATACCCACAAAGATACCAAGATTCTGTGGGTGTAGGCTATGAGGTGAAGACCCCAGAGCAGTGTCCTGAGTGGGAAAAGTATTTGATATCCCAGGGTCAGGTGAGGCTGGAGCAGGTTACTTCAATATAAAGATAGTGACTGTACTGTTGGAACCAACANGACACACCTGATAAGGAGACTGGGAACCTCGTCAAGAAGGCAGGGAATCCAGGAAGGCAGATGCCACAGAGAAGAGAACATGACAGATGAAAGGGATTTGAGAGCATTTTATTTATTTATTTATTTGTTTGAATTAATTATTTTTTAATTATTTCCATGCTTTATTTGATGAATGCACACAAGTCATATGTGAAATTACCCAATTCAATATTTTATTTGAAATTGTCATATACTGGTAAGTNGTGGGTAAATTACTATGTTATTTAACATTTCATTTTAACAATATTTCATCAATATTTCTAAAACTATTATATAGACACATCATTTTTTGAACTATTTCCATATTGTATATTTTATTTTAGTAGTGATAAATATCCATTATTTTATATAACAAGTAAAGCTTTCCAATACATATAAGCATATATAACTATTAGTGTCCATCTCTTAGGATTTTTAAATGATTACACAATGAAGTATTACTCAACTGTTAAAAGCAATGACATCATAAAATTTGCAGGCAAATGGATGGAACTAGAAAAGATCATCCTGAGTGAGGTAACCCAGATCCAGAAACATGGTATGTACTCACTTATAAGTGGATATTAGCTGTAAAGTAAAAGATAATCATGATATGATCCACAGACCCAGAGAGGCTAACTAACAAGGAGAGCATTTTAAAGCCATAGCCTTGATCATATTTCATTCCCAGCAGGGAAGGAAGGAGATGCAGAGGGAGAGCAATGAATAGGGTGAGGTTCCTTGGTGGAGGCCAGGCCAAGAGAAAGAGGCAGGGAGATCCCAGGCTATTCTATGGTTTTGTCTGCAAAATGAGGCTTATAAGGTATATAGATAAAATGGGTGCTAAAGTGAGGTCTCAAATGTGGGGAGAAATATTGCAGAGATAAAGCCAGTAAGAAAAGCAAAACTATGCAACTACTGTACTGGCTGGTTTTATATGTCAACTTGACAAAAACTAGAGTCATCAGAGAGGAAGGAACCTCAGCAGAGGGAATGCTTCCATGAGATTCAGCTGTAAGGTATTTTCTCAATTAGTGATCAATAGGGGAGAGCCCAGCCCATGGTGGGTAGTGCCATCCCTGGGCTGCTGGTCCTGGTTTCTATAAGAAAGCAGGCTGAGCAGGCCAGGGGAAGCAAGCCAATAAGCAGTACCCATCCATGGCCTCTGCATCAGCTCCTGCCTCAGGGTTCTTGCCCTGTTTGAGTGCCTGTCCTGACTTCCTTCAATAATGAACAGCAATATAGAAGTGTAAGCCAAATAAACCCTTTCCTCCCCAACTTGCTTGGTCATGGTGTTTCATCACAGCAATAGAAACCCNAACTAAGACAACCACCTAGTATGGCCCATGTACCTTCCACATTTCCTGAGAGTCACATTGGTAGAACTCTGTGCCTCATTTGAGGATCAAATGTGCTTCATGGCAGTGGTTCTCAACCTTCTTAATGCTGTGACCCTTTAATACTCCTCATGTTGTGGTGACCCCAACCATAAATTATTTTGTTGCTACTTCATAACTAATTTTGCTACTGTTATGANTTGTAATGTAAACATCTGATATGCAGGATATCTGATATNCAACCCTATAAAAGGGTCATATGACCCCCAAAGGGTTCACGACCCACAGGTTGAAAACCACTGATCTAAGAGTCAACTATGTGGACCTGTGTGAACCATCTGAGGATCAAGTGTGTATATCTGTGGATCATATAAAGATCAAGTGTGGACCTGTGTGCATCATATGAGGGTCAATGTAAAAATCTGTATATATCATCTGAAGATAATCTCTTGCTCTGGGCAGAAACGCTTCAGTATGCCTTGGTATGCTGCTTCAAGACTACTCCAGAAGCAACCTGCAGATCAGGATTAGCCTCTAACACTAATGGTTAGTCAGGAGATAGGCATGTCCAAACCACCAGGTATACAATGTCTACAGTGACAAACATGAGGAGCTACTCAGGATATGCTCAGAGAAAAGGGTACCCAGGCAAATTTCTTCCTTGGGAGGATGCACCATTTCATTTCCACATGACTGAAGCCGTGTACCTACAATTTAGCCAGAAAAAGTTCTACGACAAGATGTTAGTGTCTATCTCAGTAATGTCAGCTCTGTCAGGACTTGCTGCTCACCTTTCTTCTCTGCTGTCATTCATATGCTGATTTACCTCCAGCTTGGTGCCACTTAGCAGCCAAGTGGCAGCTGCTTCTCCAAGAATCAGCAAAGAGGGAGGGAGAAGCTACCTACATCCCACTGGGAAGATAGCCTTAGCTCTAGGCTCCTAGCAGGCTCCTTCTAAACACCTTTAGCTAAAACCTGGCCAACTTGCAACCAAGAAGATAGAATGCCAGCAGGGAACTTCTCAAGCTGCTCACAGGGCTGAGCTATGGAGAATTATGACAAATCACAAGGGCTACATGTACATCTAGGAGAATCTCTGTTAGCAGTCAACAGTGGGATAATAGATGTCAAAGGTATTGATAGTAGTCCATCATCTGCTGAACAGGAATGGGAGGGACTTAAATCTGCTTCAGCTTTCTAGGACAGACCCTAAAGAAAGGCTAAAGTCACAGACATTCATTCACCTCTGTCACTGTGCCAGGGTACTTTGGCTTCATGTAAATAAAGGAATAACCAGAAAGTAGAGAGTAAGGCAGAGGCATGTCTGTTAGGAGTGCCTGGCTTTAACTTAGTACCCTGAGCCCAGTTCAAATGACCATTCCTTTCAGGGGTAGAACTAACTCCAGGGGCAGGATTCCTTTTACATCTTAGGGGTAGTAGATGTAGGTGTCTTTCCTGAGCCCTCTTTGAATCTTCCCTGAGTCCAGAAATAGGCAAAACTCACCATATCATAAATAGAGTCTCATGGTGGACAGTCATCTGTGGAACAGAGCTTGAGTGCAGGGCTGGCGNACAGATCCCAAGATACAGGAAACTCTCAACTCCAGCTTCCCAGCCACATATATCTTAGTGATAGTGTCCCATAACAAGTCACCAATCACAACAGAGTCAACCCTTCATTCAGTCATACTTATCTTTCCAGGAAGAATGTGCAGCAAGTTTGGAGGGGGCTGGAGGTAGAAGGCTGGGCTAGAAGTCTGAGGGTAGGCAGTGGGTAGATTTGAGCATCCAGGAGGCCAGCTTTGCCCAAAGGTAGACAGGTGNTAGAAGACCTTGTAGGGGCTCTTTGGGAGGAAATCTTGGGAGACTTCTTATGAATCAGTGGTGAGGTGAACTAGGAAGAACCTTAGGACCTGGGTGAACTTTCTTTGCCCACAGACTGTGTCCTGAGTTCGGAGGTAGAGCTACTGGACATCACAGAGCTAGTCTAAACTGTGACCTCCTAGAGCTTAGCCCCAGTATAAAGACCTAAGCAGGCCAGAGTGCAGACCACATCAATAACCTGCCTCCTCTCACTGCAGTGTCCCCACTTCAGCTCATTCGCTGATGAGCTCACCGACTATGTGACAAGGAACATTCTGTCCACACCAATCATGAATGGTAAAGATGTCGTGGCTGTGATCATGGCAGTGAATAAGCTGGATGGCCCATGCTTCACAAGTGAAGATGAAGATGTGAGTGTCCAGGAGATGTTAGACTCCCATGTCTTCACATGTGTTTGTGTGTCTGTGTATGTGCTACCTCCCAGCATGCTTTTGTTCATCTGCATGTCACTGTCTCTATTCATGTGGTTATGTGAGCCATGTCCCTTGACAAGTCTTGGTCAGATTTGTGTCCCTCTGCTAATCTGAGTGTGTGAACTGTGCTCATCCAGATGTATTAGTCATGTCCTTCAAATCTCTGTGTTTCTGTTTATCTGAGAGTGTGAGCTATGCTCTAGATGTTCTTCTTGTTGTATATGAGTCATGTCCTTCTGAATATCTTTGTGTGTGAGCCATGTCCCTGCCCCACANGACTGAGCTTGTGTGTGCAAGTCTACACCCAGGAGTGATAAGTATAGCTTACCAGTATGTTTGCATGTATGTGGCACTTCCTCCAGGGTTTTTGAAGTATGTCTCTTTTCTGTACATATGTCCTTGAACATCTGGATTTCTGACTGAGGCTGTTATTATTGCTGTTTCAGGTTTTCACAAAGTACCTGAATTTTGCTACATTAAACCTGAAGATCTATCACCTAAGCTACCTCCACAACTGTGAGACACGCAGAGGCCAGGTACCTGCATGCCCTGGCTGGTCCTTCCCCAGCCTTCCACCCTTCTAAGCGGTNTTCTCTTCATGAATGGCCAAGACACTGTGCTGTCCAATCAAAGCATGACTCTGGCCTAACAGGTCCAGATGTTCCTAACCATGTCATTGCCCATACAAAACTGAGTAGGAGCAAGGATGCTGTGCTCACCTAGGCAGGCAGATTGTGAGGCAGAAAATGGAAAGGTCCTCTGCTCATTCCTGCAACTGGCCTAGTAGGCACAGCTTCATGCAGAGCCATAGACAGGCATCACTCTCCTCAGATACTGCTGCAAACCTTTGGAGGAACCAGAGTGAATTGTAAATTAACTAAGCCAGAATCTCCTTATGGGACAGGGTCTGACATAGAATCTGGAATCTGATTACTTTGCACATTATAGAAACTTGAG
The DNA here is from genome assembly GCA_001675575.1 of Neotoma lepida. Taxonomy (NCBI): domain Eukaryota; kingdom Metazoa; phylum Chordata; class Mammalia; order Rodentia; family Cricetidae; genus Neotoma; species Neotoma lepida. The sequence continues at coordinate 730,154 of LZPO01116975.1, forward strand.
TGTCCAACAGGGTCAGTGTGCTGGGGTTTTGAAACACATATCAATGTGCCATAGGCTACAGCACAAGAGTTCAGAAGAGGTCTCAAGGCAAAGTTCTCCTACCTGAGTCTCAGCCTGTGGGAGCCTTCGAGAAATCCCAAACAAGCTGGGTGTGACAATGCTTGTCTGTGTCATAGCACTCATGAGTCAGAGGCAGGGTGTCTTAGTCAATGTTCTATTGCTGTGAAGATACACCATGATCACAGCATCGCTTATAAAGGAAAGCATTTAACTGGGACCTGCTTATAGTTTCAGAGGTTTAGTCAATTGTCATCATGATGGGAAGCATAGTATCATGCAGGTAGGTATGGTACTAGAGAAGTTGAGAGTTCTATATCTGGATCCAAAGGCAGCAGGATGAGAGAGCCATGCTGCGTCTGGCTTGGGCTTCTGAAACCTCAAAACCCACCCCTAGTGGCATACTTCTTCCAACAAGGCCACACTACTCCAACAGGGCCACACCTCCTAATAGTGACATTCCCTGATGACCAGGCTTTCAAATCTATGAGTCTATGGGGGCCATTCTTATTCAAACCACCACACAGGGCAATCCCAAGTTTGAGGCTAGCCTNGGATACATAGCAAGACTTTGTCTCAAAGAAAGGGGCCAAGGGAGGGAGGGAAGAATAGAGAGGGGGGAGAAAAAGAGGATGAAAGGAGAGGAGAGAAGAGGAGATGAGGGTAAAGGGGAGGAAGGGAACTATCTTAAATGGGTGGTAGTTCATTCTGTGCCTAAAACTAGGAAAGCCAGCTATACACAAGGCTTTGGGGAAATGTTAGATGGAATTGTGCTTTCCAAACTTCTTCTTCTTCCTGTGAGTGCTGCCATACCTTGGCTACCCAATATAAAATGTGAAAATGTCAGAGAAGAGAGGCATGGCCAAGGTTGGGGGCCACTGAGACCATCTTGATGACTTGTAGCCATGTGGTACGGGTCACTTGTCAAGAGATCTCTGGTAGCCGGGCGGTGGTGGCGCACGCCTTTAATCCCAGCACTCGGGAGGCAGAGGCAGGCGGATCCCTGTGAGTTCGAGGCCAGCCTGGGCTACCGAGTGAGTTCCAGGAAAGGCGCAAAGGTACACAGCTGTCTCTTATACACATCTAGATGTGTATAAGAGACAGGTGGGGGTACAGGACAAAAACCCAGGGAAAAAAAGGCTCAGGGTCCTTTCAGTTACAACTGGACCCTTGCAGAAAGTACCCAGGCATAACACTCAGGGGAGGGAAGAAGAGTGAGGCTGAGAGAGAAGAGGGAGGNAGGGAAACTAGGCCTGCAACAGGAGGAACTGAAACCTCCACTAGACCACAGAAGAGAGCTGAAGTGGAGCAGGGGCAGCAAAGTAGAGAGTCAGGACTAGTTGGGCTATCAAAGGACTGTGGGGATATCAGCTGTCTAGAGGAATCAGGACTGAAGGCAAGAAGCCGAGACCATTCTGGGATGGGAGGAGCATGTGGGCTGAAACAGGTGGAGCCCTGAGAAGAGCTTAGAGAGGGGAAATGATGATGGGTTGGTGGGAAAGGAAAGGGAGAGAACAATGGGCTTGTTGGAGGCGATACAGAGGTAAGTGGTCATTTATAGGTCTCGATCTTCATTGTACTGTCAAAGAAAAAGTAGAGAAAGGAGTGTTCCTTTCTCCACCATACCTACCACATAACCCATAACCCACAACAGTGATATATATACAACACAACACACAAAACAGATGCACACATCCCAGAGATAAGCCACCCACAATTCACCACAATGTAGCACACAAAGCCACACACCATGCACTATGTCCTTGTTGTCTGCTCCACACCATCAAATACACCTCACCATTTGCATTTCAGACACAACTCATACATACATACATACATACATACATACATACATACATACATATACATTCATCCCCACAGGGCTCTCATACAGCTTCAGAGGCCTGTTCTCTCCATCTCCTATCCCAGAAGTCTTAGTGTTTTATTGCTGTGAAGAGCCACCATGACCATGGCAACTCTTAAGAAAGCAAGCATTTAATTGGAGCTTGTCTACAGTTACAGAGGTTTTGTCTACCACAGGGAGCATGGTGACACACAGGCAGACATGGGGCTGGAGAAGTAGCTGAGAGTTCTACATCTGGATCTGTGGGTAGCAGGAGAAGAGAGCCATGCTGGGTCTGGCTTGGGCTTTTGAAACCTCAGAGCTCACCCCCAGTGACACACTTCCTCTAATAAGGCCATACTTCCTATTCCTTCTCAACTAGTGTCACTCCCCCATGACTAAACATTCAAATCTATGAGCCTATGGGGGCCGTTCTTATTCAAACCACTACACTAGGTGTGCCCAGGTGTCCTGCACTGCTCACTTCCTGCCTGCACTCACTTACTCTTTTGATAAAAGTGGATGCTGTCCCTAACTGCTGCCCAGCCATCCTCTCCTATACACATAGGTCTATCTTCAGTTAAAGAAAGCCATTCCTCTCTCTGCCCTTTCTCTACTCTCCTGATAGACAAAGTCAAAACTGAGTGGCTCCTGGAACCTCAGAATCAGTCTATGCCCCTCATGAGTGTGGTTATCTGTGTCCATTTGAAGTTGTGTGCTCCAGAAGAACCCACCCTGCTGCAGTCACCCTTCACCTTTACCACCCACAGCCAGCCCCAGATAACAATAACTTTCTGTCACTATCCTTTTGCTTATTCTGGACATTTCATTCAAATTTTCCATTTTACTGTTTCCTTTTGTTGTTATTATTATTGCTTTGCAATTGTTATTTGTGGGAGTGGGCACAGGCCATGGCATGAGTATAGAGATCAGAGGACTACTTACCAGAGTTCATTCTCTCTTCCCACCATGTGGGTTCTGAGGATCGAACAAAGGTCAAGAAGCTTGGTGGCAGGTATCCTTACCCATTGAGCCATCTTACTATCCCCCTTGATATTATTTCATAATCTCTTTACTAACAGTTTTAGATTTACAGAGTTGAGCCAAATTTGTATAGCCCTCACCAGCAGGTAGTTTCTTCATTTTGTCATCTTTCATTGGTGTCATGAAGTTACCACAATTAATGAACCAGCACTGACTGACACATTGTTAAAGTCCATACTTCATTCACATTTCCTTAGCTTTTACTCTTTTTTCCTTCTGTCCCAGAATGCCATCCCAAATCCCACAGGGTGCTCAGTTGTCACATCTTCTCAGACCCCTCTTGTTCAAGACAGTTTGTCATATCTGCTTGTTTCCCATGACCTTAATAGAGAAGCCTGGCTAGCACTGTTCACGATGTTGGAATTGTTCTGATGTCATTCTTGTGATTAGATTTGGGTCACTGGACTTTAGAGGCTGAGAGCCTTTCTGTTGCATCACATGGGTGCTTCCATCATAGGGCCTACCAGAAAAACAGTAAACAGTATGCATCCCACCACATGTCTGTCACTTTCTCAACCATAAAGTCACCTGATGTTTTTATCCTTTGCTTTCTGAAGGAAGTCATTGCTTATACCATGCTTAGGAATGGGAGGTGCACCCCTCCTTCAGAGTGGAACATCTGTAAAATTTGTTTGTACTCATCATTTATTAATTTACTTAATGAATTATTTATGTCTAGACTCATGGGTATTTATTTTATGCTTTAGGTTACAATCCAGTATTATTCTATTCATTACATTTCACAGACTGTTTTATTCTCTAGTCCTTCAGCTGGCTCCTGTGGCTTCTCTGGTATGCTTCCTGCCCCAGTCCTAAAACCCATCATTCTCCAGGAAGCCCTGATCTGTATATTAGAAAGCTCTGTTACAAGCTAAGATCTGAGTACTCAGTATTATTTTGTTGCTCCAAGGCTCCTCTTACCTGACAGAAGATTACACGAGCTAAACCATATGTGCATACACAATAGGTATGCCACATATAACCTTCATACCTGTATAAAATTAGACATAGTTTCTGATTGATGTTTCTAGCCCTGACCCACTGCCACAGAGATCTTTCTCTTATTCTTGGTATGTACCCTCAGCAGAGAGTGTCCTGGCTCCTCTAATCTACCACCCACCTCCAAAATGTAAGAATTTTTTTTTATCAAGGATGTTAATCTTCACTCCTTTGAAAAGAGCAGAGCACAGAGATTGTGCAANCCCCTTGGCCTTCTATCCTAAAAATAAATCAGCACCTTCTCCCTGCCTGTATAGTGCACAGTACACTTAAATGCTCTTGGTCTACATTCTTTCTTGTTTAGTTTTAAGGATATATATATATATATATATCTCTATATATATAGAGAGAGAGATATATAGATATATATATCCTTACATGTACATATCCTTACATATATATCCTTACATATACATATATCCTTATACATACATACATGCAGACAGACATATGGCTGAAGAGATGGCTCACTAGCTAAAAATGAGTACTACTCTTTCAGACGACCTGAATTCAGTCTGCAACTGCCTATAATTCCACTTCCAGGCAGTCCAATGTCTCTGGCTTCTGTAGGCACCTGCACTCATGTACATCTGCACTTATGTGCACAGATATGCATACACACACACACACACACACACACACCCCAGTGTGGTACAAGGCCTAGAATCCCAACATTCAGGTGGCAGATTCAGGAGGATCATCCTCAAGTTCCAGACCAGCCTTGTCCACACAGTGAGCATAGTGAGTTCTAGACTAGCCAGAGCTTTATAGAAATAACATGTCTCAAACAATAATAATAAAGAAGAATATATTTGTATGTATTTTAGATATAAATCCTTTACCAAAAGTGTGTTTTCTCCCTGAGTGTGGCTTGCCTTTTCATTCTCTTAATAATACATTTGGCAAAACCAAAGTTTGGCATTTTAATAACCCCAATTTATCATAGTAATCTCCATAGATTGTTATACCTAAAACCTCATTCTTAAACCCAAGATTACCCAGGTTGTCTTTCAGGTTATCTTCTAGGAGTTGCCATCTTGGATTCTGATAGTTTGATAAACATTGTAAAGCCTGGGTCTGGGTTCACTTTTGAATATGGATGTCCAGGTTTTAATCATTTGTGGAAAGACAACAGTTTCTCCTGAATTGCTCTTCCTATTTGTCAAGGATAGTTGAATACTTTTGGATTTTTTATTTTTTTCCCTCCCATTCATCACTGTAGGTCTAAAGAAAATCTTGAGGTTAAGGACATCAGTCTCCCTATATTGTCTCTTTTTCAGGATTGTGTTGGCTATTCTATGTATTTTGTCTTTCCACATAGACTTGTCTTTCCACAAAACTTGACTTATAGTCAAGTTTTCAAGATTCATAAAATAGCTTGCTGGTATAACTTGGATTTTTCTAAGTCTATATACCAAGTTGGAAAAAATTACCATCTTAAAAATAGTGAGTCTTGGTCAAGCAGTGGTGGCACATGCCTTTAATCCAAGCCCTCAGGAGGCAGAGGAAGGAGGATTTCTGTGAGTTAGAGGCCAGCCTGGTCTACAGATCAAGTTCTAGGACAGCCAGGGCTCATAGAGAAACTNTGTCTCAAAAAAACAAAACAAAACAAAAAGTGGGATGGGCTGGGGATGTAGCTCACTTGGTGAGAATGCTTCCCTACCGTGCCTGAAAACTGGGTTCAGTTCCCAGCACAACATAAAACCTGGTGTTGTGGCATGTTTGCAACCCCAGCACTTGGGAGGTGGAGGCAGGAGGATCAGGAGTTCAAGATGAGCTTTGGCTATACTTCAGGCTCAAGGCCTGAGCTACATGAGACTATCTCAGAAAAAAGTCCACAAGAACTTAATATCTCTGTATTGACTTTAGTATTTTATTTCTTTAATCAGAATTTTGAAGTTTCTAGGGAGACAGCTCAGTTTGTAAAGTGCTTGCTGCACAACCTGAGAACTTGAGTTTGTTCTACAGGAACCAGATAAAAAGCCAAGCATGGGAGCTTGCACTTGTATTCCCAGTTCTGGGAAAGTAGAGACAGGAGAATTTCCTAGGGACTCACTGACTAGCTGACTTCCAAGGTTTACCTCCATACATACGACATACACCTGCACATATATGCACATATATGCAAAAGACTGAAGTTTCTGCATGTAGATTTTATATATATTTCACTAGATTTATACCTAAATATTTTATTTTGGAGTGATAATGTAAGTAGTATTGTGTTCTGATAATTTCATCTTCCAATTGTTCATTGCTAGTATGAAGGAAAGAAAGTAATTGTATTATGTGAACCCTATAGTCTGTGACCTTGCTCAAAATCACTTACTAGTTTCAGGTTTTTCTTATTAATTGTCTGGTATTTTCATATGGATAATCATATCACCTGCAAACAAAGATAGCTTTATTTCTTCTTTGCACACACACACACACACACACACACACACACACACACATGTATGCATGTATGTATGTATATATGTATATTGTGTTTTGTTTTTCTGGTCTTATTGCACAAGTTAAGATTTCAAGTCAGGATGTATTGTATGAGAGAATAATCTGTTTTCAATTTAAAAAAAAGATTTCTAGTGAACATTCCTTCCTCATTCCAAATCCTAGAAAAAGGCACCTAGTTTCTTGTCATTAAGAATGATTTCACAGGGTTGCTCCATGGTGTGATGAGCTTCACATTAGACTTCTAGAGGCTAAAGAACAGTGTCCTCTGTGGGGTTTCATAGCATTTTTTTATCTAATTGAGGAAAATTACTGTGTTTCTTGTTGCTAAGATGTTCTATATTGATTGAATATTGGATGTTATCAACTAATTCTTCAGCATCAATTGATAAGATCATGTAGATTTTTCCCTCTAGTTTGTTAATGTGTTAGATTATATGGGTTAATTTTGGGTTTTGGTTTGTGGTGTGTTTTTTTGTTTTTTAGCTGTGGTCTTACTGCATCATGCAGTTAGGTCTTGAACTGCTGGGCTTCAGTGATCCTGTCACATTAGTCTTCCAACTAGCTGAGACTGCAGGTGCACACCACCGTGTCTAGTTTATATTAACTGAATTTGAAAGGCTGAGCTGGTCTTACATAATCTTGGTCATGGGGCATAATTATTTGTTAAGCAATGTAATAATAATTGGGGTANAAAATTTAATAACAATTACATTATTGTTACAATATTAGACTGGTTTTTCCTATATTCCTTTTTTTCTGAGACAATGACTTGCTATGTGTTTACCTCCCAACTGCTAGAATCGTAGGTATGTACTACCATGAGTGGTAGTTTTGCCAATGTTCAGCTAAGAATTTTTGTATCTAGAGCTGGGCATGGTGGCACACACCTTAATTCCAGCACCTGGGAGGCAGAGGCAGGCAGATTTCCATGAGTTTGAGGCCAGCCTTGTCTACAGAGTAAGTTCCAGGATAATTAGGGTTATGTAGAGAGACCCTGTCTCAAAATTAAATTTTAAAAATATGTTTGTATCTGTGTTAATGAGCTATGTGGATTACAGTTTTTCTTCCTGTGATATCTTTTTAAAAGATTTATTTTATTTTATTTTATTTTATTTGTGTGTGTATGTGTGTGTGTGTGTGTGTAATGTGCTCATAAGTGCAGTTGCCTGAAGAGGCCAGAAGTGTGAGATCTTCTGGATTTGGAGTTACAGGTAGTTATGAGTTACCTGATGTGGGTGCTAGGAACAGAACTTGAGTTCTCTGCAAAAGAAGTACATGTTTTCAACCACTGAGCCATCTCTCTAGCCCTAGCCTTGTGATATTTTTATCTCACTTTGCTATCTGGGTAGTGCTGGCCTCAGAGAGCATGTTAGGCAGTATTACCCATTCTGAAACAAAGAAGAGAATCAAACAGATTCTCTCACAACACACAGTACTTCTGTGACTCCAGATGTACGGAAGATTTTAGCCACACCCCAAGCAAGCAATCACCTCTGCGGCAGAACATCCTCTGATTCAGCTCAACTCTGACACTATCTGCTTGAAGATAGTCAGATCCCGCAAGGTCAGGGCTCAGTGCCAAAGACTGTCCCACTTCTGGTGCAAATGCCAAACTCTAGTCTATTATCTGTATTTCTGACTGACCAGCTATAACAAAATATCTGAAGGTAGGCATTTAACAAAGAAAATAGATTTAGCTCAAGTATGGAGGCTCAAAAGCATGGTGCCAGTTCTACTCAATTCTCATGAAGGCCTCCTGGTACTATCGGGCTCAACTCAGGAATTTGGGAGAACACGGTTCAGCCATAGCATTTCTTCAGCTACCATTTTTTAAATGTTTTTTATTGTTGTTGTTATCTAGGTTTTGTTTTGTTTGTTTGGGATGGGGTATTTGGTTTTGACTTTTGCCATACTAGCAAAACATACTGGTTGAGAAACAAGAGCCTCCCACATGCTAGACAAGTGTTCTTCCTACCACCAAGCTACTCTTAGCTCTCTCCTGCTGACTTTGGGAATCTCTAAAACCATTTCTCAGTCTGAGCCTTGCTGCTACTTGGCTGTGGTATCATTAGAATGGAACCTGCAGGTGGAATGCATGCAGCAACCTTCTAGCTAAATCTGTTCCTGTGACCTTCCCAAGTATTTCTTGCCCCCCTCCCGCCGAACAACCTTGGGTGAGACAGGAAGACTAGAGAAGTGGCAGCTGTCTAACAACCCTTACTTGGGATGATTGGCAAGCTTACCATTAAAGCACATGGTGTACCCAAGTTAGCTTCTTTCTCCTTGTGTCTGTGTGAAACAGGAGGATTCTTTTCAACTTTTTACCTCAAAAGTCTGCTGAATTCTTGCAAGTAAAACCCACAAAAGTGTAAGCCCCGAGATCGGGCCTGGACCATTACTGGCCTTCAAGCACTGGCTACACAGTCTTTTCTCACTGCTTACTTACTCTCTGTGGGCTCAGTCGCAGGTGAGCTGGTCTTTCTATGGCTCACCTCACCTCCTTTTCAGATTGGTGGAGTCCTCATGTCCTTGATTTCCCCATAGGTCTAAGTCACTGATTCTCAGTCTGAATTCTCTTAACAGGTTATTACAAACATTCCTTACCCTGAGCTAGAAGTTCCNATTCTTCTGTAACCATGAAGAATGTTCTTACACCCACAATCACTCCAAGTCCTGCTCTCCAAGGATCCCTGGGTATGCCATGGGTAATATGGTAGACATAGCCTACTAAGAGTTTGTTGGTTGAGCCCAGAAATACCAGAGGGCCAGTGTCATTCATCCAAGCTAGGAGAAACCATCCAGGGGAGACCCAGCCTGAGGCCAGGGCAGTCCTGTAAACTGGTCATATGAACTCTATCCCGTCCAAAGGTCTAGACACATCCTCTGCCTTAGGTGGAGGTCATCTTATCTCTCTCCCTCATGACTGCTATCTGAGAGGCTTTACCCTTGCCTGTTCCTCCATCCCTTTTCTCCCAGGAGTGAAGGGAGCTACCAGGACCCTAGACTATCATTCAAAGTCAAATCTACCATATATCAGAGGCCTTTCTGGGATCATCCTATTTTTTACTACCTTCTTCTGTAAGTCTTACCAGGGCCCTGAATCTCCAAGAAGTCAGACTTTAGGAAGAGAGGGTGCTGGAAAAGCTGCCCCGAGGCTTAGAGTCTAACCAGCATTTGCAGAATCCTGCCTCACAGTTCTTTCTGGGCTTCATTTGATTATTTATTTTAGGGTGCTGGAAATAGAAACCAGTGCCTTACACATGCTAGGTAAGTGCTCTACCACTGAGCCACATCCCAAGCCCTCACATTGCTTTTTGAAAAGAAATCTCTATACTGAGACTGGCTCTGAGGGGCCTGTGGCCTAGCCCAAGACACATTGTCTTTCTTGTCCCTATGTGGTAGGAGTGCTGGTCACTGAGCATTAAAGCATTTTCAACCCCCGCCCCCACCATGTTCCCCAAACCCTGGAAGTTCTGAGCATTAGTCAGATCCCTTTCTTAAAAGCACCTCAACTACACTGATCAGGGCCAACAGAAGATAAGAAAACTATAGGTGACCCCCAAATGCTGGTGTTCTCTCTGACCTGCCACTTGGCTCCCAGTAAGATTCAATGGAGCAATTCTTTCTGCCCATGGGACCAAAGACTGGATGAAGACCCTGTAGGTGCAAGTCTATGGCCTCTAGAGTGTTTACATGGCAGGGGTGCACTGATTCATCGTGAAGGAGGACTTACGAATACAAGAGAAGGAATAAAGTCAAGGCCTTCTTCTCAGGGCCTCACATTTACAAACTGTAAGCAAGGAAATGTTCAAAAGGCAGTAATCAGTCAGGAGGAAGCCAGTCTGGAATGCCCACCATGGTGTCCCTAGAGGTAGAATGGGAAGAGAAGAGCTGTGGTTTCCATACCCTTCCCCAATATTACCTCAAGAGCAGAGACCAGAGCAGAAAATAAGGAAGGTCAAGAATGGTGGTGAGTCTGCGTTTTTATTACCTTTCTTCTTTCCCGCCACCCCCCTTTTTTTCTTTTGAAACTTGTGTAACTCATATCGTTTTTATGCTCACTATGTAGTAGACGCTGGCCTTGATCCTTCTGCTTCCATTTCCTAAGTACCAGGATCATTAGAATGAGCCACCATACCTGGCTTTATCTTTGTTCTTAGTATAATATTTTAACTTACAAGTTTACATGATTTAATTTTAATAACGGCTGTTTTTAACACCTGACTCCAGGATTCTTAGATATTCTATAATCATTTCTTAGTGCACCATGAAGTGAGGGCCTCAATACTGAAGCTAGAAAGGACCAGGTAGGTGTGTTCGTTACTTTCCTATTGCTGTGATAAAACATCATGGACAAAGGCAACTTGTAAAACAAAGTGTTTCAGTTGTGGTTCCAGTTTCAGAGGGTTACAGTCCATAATAACAGAACAAAGACATGGCAGTAAGAATGGCTAAGAGCTTATATCTTGATCCTTAAATAAGAGGGAGAGAGAGAGAGAGAGAGAGAGAGAGAGAGAGAGAGAGAGAGAGGTGATATTTTGTTGTACTCTAGTAAAACTTGCCTGAAGTTCAAAGCCACACTGAACTACAAGAGATTGATCCAATCTAGGAGAGAAACAGAGCCAGTCAGTGGTGGCACACACCTTTAACCCCAGTATTTGGGAAGCACACATGCCATTAATCCCAGCACTAGGAAGGTTGAGATAGGAAGTGAAATGGCTGGGCGGAGAAAGGCATATAAGGCATGAGAAGACAAACTAGAGAGCCCTTCAGCTGAGGACTCAGAGGCATTCAGTTAGGGGATTCCTAGAGTTGATGAGGTGAGAAGAGGCTGTGGCTTGTTCCTTTGTCTCTCTGATCTTTCAGTATTTACCCAAATATCTGGCTCTGGGTTTTTATTATAAGATCATTTAGAATTTGTGCAAGAAAAGAAAGAGAGAACACACTGGAAATTGCACAAGTCTTTTGAAACCTCAAAGCCTACCCCCAATGACACATCTCCTCCAACAAGGCCATACCTCATAATCTTTCCCAAACAGTTCTACCAACTGGGGAGAATATATAAGTTCTACCAACAAAATAATATATAAAACATATAGTATTCAAATATATAAGACTATGTAGGCCATTATCATTCAAATCACCACATCAGGCTTAGGAGACTCAGTGTTCGGGCTTATGAGGGTTAAACATTCCCGAATACAGGCCTCCTGTGGGTAAGTTTTGCTAGAGATACAGACTGTCCTCCTACTGGGGTCATCCAAGAGAATTGATATCATGCAGATGCTGCTACTAAGGCCCAGAAGCACCACTCCTGGACTCTCCACTGCTCACCCTTGTGATTCACACCAACATAGATTTCAAAATATAGTACGAAACTATAGTAATCAAAACAGCCTAGTACTGTTATAAAACAGATAGCTCAATCAATAGAAAATGAGCCCAGAAATGGAGCCAAACCAATTAATTTTTCCCACAAAAGTACCAAGAACACACAATAGGGTAGATGTCAGTGATTGATGCTATCAACATACTGCAGAGAAAAAACAAACCCAATCTCAACTCTTGTGTAAGAACCAACTTACACAATCCTCAAAGGGGGTGATAGGATTAAAACTTGGAACTAAAAAACATAGGAAGAAAGTTTCCCATATTTTAAAGTGAAAAAAATCATATGAGTATGTGAAGTGAATCTTAAACGGTCTTATTAATTGAAAACACCAGGCCAGGTATTGGGATAAATTCTGAAAGGTCAGAGAAATAGAACAAACCACAGCCAACCTCACCTTGCCAACTCCTCAGCTGATCTTGTTTCTTCAGACTGCAGGCTTCTGAGTCCTCACCCGAATGAATCTCAGCTCAACTGTTGCTCAAAGCCTGAAAGCTTAAGAGGCCTCTAGTTTCTGGTTCTCCCACCTCATATAACCTTTCTGCTTCCTGCCATTACTTCCTGGGATTAAAGGCATGTGTCTTTCTCAAGCAAAGACATGAGATCTCAGGTGCTGGAATTAAAGGTGTGTGCCACCATGCCTGGCTGTTTTCA
>LZPO01116976.1:75583-87373 GCA_001675575.1 Neotoma lepida
TCCTAGCTGTCTATCACACATATCCTAGCTGTCTATCACACATACTCCTAGCTGTCTATCACACATGGCAACACATCTGCTCAGCCTCACTCTTGTTTCCAGAGTGTCAGGGAGAAGGTTTCCTTGGTCAGGTGCTAGCAACCAGCACCGTGTGCAGAAGTCAGCCTGCACAGGAGCAAGACTGCCTCTAATCAAAATCCATCTCCTTTGATGTTCTGAAGCTTTTCTCTCCCTGCAAGCAACAAAGCTCCCAACAAAAGAATTTCCCCAACACCCACAGTTAAGCAAAGAATGGTTCCAACCAAATGAGTATAAAGAACTCTCCCTGGTATCTAATTTGTACACGAAGCTTCCTTTTCAGGGTATTTCAGCGACTTCCTTTGTTTGTAATTTATCAGCAAAGGAAAAAACCACACGTTTATTTTGACGGCAGTGCACCTGACTATTCCAGGAGTCAAAAGCCTGCTTTGCTTACTGTCACGCTATCCTGGCAGAGGATGTAAACAGGCCCCTCCCTCCCATGGCTTCATGCTGCACCCCCAATTCCAGACTAGAATTTTCACAAATGCGAACTACTATACAGGATTGGACGTTAACTAAAACGTGAAGGCAGCTTCCTTCTGGTCCTTTCTTCACTACTGAATGGGCAGAATTTGGGCTCCTTGGTCTGGATTTTTACTCTCTTTTATCAGCCTCAGAGAAGGGCTGTAAAATTGTTCAGGCCAAGGGGTGTTAGGTCTAGTAAAGCTTGAGTCACTACTTCCACAGCACCTGAGTTTGAGGCCCTGTGACTTTGTATTGTCTTATTTAGTCATAATGAAATCATAGCATAATGGTATATATTGCTAATTTTGCTTCTCGCATGACAGAACCTAAGTTCAGGAAGATTAAACACCTCGATCCAACTCATACAGCCAGCCCATATCAGGCATCAAAACCGGGACTTCCAAATGCCCAATTGGGGCTTCTTTTGCCTTTAAAACACATGGCCTTAGGAAGGAGGACAGAGTTTGTAACGTGGATTTTCCATGTGTTAACGAAAGGAGATTATTGATACTTGAAGTGCCCTTTTCGGAGTATGGATTCTGAAGTCCCACAATAAAGGCAGCCATCTTTCTTCTCCACCCCACCTTCCATCTGGAGACAAACACACAGTTGCATCATTTGTGAAAATGAATGCTATACTCCACTTCCCCTTTGCTTTTCAGTTGTACATACAGTACAAACAGGACTTAGAAATCAGTGGAGGGGCCACATGCCAGGCCATCTATTGTCAGGCATCTGGAACTAGGGAAGAGTCAATGGTATAGAGGGTCAACATAGTTTTGTCTCCCAAAGGTTCATGTGTTGGGAGCTTGGTCCTGAGTGTGGCATGGTGGGAAGTGAGGCCTTCTGGGAGGTCCTGAGGCCACGAGGAATGCAGTTTTGAAAGGGGTTGTAGGGCTTTTGTCTCCTTTAGCTTCCTATTTGAAGATATATTCCCTTCCTCATACACACATGCACTTCAGCCATCCTTTCCTGGACTCCTGCCAAAGCCAGAGCTGTGTTCTTTGAACTTTCAGCCTCCAAAGCCATGAGTTGAACAAACCTTCAGTGTGCCTCCTTAATTTTGTGATAACCACAACCAGAAAAAAAAAATGAACTAATGCAGCCAGCAAGCAAGAAAGGTATTCAATTCTACACATAATCTAATAAAAGTTTTGAACATTCCTGGTAGATGTCAGTATCGAAAGGACCGAGTGGGGGGCACTCTAGAGTCTGCAGCTCACAGACAACACTGCTGTCCCAAGGTGTGAAGAGAGACAAAAAGACCTTCAGTCCAGACGATCTGGGATTCTCCCTCAAGAACTCAAAGCAGGACTTGCACATTTGAGAAGCAAAGTAGAACTTGGCACACAGAGTGAAAACTTGACCCACTCAAGAACAAGGCTGAGTTACGATTTCCTGACCAAAATGTCTCATCCGCTGGATGGTGAGTCACTGAGGTACAGAAGCTGGGGAGTGGCATTCCCTCTACAAAAGTCTCATGCTGTCCCAGATCCTGTAAACATGGAACAAATAACCTCACCGGGGTGCTCACAACTCCTCTCGGCCCATTTTCGGTAGATGTGTGACTTTCAAATTTTTATTTTTAGCACAGGAACGTGTCCTCTTAACTAGATCTTATACAAATTTTCACTACGTCAAGCAAATCAAACCAGCTGCTCACAGAGAAATGAAGACAGAAAGAGGTTCTTTTCAGAACTGTAGGGCTCAACAGAACACAGCACGCAAATCCCCTCTCCAGGAGGCACCTAGTCACACTGCCTATCTCAGACTCTCTCAGGAATCTGGTCCTCAGAAATTTTTCTCTTGATCATCTTGGTTTCTCCCATCATGTCCTCCTGGAGGGTTCCTTCCTCTTGCTCCGACCTGACAAGAAGGATTCTCATCATTTTTCCACTGTGAAGCCATGAAGCTCGGCATCTCTTGAAACAGCACACTATCTGCTGGGTCTTCCTGAGAGCCATACCCTTCTCCCAAAGTCTTTGGGGCCGACTGCTGCACAGAAGCCTTCCCTCAGCACCTGGCATAGGTTCTACAAAGCACTTACCAACTTTGGGCAGAGTTTTGCTTGGTGCAAAGTGACAGCATAAATGCACACTATTGACCCTCTAAACCCCTTGATTCAGGAACTGGCTTGGGATCTTAAGAGCTAAAGAGCCGGGAAGCTATGACTTAACCCATCAGAAAGCACTAACAGTGGGATAACAGGTCACACAGACCTGGCCCTCAGCATCTCCTGGTAGCTCAAGCAGGAGGGTTCTAGGAGTGTGCTTTCACTTTCCCTTAGTGTCTATCTCAAGCCCCCTCAGCCCCTCCCCACACACCACAGGGCTCCTGCTCCTCACAGTAAGTGGGGAGGCCTGGAAGAGAGAGCCGCATCTGCTTTCCAAGCGGTGCACACTGTATGTAAGACTCCGGGCCGTGGTGTTCAGAATCTGTCTCTCGGATTCTGAATCTTATCTAAAGCACTTTATACCTCTGGATTTGAGAAACTGAACAACTGTTGCGTCTCTGTACTATTGAGCTGACTGGATCATTCCAACTGCTCATGGGTTTAGCTTGTATCAGGCACATTTCCTAGGAAGGCAGAGATATTCTGTAGTGATGTTATCTTATAAAATTACAATGCAACCCACACAGGCAATTTCAAATTTTCTAGTAGCTAGGTTAAAACAATATGAAGTTAGTTTTAATAATCTACTTTATTTCGCTAATTATATACAAAATAGTTCTATATCAGTATGTAGCCAAAACTATACTAACAGGGGTTCAGGAGATGGCTCACTCAGTACAGTGCTTGCCGAACAAGCGTGAGACACTGAAATCATTCTCCATATCCAAGTGAAAAAGCCAGGCACAGAAATGTAATCCCAGAGCCAGGGAGGCAGAGACCCAAGGATCATCCACCTAGTACAGCTCGGTCAGCAAGCTGTAGGTTTCATGAGAGACCCTGTCTCAAAATACAAGGTGGAGAGTATCTGAGGAAGGCACCCAAGGTCAACTTCTAGACCCAGATTCTTGAACGCATGCACACACACTTCTATGAATGAGATATATTTTAAACACCCCTTTGTCCCATGAAGTCTTCGTTTACATCCCCAGTACATCAGATTTTGAACTAACCACACTCCAGGTGCTCACTAGCCACGAGCAGTGGTGGTATTATGGCACTGGACCCACAGTGCTGTAACCTCTCTTCTGTCTCCATCCCGCCCATCATTTCTTTCAACGTCCCATTTCCTTTAGAGAGGATGCTGTGGATGGAAGCAGCCAGCAGGGCCCAGGATCACTAGAGGCGATGGATGCCCACCTGAAAGGAAGGCCTGACTTACAAAGGCGCTTTCGTGCCCTGCTAGGGAGCTTAGACTTGATCCTCAGCTCCAAGTCACGGTGCTGGAGGACTTGAAGAGTCATGATTAGATTGGCCTTTTAGAGAAGCAGTGCTGTGAGGAAGGGACTGGAAGCAAGCCAGATGGAAGGCAGAGAGACTAGAATAAACCTCCAGAGAAGGACTGAGGACCTGACCCAACTCAGCCATGAGAAAGGGGAGCGCAGACTCTGGGGAGTTTGAAAAGATGGTCACCTGGCTTCCTCCAGGGCTCAGCGGTCATGAGAACGGAGGAGTTGAGGAAGAGAGGTTTCCTACACTTGCTGAAGTAGTTTCATTAAGTGAGGCAGGGAGCACAAAGCCTACGATGGTGTGGAGCTGACGCAGTTGTGGACTTACTCAGTTGACAGTCCTTGACACAACACTAGAAAAGGTTCCCAACTGGATTCAAGGATCAATGGCACACAGGTGGCAGGCAGAAGCAGAACGCCGGGCAAATGCAGAGTAAGCAGAGGCTGCAGCACTCCAGAGGTACTGAGGCTTGAGGAGAGGAGGGGGCCGCAGCAGAATCACACATAAAGACAGTTTCCTTCTCCCTTTTTTTCTGCACATCACACATATATCGGATTGAAGACAGAACTCACGAGTGTTTTGTTTTGCTCTCTGGAACACTGAAGCTGTGGGTTTAAGACACGGCAAGTCTTTCACACACCTGTAGACACTCTGGGTAGTGTCCCACAGGACCATCACTTCAGAACCTGTTGATTATCTGGGAACCACAGTTACAGGGCGTTTGCTGTAGCTAGCAGTCTTTCGGACGGGTCAGTGTCTGGGCAGAACTGACGGTAAATATTCACAGTGCCATTGTGCACCACTCCCAGGGCGGAGTAAGAAAAAGCAGGAGCTTGGGGTCAGACACCAAGTGACCTTTCAGTCAGTCATGTTCTGGACCTCCCCGGAGCTTCAGCAACTTAAAAAGGGCATATAAACTCTACCTCGCCAGTTCACTGTCAAGCCAAAATGAGCGGATTTGTACATGATAGCTGTGATAACTATATTCAGTTGGTCCTGCATCTCTGAGAACCAAGTGCCACTAACAACGAGTTAGTGCTTTGCCACAGATTTGATTCTTGTTCCCTGCAGAGAATTACACCATCACCCCAGTGATGGCGAGGGACCTTACATCTTTAAATGATGATGTATATTTTTGTTTATATTATATTATATTATATTATATTAATTATATTATATTATATTATATTATATTATTTATCCTTTAATCATCACAATACATAATGCTTCCTGCACTCACACTGCCTGGCTTTAATGCATGCTTTGTAAATTACTATCAACTCTTCTAGACTTCCTGTTTTTCAGTAAAATGGGGCTCGTATGTACTTCCAGCCTACTTGAGGATAAAAGGACATAATATGTATAACTAAGTAAGACACGGCCTTATAAAGTCTGTTTGCACATGTTAAGTGATGGGTGTTTACCACTTCATAAAATGGAACAATCTGTAACATACAACTCTGCTTACAACCTCAAGTCTGAGGCTGGTACCCACTGCTCCTAGTTTTAGAGTCCATGAGGGTGGCGGTACAGAATCAGTTGAGGGTTCTATATTAACAGTATGCTTATGCATTTCCAGAGCTCCAGTAGACGCTTGGGTAGTGTCCCATATTGACTGCTTGGGACGACAATTTGAAGAACTCTCCATACTTAATTAATACTACTGGGCAAATGTCAGCTTTTGTGACATTCATCCTCCAGGGGGCCCTTCTGAGCATTCTAAGTGAATTGGGCAAAACCCGGGAACATACTGGGCTTTACAGCTTACAGGATTTATTCTGTGCTTTATTTCACGGTCAGTTCAGCCCTTGGCATCACACATGATTATAGGAGACATCTATATACACTTTAGGTTCCATTATTGAGCATTTCGGAACTCTGGTGCTAGGAGAAATTTTTTTTTAAATCCTGGAAATCAAGTTTCCATTCCACTCAGACCCTTTCCCTCCCCATTACGCTCCCAATAAGGGCTACCGAAATCACAATAAATAGCTTTAATAATCAACCCAAACAACTGTATTCCACAAAGGTCCCCCCTCCCCAACAGAAATAAATGCTCCCCTTCTGAACTCCCTTAGACGTTCATCTCTGTGGTGCAAGTTATGTCTCCTGCTAGAGCAAACTCTTCAGAGAAAAGCCACCTTCTACAAAATAAGTCTTAAAAATAAGTGTAAACAGCTGGTCTCCAACCCCGCACACTCTAATGCAGTGGTTCTCAACCTGTGGGTTGCGACCCCCCCACATCAACTAACNCTTTCACAGGGGTCACTTAAGGCCATCAGAAAACACAGATATTTACATTATGATTCAAAACAGTAGCAAAATTACAGTTATGGAGTAGCAACAACAATAAATTTGTGGTTGGGGGTCGCCACAACATGAGGAAGTGTATTAAGGAGTCACAGCATTAGGAGGGTTGGAAACCACTGCCTCAGTGGCTGCGGCAAGCTCTTCCCTGCCTCACCTTTCACTCTCAGATGAATTCCCAGATAAGTTTTTTTCCGGTTTACAGAGTTGCTTTTAAACGAAAAGGCTGGACAGCCCTGCCATATACTCTGGAGTGTTAATGCCAATTAACAGAACCTTTATGCAACTGATAACTTTAGCCTGATCACTTTACATATAAAATACTGGCATCAAGCCTGATGCTTTTAATTTTTTGCTGAGACCCATCATCCCACCTTAAAATAACTGCAGCCTTCTCAATCCCAAGTCACAACTGCCAGACTCCATCATTATCTCAACTCTGGAAATGCCAAGTTCTCAGAATCCTCACAGCTGATGAATGGAGGGACTGATTAGAACCACCCAAGAAAGCTGAGAAAAACTCCTTGACAGATGCCTCCTTCCAAGGCCTGTCCCTTTCATCCAATGTCAACATTAATTTCTATGTTAACAAACATCTATTGAGGTCATGACTGAAAGTCAGGCTGCGGGCTGGGCCCTCCACACAAACTGGTGGGCAAGGCAGAGATGCTATAAAGCCCATCACTGAAAAACAAACCCTTCTAACTTATTATTTCTACAGGCGCACTTATCAAACCCTCGCTATGACCATCAGCTTGTAGCTGTTTCAGAGTCTGAAGGTGTAGTGACGCCCTCGAGAAACTTGCAATCTATCTGGGAAAGCAGGAAGCAACAGTGTAGGAGGAATCTTAGCAAGGGTCTAAACTTAGGGATGCAGACAGAAGGGCAGAAGAAGCAATCAATGAAGCCAGCATGACCAGGGTTTGACTTTGAAGACTGGTTGGGTCAGAGAAAAATAGATAAAGCAGTCTAAAAAACAAGGCACGAACAAAGGGGAAGATATGAAAATGATCATGGCAGAATGGTAGAAGGAGCCAAGCAAAGAACAGGGGTTCATGTTTTAAAGAAGCAGGAAATCAAACTGTTGGGTTAAATTTGGGCAAGAGCATAAAATACATGAAAAACACACTGGGAGGTTGGATCTTGTGCCAAGGGCAGGAAGACTGGCAAGTATTTGAACTGTAGGTCTTCCTTGGCTTACTTTGGGCCCAGGTTCCCGTAACTATATAGTAAATTAAAAATNTACCACCTAACCTGCTAAACATCAGAGCTCAGTCTAGCTTACCTTAAACATACTCAGAGCACTTCTACTAGCTTGTGGCTGGACAAAACCATCTGACACAGAGGCTATCTTATAATCAAGTGTTTAATTTACACAATGGATTAGGTACCCACATCTAAAACCACTGGCAACATAGGAAGAGGTGCATGATCTTTCAGCATTGCAAGAGAGTGTTGTCACCTACAACACCTGTGGGAGAACTGTCCAAGCAAGTTACAAGAAAACTGCCAACAAAGAAATCTCATGATGTTTCAAGTACGTTACAGTTTCGTGTTGGCCCCCATTCATAGCTCCACAGCACCACGTGTGGCCTACTGGTCACAGGTTAGACACATGTAGAACATCCGTTATTTCCCCTCCTGATGTCACGGCTAACTAAATGCTATAGCTCACGGCTACTACTCAGCATTATAAGAGAATATCACATGGTTTATCATTACCCTTGAGGCAAGGATGTAAACTCAAAAGTATGGTTTCTGCTGAATGCACATCACATTTTCACCACACAAAGCTGAAGCATCTTAAGTCAGACCCTCCTCATTTGGGGACCATCTTGCATTGAGAATAGCTTCTAATCAATTAAGCCTGAGCTCATGGGTGCCAGGCTTCCTGTGGGAAATGCTTGGAGAAGTGCTCTCAGGAGACGGAGATGCATGTTTGCAGGAAGTTGGTGTGGTGGAATGGCATGGGATGGGGAACTCAATGGCAAAGAGATGAAGATGGAGAGGGCTGTAAAAATCACCAGCAGATAGTGAAGGCCAGCGGTTTAGGCTCTAAGGGAGACTGAAAAAAGAGAGGGAAACAATATAGGGTTGTCTCTTGGGAGAATTTATCACAAGAAAAAGTTAACAAGCTCTGATGCCGTTTCCTAGTTAGGAAAACAGAAGGATTCCTAGATCAGGTGATGCAGAGAAACCATAAAGTATTAAAAACCAGAAGGAACTTTCATCATCAAAGGCAGAAGTTTAGTAGAAGCTACAAGGAAATGTGTTCTCATGCCTCTAGCCTGAGGCTAGGACTGCAGCCCACGAAGTCTGTTAAACAAGCAGATAAATAGGAATGGATACATCAGTACTACAACTAAAGATCTGTTACGATAGAAGGGTAGGTAATATTTAAGAAGTTTTTATTAGAAAATAAAAGTAGAAGTTATCAAATGAGCATCATGGAAGTGACATATTGTAGACACATGCTTTCACAGATTATTTTTCTCTGCTATGGTACTCAGGGGGTCCTAACCATTGCTACTAACCACTGAACGGATAAACTTCACAGAAAAATCAACATCTGGCTTATTTATGTATCAATCTTCACAACTCTAAATTAGCGATTTTGATGTTTCAAGGAAATAACACCTCCATAACAGTCGACTTCAAAAGAGGAAAGGGAAAAACAGGTTTGTTTTTCTCCTATAATGTTTACTGTTTTTTTTTAACTGTGTAGTGAAAATCCTGTTTCAATGGATGACTCCACTTAAAGGCGGAACAGCAAGAGGCAGAATTAACTGATGAGGTGAATTATGTTCAACCATTCAGAGATGGACAAATACAGCCATTTAAGTCTGTCTGCATGGTAAATGCCCTTACATCCACCCTGTGTTGTGCTTATGGAGACTACTGTCCTGCGTATACACATTAGAACCACCACAGATTAGATTATCAGAGTCAAGGCACACAGTCACAGCACCACAGACGTCACCAGGAAAGCAAGACTACAGAGAGGTGACTGAGCAGTCCCTATCACATACATATAAAATGTACTCTCTTGCCATATGGTAAGACTGGTGGTAGCAGCCTAAATCTCACCATAAGCAACCTCTACTTTTTCCATTTTATCAAAACTAGAACTAACTCTNCTTATCCTGACTTATTTCTTAAGATGTTGATTGCAGTTGTGTAAAGGTCCTCAAGTAAAGACCACCTTTGCCCTTCCAAAAAAAAGACAACCATGACCGAACACCCACTGCTAACAATGGTGCCACTCTCTGACTGCAGACTAAGAAAATAATATTTATTTATTTATTTATTTATTTATTTATTTATTTATTTATTTTTGTTTTCTAAGACAGGGTTTCTCTGTGTAGCCCTGACTGTCCTGGAACTCACTCATATATAGACCAGGCTGGCCTCGAACTCACAGAGATTCACTTGCCTCTGCTTCCCGAGTGCTGGGATTAAAGGTGTGCACCAACACCGTACCATCAGATTTTTTTTTTCCTTTTAAAGGACTAAAACTGAGGCATCTCTAAGGCTTAACAGCTACTTCCGTATAGAATTGACCTCCCTGGCAGTGCCTCAGGACTGCCATGCTGTGACTTAAGTATTTGTTTCTCTCATCACTGCTGACCTAGTGAGAGACACCTTCTGGGGCCAGGAGATTCCTTTTTCCACAATGGCCATTTGATATCTGTGTGAGCAACTGAAGACTTCTCTGGGGTGCTCCCCACGACAAGATGAACACAAAAGAAATCCTAAATGAGCACATTAACTAAATGGATTCCTAAGAAATAATTTAATATTTCAGAGATTAAAGAACAAAAATTGACAATCAACACTCTCCTTTCCCAGATGGTCAGTGTTTTTTCCCTTAATCTCTTAAATATTCTCTGCATTCAAATAATTTATTTTTTATGCAAATTATCTTTTGGAGCTAGTCTCGAGTGTGTGTGTGTGTGTGTGTGTGTGTGTGTGTGTGTGTGTTTAAAGCCATACGGAATCTGACATGTTTTCTGCTCTGTTGCTCCACAGAAAAAGGTTTTAACCCAGCTTGAGTTTATTTCAAAACTCTAATTAGAGACTGAAGTAGTATTTGCCTTGTCCAAATAGAAAATCATTCTCAAAGTTGATTTTTTTTTCTTGGTTAAAAAAAACCCCAACAAACACCAGATATAGATTTTTTTTTAACACTACAGTTACTTGATAAGACTGCCCCCCATCTACATAGCACACTGCTTTCTGGTTAAGTAACACAATTTCATACAGCTCATAAAATATTTTATCCAGAAGGCAACTTTTTAAAAAAGAGTTCTTTCAAAATAATTGGTTTTACTACTTGAATAGTCTTTTCTATGTCTGACTTCCTGTCCTTTCTTTTCTCTGCCATATTGCACATCTGCTTACTCTCTGGAAAACCGAATTCGAGTAGCAATGAAATGTTCCTCTAAAACAAAATAGAATGATAACAGAAGACCACACGACCTTACTCTTTCTCTGCAGATTCTAAAATTTCGGGGTTTTTTTCCCCCCTTAAAATCTGCGGGGCTGCGAAGGCGGCTGATACTTGAGTGTTTTAAATAAGCAAGTGAAAATAATACATATAATGTTTTATGAAAGGAAAGAAAGGCGCTGTGGTTGAAGTTCAAGGGTTTTCACCAGCCTCAAGCTACAGAGAGACTGTAGTGCACTCAAAGCAAAATGCTGTACAGAAAGACTCTTTAATGAAAGTGTCGGGTCTCCACAACCTTGGCACCTGCTTAAAACCAGGACTGCTGGCAGNCGAAATCTCATCAAGTTCATAAACACCAACCCCGCTGTGCACTGGAAGCCTCCACTCGCCAGGATGGGGAGGAAATGATGGGAGGCTTCCGTCGCATCTCTGTCCAGGTGAAGGCTGGGTCCTTCACCCCGGTGTCCGCAGTAAACGCGGAGCTCCCAGCAGTGAGCGAGAAGCTCGGCGATCTTCCCAGACACCCAAAACTCAAGTTGTTGCCGCGTCTCGGAAACGACCCTCCTCGGTCAGGGCTGCAGACCGCCCGCCGCCTGCGGGCTCCAGGGTTTATCCGCCCAGACGTGGCGATGGATGACACCGCTCAGTCCCGCGGCCCCGGCGCCGGCGCCCGCCCGCCCCGCGCGCCCTCGTCGCGCGCACACGAACGCTGTAGGACCCGATCCCGCCGGCGCCGAGGGGTGCGGGGTGCCCGGGACCTGCAGCCCCAGCTCCGGCCCCGCTCCGGCCCCGCTCCGGCCGGGCAGCTCGGCAGCAGCGGAGCTGGAGCGCAGGGGGGCGCCCGCGCGGAGCAGGGCCGGCCAGGTCCACATCCAGCTGCCCGCCGCCCGCTCGCCCGCCCGCCAGCCCGGGAAAGGCAAGGACGGCGACCTCCGCGTCCGGTCCGCCGAGCGCGGGCCACACCCAGCGCCCCGGGAGGCGGCCTCCGGGAGCCCGGGCTGCGGAGTGTGCGGCCGCTCGACCACCTTCATCCCAGCCGCGCAGGCCCCGCCGCGTCCCGCGTCCCAGGGACCCCGGCTTACCTCCGAGC
>LZPO01116976.1:87826-105873 GCA_001675575.1 Neotoma lepida
AAACTGCCCACTGCTCTCCAAACACGGGTCACTACCCGCTCGAGGAGCAAGAGAATCGTTTCTTCCCTACCCAGGAAAACGAACTTTGCTGCCCCAGCACCCTCTGCAAAGGCGAGATGCTTCTCCCGGGAGAAGGTAGTAATGCTTTCTGGGGGTGAGCCAAGCTCAAAATGTAAACAAAGATAGCTTATTCGGAAATGCCGCGGAAAATCAGGCCCCCGGACGAGCACTGGGGCTCAGCCCGACCTCTGAAACCCAACTAAGCCGAAGTGTTCTGGCCCCTCGCCTTCCCTGCGGGTCTCACGTGGGGTTCTAAGCTTGCGTGATCACCCACCGAGCTGCCCCGAGACGCCAGTGGCACCGGCCAGTGGTGTTTCTGCCCGGGAGCGCAGTAGTCGGGAGAGTAGAGGCAATCATTATTCATGATGGACGCACTTTAGATTGCACACCTCTTCCAGAGGCAGCAGAGGGAAATGCAGGCTGCTCTCAGGTTTATTTTTGAAGGGTAACTTCCTAGCCGCCTTTTCTCTGGGCAGTAACTGTTTCTCAGCGGCTTCCTGGGTCTCGGAGCCTTTTACAAATAGCAGACTAGTCAGTGACGCCTCTCAAGCTCAGAACAGCACAATTGCATTCCATTTAAGGAAGCCGTTATTTGAAACGAATTACACTTTCAGGTAACATTCGGATCTGCAATACATCGTACCCCAGTTGACAAAGCCCACTCTGGTTGCAAGGAAGAGCTAAAAGGAAAACACGTTTTGTTACCTGACTGGGAGTGTTTCGTCTACTTCCTAAGGCTGGATTGTTGAGTCTAAAAATTAACTCGAGTGAGTGCTTTAGTAGATGATTTAATCCTTCAGGTAATCTCATCAGGCAGGTGTGGTTCTTGTCCGCCTTTTTGCAAATAAAGAAAGGAGACAAAAAGGTTAATTAACTTGCCCAAGTTTTCGGCTAGTAAGTAGAAGAAGAATTTGAACCCAGCCTGACCCCGCCTTGCTGCATAGGGCAAAGCTAGCTTCTGGACGTCATGTCAAGGACAAATGCCATCCTATTGGTTATTGGATTCAGAAGAATAAATTAGTAACTTGGAACCATTCAACTTGGGAGTGGGGTGCACATTTCAGATCTTCTTGCAAATGCAGTAAGTCATTTAAGTTTTGAGCAAGGGTTCCCCAAGATTAAAATTCGAAAACGAGTAATACATTATGGCTCCCCTGAGGATGGGCTTTGGAAATNACATTGAACTCGGTCTTCATTCTTTTCTTCTACCACTTCAGAGCCTTCCTGGGACTCCANATCCAACTTGCTTACTGAAGTCTGACCGAAAAATGCTTTGAAGACCAGAGGGATGAAAGGGTTCTCAGAAGCCCGACCTGGCCTTTTCATATTTGAGGGTGGCTTTCCACTAAGTCATACCTATAATAATAACTGCTATGTGCGCCAAGAGCAGAGTTCGAAGGGTGGAACTGATGGAAAAACACAGCAAAGGTTACAGTTAGACAAATCGACTGCAGCTGATCTCCAGTGGGGTGGAGGCCCATGGAAGGACAAGGATATGATAACCATCAGGACACAATAGTATCTTTCAGGAGTCAGCCTGCCCCAGCAAAAGAAATCAGACTTCTAAAAGTTTTATAGATAATTTCAAATCCAACTTAGACCTTTGGTTGCTCAAGTTAATGTACGCTGGAAAAAATAAAACGTTGTTTCTTGACTCCAAGGCTTGAAGCGCTTACTGAAACGTAGGTGAAAACTTTTTGCACATCAAACAACTGACAAGGCTGTATTTTGACGAGTCAAGCGTAAAAGATTTTGGAAGCATATAAAATAGATTCCTACTATTATTACANGGAGATGTAAAAACCCAAAGACACAGAAAGTGGAAAAAAGAGATAAATCTGGTGTTTTTAAGTAGATGTTGGAAAATTGTTTGAAAAAGTACATTGTTTGAAATTATAACCAGAATGTTATGTCAATATGACTCTCTTGTTCAGAATTATTGTGTAAGATTATAATCCATGAATCTCATTTTACTGTTTTTTTAAACTAAATTTAAAAAATAAAGATCCTTTCTGAAGCAAGCAGGGACCACATCAGCAAATGTCTTCGTGAGGGCAAAGTGTATTGGTTTACGTTGCCTCATGCAGATATTTGAGTCTACAGCTACTGCTTTCTTCCATANCNNCCCTCAGTCTTTACCCAATGTGCGTCACTGTAAGCATGGAGGGCAGGAAAGCTGATTGTCACAGTATTGATTTCAACAAGATGTCTCATCCTCTGCTTTTCANTCTCCATTGGGCTGGACTCCGGAATCTCTAGGTGTGGGTCATTGAGAGTAAGGTACACCTTCAGGAAAGCCTGCGTAAGGCAACCATCCATTTGAATCCATTTATCCATTTGAATGTCAATATCTGATTGAATGATGTAGTCGCTAGGCTCCAGGGCACCTGGCAGCATTTGGCTTGATAGGGGCGGCTACCACAGAGACCCTGGACTTTGACCGGATGCTGTCACTGGGTGGAATCCAGGTTATCTCCCCCAGGGAGGTGACAGATGAACTGTGCCTGTTGGAAAATATTCCAGTTCTTCAAAAACCACAATGGGATTTTACTTCTTTGTTTGACTGGAGCATGGCCCTACTGCTTGCTCCAGCCAATAATGCGGATGAAATCGACTGTTTCCAGGCTGAAGTATGGAGCTAGTACACAGGTCACCATATTGTCTTTTCCCTTCAGTACCGCAAACAGTGAGGTACACAGAGGTGGCAGCTCCATCAGACAGGAACCAATGACGACACTGAGCAGAGCCACATATGTAGTCCCTAGTGGACACTCGGTAGGAGTGAGGAATAAAGCTGGTTCTGAGCCACTGGGTCTGGGGCTGTCTGTTTCTACATTACAATCTAGTCCACTCTGGTTAAAAAAAAAAAAGAGAGAGGTAGTGCAACCATCCTGGCGGTAGTGAAGATATTCCAAAGAGAATGTTCTTCCCAATCAGGATCAGGTTGTTGAAACAATAGTCCCCAGGGAATTAGTTTCCCCTGGAGTCTCATGCTGAGGAAGGAGAAGTCTGAGGCACCTGTGNGAAACAGAAGGGGAACTTGTCTCACACGAAGAGATTTTGNNAAATTCTGACAACTTGTCATTCCACTTTGCTGGAGATAGCGGCATCAAGACTAGGATGGGTCAAAGATGGACAAGGCCACATCTTGATCAGAACTACTTAGTGAGGAACACCTACTATCCTTTTACTCTCAAGTGAAACTTGAGTCCTGTGTAGGCACACTGGGGAGGGTTAAATTTTTCTCTGATTAATTCATATTCTCTCTCTCTCTCTCTCTCTCTCTCTCTCTCCCTCTCTCTCTCTCCCCCCCCTCTTTCTCTCCATCTCTCTCGCCTAGGGTGGCCTAGAGCTTTCTATGCTGTCAAAAATTACCTTGAATTCATGATCCTGCCTCTACTTCACAGATGCTGGGATTGCAGGCCTGTACCACCAGACCAGGCCATTGTCACTTGTCTCTTTGATTAGNATGTTAAGGATGGACTGCTGAGCTTGCCTTGTTAGGGCTGCCAGGGCTCAAGCTCTGCCCCTGTCTTAGAGTTTCTATTGCTGGGCTGAAACACCATGACCAAAAGCAAGTTGGGGAGGAAAGGATTTGTTCAGCTTACACTTCCATATCACTGATCATCACTGAAGAAATTCTGGACAGGAACTCAAACAGGGCAGGATCCTGGAGACAGGAGCCGATACAGAGGTCATGGGGGAGGCGGGGAGCTGCTTACTGGCTTGTTCCCCATGGATGGCTCAGCCTGCTTTCTTATAGAACCCAAGACCACCAGCCCAGGGATGGCATCACCCACCATGGGCTGGGCCTCCCCCATCAATCACTGATTAAGAGAATGCCTACAGGCTTGCCTACAACCCTATCTTATGGAGGCATTTTCTTAATTGAGGTTCCCTCCTCCCAGATGACTGTGGTTTGTGTCAAGTTGACATAAAACTATCCAGTACAGATCCTAACAACTCCAGGAACAGTAGAAATAAATGCATAATTGTAGACAGTACTGTGGCCAAGTGGCGTATCACTNCTTTACTCCTGGGCGCATATTAGCTCACATTTCTTAGCTTTCTAGGTCTTCGGATGAGGCCGTGGGCTGGATTCTAGCCCCTGACTGAATGTGGGAATGCTTCATTGTGCTTCCAGGTTGCACTCCGGAAGAATCTCCTTCCTGGTTTTTTCATGGGGAAACTGAGGGCCCTAAGACAGCACGCAGGAGCCAGCAAACCTTTCCTATGAAGGAGTAAATTGCACATATCGTAGTCGGCCTTGTCCTTTCCATGGTCAGTACTGTAAGTACTCAACTCTTCTGCCTGGTGTACTACAAAATAGCCATGAACACTGCAAACAAAGGGGCATGGCTGTATGCCAGTAANGTGTATTTCAAGAAAGTCAAANAAATGTAGGTGGGNATGTGCTCTGTAGTGGTGTCTGCTGACCCCTTATCAAAAGGCTGGAAGGAACATTGGTCTCTGAGTGATGCTAAGACCTCTACTTGCTATATACCCATAATAAATTGATATATGAATAAAACGTTCTTCTGGAGAGTGAGGCATAACTATCTTGCTCCATATTTCAGAAGAAATTCCAGAGAGATTAATAATGTAAACATTTTTTTAAACTGTAAGAGTCCCAAAGAAAACAAGAAAAGGCTGCTCACATTATTGGTTGTCTTTACAATACTAGTTAGAAATATGCTTTAAAAAATACCAGAAGCTGTAACTGAAAAAATAAACAAGCATGATGAAAATTTATATTTCTATACACAGCAGAAGAGGGTTAATACCATACCAACAAACAGATTGTAGAAACTCATATGAAAAAGANAAGCAGTGAAATGTTTTAAATGGCAAAGAATATGCAGAGACAGTTTTCAGAAAGAGGAATACATTCTGATGCTAATGTAAACATATTCAAACTCACCGATGGTCAGAATGGAAATCGGTGCACGACAACGAGGTTTTTATTTATTATGGCAAAATTTTCTGTTACTAAGTATGAGTGTATATATATATATGTATATATCTATATACATATATATATATACATATATATGTATATATATATATGAACTGGCTGGAATATGAAGTAATGAGCATGATCAGAAAGTAATTTACAGTACTTGCAAACGCTAAAACCATGCACAACCTCTGACTGCCCTTGTCAGTACAAGCCATCTCTTCTATGGAAATACTGTGCACAAAACCACATTTACACTGATGTCCATTGTAGTGTTAGCATAAGAGTCAGAACATTTGGACCACACCTCAGCATCTACATAGGGAAGAATGGCTAAATAAGTTGGGTATATCTACACTGTGGAAGAAGCAGCACTTCAAGATGAGGGCGAAGGGCTAGAGAGATGGCACCACGGTTAGGAGCACTCACTGCTTGCAAAAGCCCAGAGTTCAGCTCACAACTGCCTATAACTCCAGTTCTAGGAGATCTGATGCCTCTAGCCTCCATGAGCACTCATTTGCATGTGTGCATGCAGATATAAATATAGACAGACACAGATACATAAATAAAAATCCATTCTGAAAAAAAGGGAGACATGTGTATGTTGACATGGAAGACTCTGGTACGATTTTAAGTAACAAAGCAACTCAGAGCATTCAGAACAATGTGAGCTCTAGGAAGAAGAAAGAGTAGAAAGTGAAGGGCGCTTACATTATGACANCCCTGGAGTGAGGCTGAAATGTAGGGGACTTCCACTTTTATCTTTGAACATTCTGGTTTTCCCCTTGTTACATCATTGGTATATCANAATATTATTTTAGACATGAAAGGACAGACATCAAGGGACACTGAATGAGGAGCCCATTGTGAACATTGGCCAAGTGGGGGTTGAGGGACAGGCACACAGAGAAACAAACACTGTGGAAGACTGAGGTGGCTCCGAAGCAGTGAGTCATTCTCTTGACATTCAGTGACAGCAGACCGAGCTATCANCTGGAAACAGGGTTCTGCTTAGAAGTGTTCCAGGNGAAGACTTGAGGGAAAAGAAAAAGCTTAAGCTGTGAGTCTGGAAACAAACAATAACAAANCCGAGACAAAACAAGAATGCATCTTGGCCAAACCTGTTCAACTCTCCTCACTGTTTCTGACTGTCATAGGTTAAACCCCTCTTCTCAGAGGCTGCTCTTCTAATGAACACACACTCAGTATAAGGTTGGGCTTCATTTGAAAAGGCACGTCATTATGCATTCCAAGAGCACAATTCTAGGTTCACTTTACCTTTGTTGTGTTCATAGGAGGACAGATGGCAAGAGGTATAAAAGTCACACATGACTAGGCTGCCATCCACTCAAGACCCGTGCGTCCATTCTCTGGTGAGTGTTTAGCTTCTGTCCACCAATAACACTTTCATCACAGACCTGATAAATAGGGAGAAAGAANATCTACTATGTCTGTTCACCACTTAAGCAATGGTGTCTCCATTGTTACTTAACACAAAGTGTAAATTATTAAGTCAGCTGCACCCTGCAATCCTCTTCATTATTGTATAGTCTTTATCTTATTAATAGTCCTGCTTAACGTTGTACTTGGGTGCCAGGGAGGTGCAAGTGGCCTTGTAGACTCAAAGTCTATACTTAAAGAGGAGGACTCTTCTGATTCCTCAACATCTTGGCACAAGAACGAGCCAGAGGCAGTTGTGGGCATGTTTCTGGCTGGTTGTGCTCTGAGTGCTTTTACCCAAATTTCCTCTTGTGTGGGACTTGCCTTTCCTGGAGTAAATTCTGGGATGTGACATGTGTTTATAACACCATGGTAGTGCATTAGCTTCCTGTGGCTGTCATAACACAGGACCATACACAGGTAGGCTAAGCAATAGACATGTGCCATCTCTTTGTGCTGGAGGATGGGATTCCCAAATCTAGGTGCCAGCAGTTGATTCCTGTCAAGGGCTCAGAAGGGTTCTAGGTCTTTCTCCTTCATTGGAAATGGCCAACTTCTCCTTGTGTCCCTTCCCATTGTCTTCTCAGTCTCTCTATGTGTCTCTAGGTTCATATTTCCCCTTCCATAAGATGCTAGTCATAATTAATTAGAGGCCACTCTGGTGATGTCATCCAAACAGGGTCATATTCTAAAGAACTCAGGGTTGTGACTACAGCAGACCTTTCTGTGGAAGAGTCAGTTCAACCCACATGGATACCACTACAGTGAATGGTTGAAATGGTGTCAGAGCCAGAGCCTGGTTACCCAGGGCTCTTGATCAGACCTCACTGCCTGCATATCTTCACTGGCCACCCCCCATGGTATTACTGATTCCTGTACCTTGCTGTCTTAGGTAACTGTACACATTATGAGGCATATGTACTTTCTTCAAGCATTTGTTCTTGGTGCCTAGTACCATGCCCAACCCAGACCATATGAATGAATGAATGAATGATTAACATTGCTACCTCCCCATCTACCAGGCTACACTGCCATTTGTCTTCCTAAGTATACAACACAGCCTAAAGGAACCCAGACTCAGGCATATAAGAGAAAATCGTCATACAAAACTGATGTAATGTAGGAAGTAGCTTTTAGATAGGAAAAATGGTAGGACGAGGAAATCCAAAGCAAGGGGGGAGGCTCCTGTATTCATTTCTTCCATAAATGAAGCAAGTTCAGCCAAAGGATTCTGTGCCCTACCTCCACTAATAATGAACTTTGGGTTTGAAGTCTAATTGAAAAGTTACTGGGAGAGAAAGTGCGAGTGCTTTTGCAGAGATTATTCTTGGGTTAATAAATAGGATTCGCGGGTAAAGCCTACTGCGTTTTTAAAACCTAGGGAAGATAAGTCAGAAGGGCGACTTCCTTGGAGTCTTCAAGTGAAACAGGGAGATGCTGATGAGCTCTGCACTCTCTGCCGAAGACAGAACAAGAATAGTTTATGCTCCAGCATGCGAGGGTTCAGTTGACCATGAAGGAAGATTTCCCAGTAGAATACTAAATATTAGGATGGCATGGATTTTAATGCCAGCTNTGGGTTTACATCTTTCTATCATTTAAATNAAATCTGAACCAACCTTCTCTCTCACTACTTGCAAGAACTTGGAAGAGTTTCGCCNTTTGCTGAAGATTAGTGTCCTTACTGATAAAATGGCTTATGTTGCTNCCTACCTGAGATTCTTGCGGGAGATTGAATGTGGAGCATGTGGTACAATGGGAAGCATCTGGCGCAGTGTAANTGCTAGAGAAATACCATAAAAAAAGAATGTGGTGAGGGATAGGCTGCAGAATAGCTCAATGGATGAAGTACTTGCTGTGCAAGCATAAGGACCTGAGTTCGGATCTCTGGCACTCATACAAAATCTGGGTGTGGTGAAATGTACCCACAACCCCAGCACTAGAGGATGGAGGGCAGAGATAAGACAGGAAAGTCAAGAAAAGATAATTTCCAAGATTAAAATTGAAGCAGAAGACTTGTGGCTGGAAAGACAAGACCAGTCTAGCCAATTGGTGAGCTCTGGGTTGATGGAAAAACTATGTCAAAAAACAAAAACAAAAAACAAAAGCAAAAAACCAAAACCACCACCAACAAAACAAAAAACAACAACAACAACAACAACAACAACAACAACAAAACCCAAAACCAACAACAACAAAACAAAAAACAAAAAGGACAACAACAACAACAGAAAACCATGGTGGCTAGCCCTCAGGAATGACACCCAAGGTTGCTCTCTGCACATGAACCTGCACACATACACAGAAATGAACATGAACGGATGTCTGCCAGTCTGAAGACTTTCGTACTACACACAAGGCCACCATTCTAAAGCTAAAGGGTATATCATCTCATTGGAGTCCCCCAGGCATCCTGTGGAGGAGGTGTTTTCTTTCCATTTTACAGGTGAAAAACATTAAGGACCAGACGGATTAAGCAACTTGCTCCAAGTCACAGAGCTAGTGTGTGCACAGCTCTAATGTGAACCCAGCAGTCTCCACGGCATGTGCTGTCCATCCACCACTGTCACCCCAGCAGCCTCTGGATGTCTGCTCAAAGCGGTATTAACTTAAAAAATTTAGTCTCCCTTTAAAAAGTCTGTTGTTCCTACATTTTCATCATCCATCCTTTTTTAACTGTGATTCCTTCCATGTTTGNATAGTTTTATGTATTAAAAATTCATCAATGATAAGTGATAAATTTATTTTTTATTGTTATTAATCAGAGACATAGATCACCCAGCTACAAATCAATATGAGGTAACAGCATGATCTGAATTGCTGTAACTCCTGCTGAGGGCAAAGCAACCTAGCATTGTGGTTGGCTTGTGCAGTTTTATCATGGCACAGTTTGCGCTAGTCTTTCTGAAATACCTGTAATAATTAATTGGCCCTTTCCCTCCCGATAGTAACATTTCAGAAGTGAATATTCTGCAATGAGTCACCTCTGGTGCTGATTGATGAATTCACCCTACTGCAACATCATTTTACGTAGCAGATTTTTTTTCCCCTACAAATGAGACCTCTCTCTGATT
Organism: Neotoma lepida; assembly: GCA_001675575.1. NCBI lineage: Eukaryota > Metazoa > Chordata > Mammalia > Rodentia > Cricetidae > Neotoma > Neotoma lepida. The sequence goes on from LZPO01116976.1 coordinate 97,358, forward strand.
TTTATGTATTCCAAAGACAGACAGATGGACTGCATTAGCCGTTCTAAATAGTGCCATCAGCAATTTCGGAAAAGCCTTTTTAGGAATCAAAATGTATTTTCAAAATACNTATTCCATTGTCAAATGTTACAAGTGGGTGCTTGAATATATAGAAGCCAAAATGCTAAGTCGGTCGGTAGAGCCGAGTATGGATGGGTTGTAGAGGCAAAATGGACTGAAAAGCTGGACTCTGGGGTGAGAAACGGCCTCTGTGTGTTCCCATTCAGAGGGGCAATTAGAAAGAAATGGCATGCTGGTGAGTTACCGTTCAGAGAAACAGAAAGCTCTGATTAGTAATGCTTGTCCATTTCCATGTTGTCAATAATCCTCCCGTAGCCGATTTTAAACTAGCAACAGCTTGACAAATTATATTTTTGCATTAATTTTTATTTTTAGCCCTTATATCTCCTGCTCCAGCAGCACCTCTGGAACTTGTTTATCAATAGTCTCGGGATACGCTCAGGGCTTGCTCTTAATGAGAATGGGAGTCTGACAGGCCAGGTGGGGGAAAGTCAAGAAAAGATAATTTCCAAGATGAAATTGAAGAAGAAGACTTGTGACTGGAAATGACATGGCTCCAAGGAGGTCACAAAGATGAGATGTTTCTGAATGCAGCGCTGTCACTGCCAGACAGGAATGAAAGTCTTGGACCAGGGGACGGAGCCTATAACTGTTGATTGATTAGACAAAGGATGAGAAGGGAAGGAACTGTAACAGCCGAGCCAGGTAAGCAGGGTAGAGCCTAGNCTGCCCCAGACCAGTTGTACTTCTGCCTTGATGCCTGTCATGGTCCTTTTCTCACATTTACTTCTCCTGCAATGTGCCCCAAGGAAATTACACATATCTTTGGCAACCCTGGAAGGCCCTACTTACCAGGACGTCATAGGCAAGTAGCTCTAGCCTGGTGCCCACGGTGTGGGAAGGCCAAGAAGGAGTAAGCAAACAATTTAAACACACAGGGATAGCATAGCTGCAGGTTCTAGAAGTAGACAGTTTGGGAGACCTAGGAGGGTAGTCAATGGGAAGACAGGTGAGCGGAAGTCCNCNAGCAGACATAAAGGNGGAGAGGTNAGGCTGTGCANGAGGACAGGAAAGAGGAAGGTTAGGGCAAGAATCATAGTTTCTAAGGTGAGCAATGATGTCAGTGGCTGCTGGCTGCCCACCCTGAATCTGCTCTGTCCCCTTACTAAAAGCCCTGCTTCCATTTGCCAGTGTAGTAAGGTTTGNCATTTGGCAAATTTATAGGCAATGAAATAACGGAGAAACTTACAAGGAAAGTTTTCTAGAAAGTTCTGTAGAGAAAACGATAAGAAGATGCTTTACCATATTTGTCCCTCTATGTCCTAACTCTCCAGCCTTTTCCCTGGAAGACGATGTTGATGGCTGGGGCTTGAACAGACAGTTTGGACCGTGAGGCAGATTTGAAAAGAGAAAGTAGTTAGGGNTGCTGTTGTGAAAACAAAAAGACATTGGTCCCTGGTGTAGTCAGTGTTCTAATGCTGTGCAGAGACACCGTGACCACAGCAACTCTTGCAAAGGAAAGCATTTCACTGGGGCTTGTTTACAGTTCCAGAGGTTTAGTCTATTGTTATCATGGCAGGAAGCATGGTGGCACGCAGGCAGACATGGTGCTGGAGAAGCAGCTGGGAGTTCTACATCTGGATCCACAGACAAGAGGAAGAGAGAGACACTGGGACTGCCTTGGGCTTTTGAAACCTCAAAGCCCACCCCCAGTGACACACTTTCTCCAAGGCCACACCTCCTAATCCTTTCAAACAGTGCCACTCCCTGGTGACCAAGCATTCAAATCTATGAGCTATGGGGGTCATTCTTATTCAAACCACCACAGTCCCTGACCACTGAGGAGCTATCATAGCATTTCTACACTGTACACACACACACACACACACACATACACACACACATACACACACACACACACACACACACACACATACACACACACACACACACACACTTACATAAGAGGAAACTTTTTATTTAAGCCACTGATACTTTCTATTTGCTTATTGTCCACTATTTGAAATTGCTGTATGGACATAATGACAGCTAGCAAGTCAGGCACTGAAAATCAGAAAGCAGAGGTTGGGGACCGTTTCAAGAATTCTAGGTCATAGAAAAGAAGGACACAGTAAAGTTACAAGGGCTAGAANATAAGATAAAGGTCTTACTAGCAATACTGCTCGAAGCCAAATTCCCTAGAAGAGAGAATGGCTTAAACCCAGCTCTTAGACTCTCCATTAAAGATTCTCCTTTGCCAGTGAGCCCCAGGCAGGGTGACAGATGACTTGCAGATAGGAGGCCAGTGCCTGCAGCTCTGAATAGCCAAGGGCCCTCTCTCAGTGAAGGGACCAGGTAGGGCACTGTGATGAAAATGAATTGCAGCAGCAGTAGACATGGACAAGTTGAGTCTGGAGACAGCTCAGGACACTTGCCATCTGGGAAAACCAACCCATGTTTGCTTGCCTACNAGCCAGCCTGGTGAGCAGANCCTAGGCTACCACTGCTGTACATGGNTACATGACTCTCTTATCCAGTCAGGACTCAGATCTGGGCATGCCTCAGGTGAGAAAAGAGACNTTGAAGTGGAGATGNCAGATGCTCACACNTTCCCATGGTGCACAGGAGACCAGGTGGAGCCAGGGAGGAATGAGAAGCCAGGGGACGCGGGTGAANGTGAGGAAGGATGAATGCTGATCAAAATGAAAAACCTGATTGTGTGTNCATGTGGGAAAGAAAACAGAGGAGTGAGAGACAAGACCTAGNCACAGACATCANCTCAGCNCTCCTGTGTGCTGTGGTATCCTGCCTGCATCCTTTCCAATAATCAACATGCAGGGCAAGAATNTTAGTGCACTGGTGTCTGGCTTCTCTACCACGATGCACAGAGTGCTCTATCCATGGGTACCAGAGACCTCATCACCAATTCCATGGANAGTTTAGNCNCTGGGGTTCTGTTTGCTCTTCATCTTCTCCCCTCTTCCTTCTCTTCCTCAGCTGCTCTTCCTTCTCCTCTCCCCTCTTCATAGCCTTCCTCCTTTTGGAGACAGGGTCTTTCTATGTAGCCCAGACTAGCATNAAACTCATGATTCTCCTGACTCAGCGTTCCGAGTGCTGGGTTTGTAGGCATGGACCACCACACCATACAACCCCTCATCCTCTGTGGCTCCTTAGGTCTTTGCATCATGTTCCTTCTGAGAACACTCCGCTAACTCTGAGTTCTCATTCGAGCTCTCAGATATCTTTTCAGTCTCACCCTGTCTCGGCTTCCTTTTCCCACTTTAAATATTGTGCCTGTAGTGACCTTTTCTGCTCCACACTCTCTGGTCCACAATCTATTTCTGAGCTGCCTTTCCATGCATGTTATGCCATTAACTCCATATATCCTTATAACTTCAGTATTTCTACCTTCAGTCACAAATCCGTCATTAGCTCTAGATTCCTGTATCCTAACTCTCCATCCTTATGTCCCNTTCACACACCTTCAAACCCACCTACCCAGTGCTCCAGCAACTCTCTCAGCCTTGGGAGAGTTGGACTACCTTATCATGCCTTTAAAAAAAAACCACCTTCAGTCCCTGAGAGCATGCAGCAAATGAACAAAGGAACAAAACGTTTATTTTAAAAAGTATGATTAACTTCATCCATTTAATATTTGGCATACAATAAATGTATACATTTTACTCTGCTCAGCTTGTGAGGCTGTAATATCTGTGTGCATCTTTTCAGCTTTCTCCACTGTCAGGATAGAGAGCATGGTCACAGTCCCCACACAGTCCCTCTTCATGTTCCCTCGTCATACCTCCCTTTCTCCCCACCCCATTGCTAGGTAGTCACTGATCTAACTTCTCTCACAGATTGGCTCCCATTTTACATCCCTTTATCTAAGTGAGCTTGTGTTTGTTTTGGACTTGGCTTCTTTTACTCCTCAAAATGATTCTCAGATTTCCTTGAGTTGCTTTCTACATCGGCAGTCCGTTCCTTCTTCTTGCCGAGTAGTGTTCTATGGTACTGGTGTGTCACTGCTTGTCCATTCATTCATATTCTGTTGGAGGCTTGTGTTATCTTCAGTTTCTATTTTTTACAAACTAAGCGGCTATAGACATTTGCAGAAAGGTCCTTATGTAGACTAATGCTCTTCTTTCTCCTGGGTAAGTAAATAATAAGGGAATTAATGGATTATGCGGTCATGGTGTGTTTGCCTTCATAGGAAATGACCAAGCTTTTCCCAAAGTTTCTTCTGTCTTAGAGCTATCAGCTTTCCATTGTCCACCACTTCACCAACACTTGATAGAGTCAATCANTTTCATTTCAGCCCCTCGAATAGACACAGTGCCATATCTTGTTGAGTTTTGGGGCTTTTTAAAAGATTTATTTTTATTTTATTTTATTTTATTTTGTAAGGGTGAGAGAAAGAGAGAGAGAGAAAGAGAGAGAAATAGAGAGAGAATATGCACATATGTGTGTACAGATACACATGCTTATGTGTGCATGGAGGCCAGAGAGTGCGCGCCATCCCTCAGAGCTGGAGTTACAGGTGTTTGTAGAATGCCCAGCTTGTAATGTGGGTGTTAGGATCTGAACTTGGCTGTAAGTGAATGTTTTGTCTGGGTCCCACCAGGCCCCACGCGGTCCCGCAGCCACTTATAAATTAATAACTCAAAAGCTTATATTAATCACAACTGCTTGGCCATTAGCTCAGGCATATTACTGACTAGCTCTTATACTTAAATTCAGCCCATTTCTATTAATCTATGTTTTGCCANGTATTCTGTGGCTTTACCAGTCTACAGGCATGTTGCTCCTTCCACGGCGGCTGGCGTCTCCTCCTCAGTCTTCCTCTTCCCAGAATTCTCCTTGTTTGTTTATCCNGCCTATACTTCCTGCCTGGCTACTGGCCAATCAGCATTTTATTTATCAATTAATCAGAGCAACACATATTCACAGCATACAGAACAATATCTCCATCACTTGGCTCTTCATGATTATGCAGCAAGCATTCTTACCTGCTGAGCCATCTCGCCAACCCCTTGTTGAGGTTTTAATTCCATTTTCCTGATGACTGATGATGAACGCTTTTTCTGCATTCCTCTGCCACCTATAATCTTTTTCTGCCTATTTAAAGTGTGTTTGTTTTCTAGTCTGAATTGTTGACAGCTCTTTATACACATTGGATACAGGATATAAAAACTTAATTTTCCTTTATCATATACATGATTTGGAAATGTTTTCCCCAGTCTGTAGCTTGTCTGTTCATCACTTTGCCTGTGCCTCTTGACAAGTGGAAGTTGTTAGTTTTGGTGAAGTCCATTTATTCTTCCATGGATTGTGCTCGAGGGGGCAAATCCAAGAACTCTGCCTGACAGCAGGTCACAACTCTCTATCTTCANGCCCTCTTTCAGATATCTGACCATTTGGAATTTACATCTTGGTCTACTATTCATTTTCAATTCATGCTTAGTTTACATGGGAGGCCTGAGTTGAAGTTTATTGTTTTACATATGGATATTTAATTTGCTGCAACATGTTGGTTTGTACAAATTATGAGAAATATCTGTTCTTATGAATCAGCAGAAGTCTACTTCAAAATTTTGTATTTAAGATTAATATGCCAATAACCCAATCTAATTATGTGCCTATTTTAAAGAATATGTCCTTCATCATATTTTTCAAGTTTCTCATTAGCTTTCTGTTTTTATAGTAGGGGATAAATGAATATTGTTTTGTCTCTTGAGCCATTGGGTTATTGGCTTATCAAATTTGAATTCTATAAGCTTGCTTTGATCTACATACCTCCTGGGCCTTACCAGGTGGAGAAGGAGTAACAAGAAGCAGGGTGGGTGTGAGTGAGGGATAATGCGCTTAGACNCCTCATTAAGCTCCATCTCTGTATTGGTATATTAAGGAACTTCCAAAGACANGGTGTAAAGCATCTTTTCTGTGGAGATTTTCACTCCATCCAGATCAGAAGAGCTTTATCAGTACATGTCTGTCTGTGTGTTTACTGGAAGTAGGAAGAGAATGATGGACTGAAGATATTGTTTCAATTTAGAGACAGCACTACTGCAGGAAACCTATCTTGCTTCTTTTGAAGGGCCCATCACAGCTTAATAGAAAATGTCTCAAATATCTGGAGTGACTTGTAAAGTCATCAGGCCACTGTGAAGCCAGAGATGGCAAAGGGACCAGTGCAGACACATCTTATTATTGTCTTCATGCTTGTTTACTTATTTATTTAGTGACAGGGTCTCGATATGTTACCTGGGCTGGTCTCACACCCCTAAACAATCCTCCTGTCCTAGCCTCCCAAGTACCTGGAACTGTAGGTGTGTGCTACCTATTGCACTACCCGGCAGACTCCAGCTTTCAGTTGTCNCCTGTCTTAAATCTCAGCTTCTCTAAAAATGATGATTGCCACTGTATGCATTTTCTTAGCAGGGTTATCAGTAGGAGATCGATGTTTAACCAAAGAACTTTCCAGCACCGGAATGTCAGAACTGGATAAACCAGTGCTTGNAGACATATGACGTTCTAGCTGTAATGTGGACAGGTATGATATCTGAATACTTCTGAGTATCTATCCATTCACTAAAGTGGACAGGTATGGATACTGCATATTTCCGAGTATCCATTTGCTGCTATGCTATTCTCCATGGTCCTCAAGATTTTTGGGAACTTACATAGTTTAGTAAAAGCTCACCTAACATTTACCTTCAGGTACAGAACACTAACACATTTGCTCCCTCAATGTTCCTGACCCCGGAGANTGAAGATAGGGAAAGCAGTAGACACTGAGGTAAGTCCTTGGTTACATCGTTAACTTGCTAGGTTAAACTTTGGCTAACCACTTCAAGATCATCCCATAGGTGAGGCAATAGGCTGACTTTTTCTTTTATCCTTCTTACTTAACTGAAAGATATGAGGGGGCATTCAAGGTTGCAAAGTNTATGTTCTGTTCTGGCATCCTCAGGTCTACTAGGCTCTGAGGACACCTCAGCAAGATTCAAAGAAAAGAAAAGGAAGGAAAGAATGAAAGGAAGAGAGTGAAGAAAAAGANTGATAAACAGCTGATGTTTAATAAGGGTATTTTTCTGAACTTACTGTCTAACCCTGTGTTAGTGCTCTACTCTGTTGGCGATTTAGCCCTTTCCTATTATGAGTGCTATCTATAAATTACCCAACTGTCACCTATTCTTTCACTCACATTCCAAGTTTGGTTCAGCTATAGTTAGTTTTAATTCCAAGGCAAACATTTGTTCCTCATGATCCCTCTCAAGNATCAACAACATCTAAACCCCTGCCTGGTCCATTCCTCCCTCACTACATGAGAAAGCCAATTCTTGAAAAGCACCGTGNTCTCAGCCGCTGGCTACTAGCCACTCAGGAGCCTTCTTAGGAGGTTAATCAAGCATGGGGTGGGGTGCTTGCTGAGACAGGGTGGTTTCTGGAATNCTTAGGCTTATAACGGGCAGTATGAGGGANCTGAAGGAGCCAGGAGGCTAATAAGCATTGGCAAGAATCTGATCATGCATTTATAGGGTAGAATGGCCCTATAGGAAGTTCCCGTGCATTCACATAGTAAAAACAATAAGAGATAATTTTTGATAAACACATCTTGGGACTATAAATGCCAAGTGATGTATACAGGGTCCCACAGTGGCTCATACAGCTATAATAACTGGGTCTTGCCTCTGGCTTCATGTGGGATTCAATCAAGAAGANTCCCCAGTGAGAAATGAGGATAGTGTTAGTCTGTTTGGTGTCCTGGCTCCCTTCCTACGCCATGGCCTCAGGCTGGCAGTGTCCCCTAACTAAAGGCCATAGCTTTGCATTCTGTTGACCACAACACCTCTACATTTTCTCCTGGGTTCTGATAACCTCTCCCTACCCTCTACTGCTATCAGTCCTGGTCTAAACCTCTTTCAGTGCCTCTATGTGCTTATCACACTCTTATAAATAGACTTATTCTTTTAGGTAGAGTCTTCTTCATTATCGTCTCCAAATCAAGTATTGCTTTTTATGTCTGATCTAAAACAAAAATGCTGNCTATTNATAGTCATGAAGCTATTCTTCTAGGTTTCCATTTTAAAAACACGATTTCAGCCCATATATTTAAGTCTGCCTTTGGCAAATTAATTGTCCTGTACTGTATGAGCGAGAGGTAAAAAGGTCCCCGTGATTTGGATGGCTATATATTATTCAAATGTCCTTTCTTGAAAAGCCTCTTTTCCCTTTTGAATTGCTTTTATTCTTTTAGTAATTGAATTTGTTCTTTGATAATTTCCTACACGTATATAACACATATATATATACATATATATATGTATATAACACATATATAACACGTACTGTCACCACACACCATCTCTTACTTCCTCCCACTTGTGTCCACCTGCTCTCTTCCCTTCAAACCCCTTTCTCACTTTCCTGTTTTGTTTTGTGGCCCACTGAGTTTA
>LZPO01116976.1:106463-117445 GCA_001675575.1 Neotoma lepida
GCATAAGTCTAACCTGTATTTCTAAAGGCTGAAGAAAATGTGAGTTTGAAGTTACTTGCTCTTTACCTTCTCCAGTGTTTTCCATTCTGTTNCCAGGATCACAGTTTTTATCCAGTTTTCATTCCTCTCCAGGCTGAAGAATATTCTTTGTATTTCTTGCAGTGTATAGCTTCTGAAAATGAATCCCACTTACTAGGTTTGTTTACTTCCAATCTGAAAACACCTTGATTTCCTCTTCAGCCTGGAAGGATGTTTTCTCTGGACATACAGGTGCACTTTTTTTGCACTTTAAATATGTCTTTCTATTGTCTTCTGGCTGACCTTGAGCTCCTGATCCTCCTGCTTCCATCTCCCAAGGGTGAACATGTCAAGTCTGTGCCACCATGCTTGCTTTATGTGATGTNGAGATGGAACCCAGAACTTCATGCATGTTAGACAGACACCCACTGAGCTACANCCCAGGCCGTCCAGTTCTCTCCACTACTTCNCTGGAACTCCAAGAATAAATGTCAGATGCTTTGATAATATTGTCTCGCTGCTCCCCTAATTTCTGTACTTCATTTCTCTCTTTCTCTTCATTTCAGAAGCCTGTTCTTTAGAATGAACAATATCTANGATCTGTCTTCAAATTCTTTTGTTTTCTCTGTCATTCCTATTATGCTTCACTGAGTAGGTTTTTTTTTTATTTCAAACACTTTCTTTTCAGCTCTCGAAATTCCATTGCATTCTTCTCTGCTTTCCTTCTACCAAATGCCTATCTTTTCATTCATTTTGAACATACTTTTCTCCATTCCATTGACCAGAGTTTAATAGCTGCTTCAAATTCACATCTGCTAATTCTGATATCTGAATAGTTTTTGAGATTGACCTATATATTGCTGTTTCTTTTCATGACTGGTAACCATGTTCTAGCTTTTATGTGTTGGATATTTTGAGTTTTATCATNGACACCAGTTTATTATCAAGACTGAGTGTAATTCTCCCTGCAGAGTGTTGATTTGTTTTTTCCCCCCATTTGGGTTTGGCTAGTTAATTAACTTGCTTAGACTCAAACTTCAAACTGTTTTCATTCAAATTCAGATTTTGGTTCAGTTCTCCAGCTTTCTTTGCACTTTAGGGCACATGCGGACACTTACAGATATCGGGACTNTAGTCCTCCACAGGCTCCGTGGGATCAGCCTCTTATATTCTGGCATCTGGATTTGGATTTCTCATGCTGTGTCTTCTAGTCCTTTGGGGAAGAATAACCATGGGCTTCCTGTTGTCAGTGCAGTAGCTGCTGGGCATGGTGCCAACTTCAGCACAGGCTAACACCATTTAAAGGTGAGAGGCTCCCCCTATGCCATCTCGCCTTCTCAGATCCGTTTTCTTTTCTTCTCTGTGTATGCCTCTGCATTGTTGAGTTATTATATTTCTCCTAGAGTTGATAGCTCTTATCTGTGGTCTGACAGGAGCTTATTCATCCATCCCTAGGAGCAGAACTGATGGATCTACAAATTTTAGAGTGTGTTCTTTCGTAGGACCTGGATTCCTGCTACAATAACACCACGAAATTCACCTANCTAAAAATGTTTGTATTTCCTGTGTCTATAATTTGAAAAAANTTCTCTCAGCCTGCCTAAGTTTTCTGTNATCATTTAGNAGGGCCATTTCGTTGTCTGTGGTGTACTTCCCAGGTCATGGCTTTATGGGCATCCTATTTGGCTTTAAGATGAAGTTATTCAATAACTTTTATTTTTGAATTACTCAAGGAATATCACTTCAATTTGTTTCCTGAGATCTTGAATCTCTTTTACATCATTTAGTCCATCTATTAGTATTATGTCCTCATACTTATAATCAGTTAGACTCAGTGCCTCTTTTCATATTGGGTAGATTAAGTGTGATTTCCAATCTCTTTGAATTGTTCTAGCTTGACCTCAAAGATTACCTTTCTCCCAACAAAATATCTCTCTTCCTCCAGCTTAATCATCCTGTTTCANCTTTCCCTATCTTCCCTGCTGCTCCTGTTCTGCAAGTCAAAACATATTTTAATATCACTTTTTATTTTCATAAAAGAAATACATGTGTATAACATAATCAAATAGTCTTACAAAGTTTTAATGAACAGTCCTTGTTCTCTGCCCACTGTTTCTCCAGCTCTATTCCAAATCCCTTCCTTGGAGGGGGTTCCTTTGTTTGATTATTTCTTCTGGCATTGTCTTCCATGTTGCTGAAAGACTGTTACAGGTTACTGCCTATCGATTATTTGATCCTATATGTTCTATCACAAGTTGGGTATACGTTCAAAGCAGAACTTGAGTCAAGGAACATAGCTTATTTGGGAGGTGATCCTTAGGTGTACAGGTAGGCATTGGGGGCATGGGACAGGAGAGGAAGAATGCTTAACAAAGTGTGTGGTTTCAAGNATTGCCACTGTGGACAGTGGGGCCTTGATCNTACAGCTGATCCCTGGGAGACAGTGCAGAACACCTCACGACTATCCCTGAGGGGCCAGGGGTAGTTATCCTTCAACTCCCGTCACTCACTGGTTGAAGGGTGCTCTCAGAACTCCCTACCTAGTACTCCCAGTTGCTTGTGTGCCAGTTGTATAGATTCTANCANCTTGAGCAACCTGTGAGGTAGAGTTTTGGGTGCTTTCACTTAGGGATCGTTGAGTAAGCATATGCCAAGGTGGTGTTGTAGGGGACCGAGAAGAGACGGGAGCAGTAGAGAAAAATGGCCTGGGGTCTTTATCGTCTTAGCTTTCTTCCTATGGGATTATCTAAGCTGCCTGTATCCCCTGCCAAATGTCCCTGAGCTGCATTCTGAAGATCCAGGTCCGCTCCAGGAGACTTTACCCCATGATTCCCTCTTGCCATTTCTGGTGTTCTCTTACTACCCTGAGTTGTCACCAGCTCTGTCCTGGTGCTGTCCTTTGGGGTTTCCTGTATTGTGCCCCCATCTTTGTAAACAGCCCCTTTGTAAATTGTCCTTTTTTAAATTGTCCCACTTTAATTATGTCTGTTTCTTATCGAAACCTGAAGGGAAAACATGGCTGGAAATAGCAGCCAAGTGGTTATGGGTGAGCCAGCCACCTAGCTCTCATACAACTGTGGGGTTCTCTTCTGTGGGAGACAAAGTCCTAGAAGGTGGAGAAGCAGAACTCTCTCCACCTCAGGACTAACTACATCAGCAACAGGGAAAAGCTGAGTGAAAACAGTTCAGTTACCTTCCCCAAATCAACCATCTGAATATGCCGCCCCTTCCTTGGGAAGNACTCCAGTGTAGACAAAGATAGATGTCCTCTTCCTATTGCTTTCAATTGAGGTGGGTTTTNCTACTCTGTGGGCCCTGGAAGGGATGCTAGGAGGAGGAGGGAATGTTTTCCACCACTCTATGGATCCGAGCTTACTAAAACTGCTCATTTGATGCGGTCACACGCACGGAGCTCTGAGTTTGTGTCAGATGTCATGACCTGAGGACAAGTTGAAGTGGGACTTGAAAGTGGCAGTCTGTGAGCAACAGAAATCAATCAGGAAAGTGTGTTTCTCATAGTGTGTGGCTAGGAGTAAAATAATAAAGGGATTCCCACCACACAAACAAACACTTGCAATCTGTAGTCTTATGCTGACTGGCATCTTTTCTTTCTTTCATTTGGGTGTCTTCAGGAATTANTANTCTGTCAACATGAGAAGGTTTGCACTGTTAATAATATTTAACAAGGGTTGTGTTCTTTACCTGCATCGCTCACAGATTGTACTGGAGTCTCTGAGACCAAGGTTCTATAGGTGTTATCTCNTGGTGCCTCAGTTCCAACCCTGCCTCTGTGAGGGAGCCTATTGTCCAGTTGCTTAGAGGGTATGCCAGTCTGAATGTAANTGGCCCCCATAATCTCATAGGGAGTGGCACTATTAGGAGATATCTTTGTTGGAGTAGGTATGGCCTTGTTGGAGGAAGTGTGTCACTGTGGGTAAAGGCTTTGAGGTTTCCTATGCTCAGGATACTGCCCAGTGTCTCAGTCAACTTCCTGTTGCCTACAAGATATAGGACTCTCAGCTACTCCTCCAGCACCACATCTGCTTGTATGCCACCATGGTCCCGCCATGATGATAATGGATGTAACCTCTGAAACTGTTAGTGGGCCCCCTCAATTAAATGTTTTCCTTATTTTAAGAGTTGCCATGGTTATGGTGTCTCTTCACAGCAATAAAAACTCTAACTAAGGCAGAGGGCATGCTTTCTTGTAGCCTCTGCTGCTCCCGCTCCCACAAATGGTGTCTTCTGATGCTGCCAGAGGGCTCAGCCACCAAAGTCAATGAGAGTTTTGTACAGAGGTGAGTTGGATCATTTCCTCAACTTTAGATTGCCCTTTGTTGTAACACAAATCTTAAAAGGTCTTATAATAAAAAACACTAGGAGCCAGATAGATATTGGGGTGAAAGCTGAAAGATCAGAGAAGCAGAACAAGCCACAGCCAACCTCACTTCAACCAACTCCTCAACCGATCCTATTTCCACAAATCCTCAGACTGAAAGCCTCTGAGTCCTCACCCTTGAGGGTCTCAGTTGAACTTCTGCTTGGTTCCTGTCTCTTTACCCCTTATATACCGTTCTCCACTCAGCCATGTCACTTCCTGGGATTAAAGTTGTGTGTGCTTTCCAAGCAAAGACATGAGATCTCAAGTGCTGGGATTAAAGGCAAGTGCCACCACTGCCTGACTCTGTTCCCAGTGTGGCCTTGAACTGGCAACAGTTGGATCTCTGTCTCCCGAGTGGTAGGGTTAAGGGTGTGTACCATCACTGTCTGGCTTCTATGTCTAATCTAGTGGCTGGCTCTGGCTGGCTGTGTCCTCTGATCCCCAGATAAGTTTTATTGGGGTGCACAATATATCACCACACTTTGTCCCCTGAATCCCAGTCTTAAATAGGCTAACTTGACTGAGTACCAAGTTCCCCCAAGTCTCTGGCTTCTAAAGCTAATCTCTGATTTTTCTCTTTACATAAGTTTTCTGACCCCACATCTGCCCCACTAGACAAGCTATGACAATATTCATGGACCTGGGAAAATTGAAAACTTCACAGCCTAGAGCTTTAGTTGTAAAAGTCCATATAAATAGTGCTTGTTAGAGCTGCTTAGCAAAGCCATGTTGGCCAAGCAGCCATGCAAGCATTAAGGCCATTACTGTTGACTTGCTGGCCATTTCCCTGTGGCCCTAGCCACCTATGCTTTTACTAGATACTACATTAAATAAAACCAGAAACCCACAACTCTCATTCAAAGAGTAGACTAGGAACTGGTAGCAGAAACATTTCCTGAAATTTTGTTAGAATGTGAATTCTAGGATGCACTGAGGCCCTAGAGTCAAGATTTTTGGAGTTCAGCTTGAAGGTCTGAGGTTTAGTAAACCCTATGTGTGATTCTTTATACAGGTTCAGGTTTTAGAAACCTAAGCCTATCATATATACAACCTCTTAGATTTGGTTAGACCACCAGGAGCTGAATGTAGGTAAGTTGTAAGAAAAGCCAATCATGTGGACAGCTCCATCAAATGGGCCAAGACCATCCCCTAAGGGANGTTCCTAGCTTGGCCCACTTGTGGCAGCAGTATCACCTGTAAGGTGGGTTGATATGGATGGAGAACTCAGGGGGCTATTTTGCAAACCGAGTGAGAATCTGAGGCAATGGTTCTTTGCTCTCAAATGTTGATAATAATTATTATTAATATGTCTCTTTTAAGTGCTAGAGTCCCATTCATTAACATTTTACTTCAGGAAACTAAAGCAACACGTGCAACTTCTCAAAATGCTTTTATCCATGCATTTTTATTTATGCATAACTGAAAATGTCTTTTATTCAGTAACTACTACACAGTGCTCTGGAATGATGCAAATCTCTCTTCCTCCTTTCTATGCCTCCTCCCTTTTTTTGCATAGATTTAAGAAATATCTTTTATCTTAGTGACTACTCATTGTCAAGCAGGATAAAAGGTCTTTTGACTCTCCAGTGGTTTCTATTGTAACATGCTTGGACAATTTCAGCACATTTTAGAGGAATAAATGGGTCTTTTAAAAAGTACTATTATTTTTTTAAATTGCTATTTTTTCCTACAGATTCATTAACAATTCAAAACTTAAATTAGAAGTAACCTAAAAATGTCTTACTTTGTACCAGTGAAGTCTATTAAATACAAATGCAATCCATTTTTACAACACTCAATGAAAAACACATCACACCTCATGTAAATCTCACCTCGGATTTCCTAGAAAATGAGCTGAATAAAGACAGACTAAGTAAAGTGTAATTTGACTATTATACTAGCATGACAGAATAGAGGAAAGGGTAGGGTTAAGATGCTAAGCACCTTTTGAGCTCTTAAGGTGTGCTCTGGATGCTTCATCCTAATTACACGGTGGAGGTGGTATCTTAAGAGAGTTCAGATAAACACTAATTATCAAGCTGAAGTTAGAGTAAGCACTGGAAAAGCTCACGGTGGATTCAGCAGCATCACCACACTCCTGTTAAGGCCTCCATTCCTTACCGTTCACCTTTGTTTTATAATTAGTTTCTGTTCATACTGAAAAGAGGGTGTGTGAAAGCATGAGGCACAGAAGTCCGCATATAGACATAGAACAAGTGCTAATTCCCTCTTTGTCTCCACCCTGTAGTAAAACTCAAGTGGACTTATTAAATGTCTGGTCACATTTTTCTGAGCTTCCTACGACCAGTTTAAAAATAGGAAGTAAATATTCTTGGAAAATGGAATGAGAACTCGGGAGAAAATTAGGGCTATAGGAAGATAAAAATCTTTTATGTGCTGTTAAGTTCTTAAAATATTACATAATCATACACAATAATAGTAAGCATTTTAACTGAGTGTAGTCATGTGTCTGTTGTCCATGCTTACATTTGAAACTTATTCTCAGGCATTACGAATTCAGGCAGAGGGAAGCTAGAAGCCTCAGATGACAGATGATCAAGTCAAATGGAATTTGTATTTAAATAAAAGCAAACACTCTTCTTTAACTATTTTTAGGTCACTGACAGAAATTCAAAACCCACAGTACATTTGGAAGTGACTAATTCCACAGTCCCAGAGTTCTGAACATGATATGCTTCTTACAATTAAGATTATAGATCCAAGCACAAAATGATGTAATGATACTATTGTGTATTCTTAAAAGTTAAAAATTGAAATGGTCCATATGCACAGCAGCTGTTACATGCTAACGACATTGGATTCTGTGCCCTATGAACATGTTCATAACACAAAGGGATCATACAATATTCATCTATTCTAAGGTCAGAAAGGCAGGGCCAACTTTTACTTCCTTTCAACTTGAAATTAGGGGTCTCAAAGATTTCAGACTCGAAAACAGGAAATGAAATTCCCTGACATGCCCACAGAATAGGTACCAGATGGAGAGGAGGCTTACCCGGTATTTGGGGTAAGGCAACCCAGATTATATCCTAGTAAATGACAACATGAAAGTCACTGGACCATTAAGAACATGCTGTGGGTTGTTATTCAGACAAACGCACCAGTACTCTCTAAGCCTTGCCCTTTTAATCATTTAGGTTGGAGTCTTCAAGGAGACCATACAAGACTTTAGATCAATCCAGTTTGATGTCTTTATTGTACAAGCAAGGCTCTGAGAGACTGAGAGACTGGCTCAAACTACCAAGGAAGTAGAAGAAAAACGTCTCCACTGTAGAGCAGCAACTCTGTTCTGGAAGTCCTCCCCNCATTGCCTTTCCAGTCTGTCCTAAAAGCTGTGTTAGGGCCGGAGTCAAGGTTTGCTGACTTGGAAGATATTCCAGCCCTGTCCAGATGAGTCTTGAGATTTGGAGTGGCACTAGTGGGAAAGCCTGAGGAGCCGTTAGGATGGAGGAGTGTTCATCTCCAGAGGTCAACATGGGGCATGGGAAGATGTAGTTAAACAAGCAAACTGCAACCACATCGTGAATTCCTCTACCACCAGGCTACTGATGGAATTTATTGCCAAGGCTTGCCCTCAGCACTTGGCATCACGCAGACATTAAGATAGCATATTTTTTGCATGTACCAGTGAGTGACTTCATTTGGGGACTGGCTGTAGGCTACATTCTTACCAGATATACACAGCATCTGTGTCAGATCTTTAGTGAGGATTTGACCCAAGGCTGAAGCTTATTGGCAGTTGGAGAGTAGAATCAATCACAAAGATGAAAAAGAGATTACAGCTGGTTAGAACATTTTTATGTGTACTCCAAGAGACTTTAAATAGCCTTATTAGTGTATATAATTAGGGTTTTTATTTCTATTTTTGTCACATAGATGTGGCTTTCTGTTTATAAATGGAAGCTGCTAGCATGTCCTCCAACAGTATACTATTATTGAAAAGAGGACTGGAGAATTGTAATTTTTTTCCTTCACATTTATTTCCTTTATTGGAGTATTTTCATTATACATAGCAACAGGCTTTATACAGGCATCCATAATAGATGTCAGGTACCTTGACTGTATCTTCCTCTCATACCCTCCTCTTCTTTCTTTTTCCTTCCTTCTGATACTCTGCTTCTTTTCTCCAACAGCCTTGGTTCTATTTTCATGTTATATATGTGTGTNTATATATATGATTTTATGTATCTATATAAAGCCTAGGATACACAAATAAGAGGAAAATGTGATATTCACCATTCTGAGTCTGGCTTACTTCATGTAATATCCATTTTCCTGCACAAGGCATGATTTCCCCTTTTCCATTTTGTTGTTGTCGACAGAGCCTCCTGTAGCCCAGAGTGCCTCGAACTCACTGTGTAGCTGAAAACCTTGAACTCCTGATCCACTTGCCTGTATCTCCCAAGTGTTAGGGTCACAGGTGTGTGTCACCATGTCTAGCTAAAATTATTTGTGTATGTGTGTGTACACACATATGCGTGTGTGATACTGGTTGCAGAATTTAACTCAGAGCCTCATGCATACTAGACAAGGGCTCTGAGCCATGCACTGAACCCACAGGACATAATTTCATTCCCCTTATGACTGAACAACGCTCCATTTTGTATGTATACTAGCTTCTTTATCCATTCACCTGTTGATGGTGAATAATTAGCTTTTCAATGGGGGAGATTACTCGTGAGTGAATCTCATATATATAAAGTTAAGTGAAGAAAGCTAGAAGTGTGCACGCATGTGCACGCACACACACACACACACACACACACACACACACACACACACACTTGAGGCAATGTAGGCTCTCTGTAAAGCAGACATCAGAAGTCTAGAGATTATGAAGAATAAGGTAGAGAAAAGTATAGCTATAGATGGATATAGATGGAAGGGATGGTCATGTGACAATATGAGTATATGCCTGTGAGAGGAAAAGGAGAAAAAGCGAGGGGGACTGAATAAGAAGAGTCTCTGAGAATGTCTTGCCTGGGCTTACAGGCAAGATTGTCTTTTGGAGAGTCCTTCACTGGGCAATAAGACCATGAAATTCCATGTATTTATTTATTTATTTATTTGTTTGTTTGTTTGTTTGTTTGTTTATTTTTATGTGCATTGGTGCTTTTCCTGCATATGGTGTGAGGGAGTCAGATCCACTAGAACTTGAGTCACAGACAATTGTAAGCTACCATGTGGGGGCTGGGAATTGAACCCGGGTCCTCTGGAAGAGCAGCCAGTGCTCTTAACTGCTGAGCCATCTCTTTAGCCCAGTGATTCCATCGGTGATTATTGTTAGGAAGAAAAAGTACCCAAAGAGCTTCCAGGGCCCAATAATGTTCTGTCTTTTAGTCTGGATGCTGGCTACACAGCAGGTAGGTTCACTTTATGGAAATTGACTGAGCTGTGCACACTGATGGTGTGTATTTNTATGTATTATACAATAGTAACAACAAAAGACATAAAGAGACCATTCACCAAGCTCAAAAGAATAATAACACAGGAGATGGTTACATACTAGAAAATACCACAAAGTCTGCTGGAAATTTAAATAATTTACTTTAGATATAATAAAACCAAAACAGCTGGTNTTAGCTTCTTGTAAGGGCTTNGAATTAGACTGAAATGGAAAAATGTGGAGCAAGAGAGGCCACAGGGCCTGGCTGGCAGACTCTAGCTCTTCTAAGTTAGAGGCCGGGATGTGGAGGAGAGAAATGAGGACAAGGGCCGGGTGAGGTATGGCATCCCCTAAAACAGAATGGCAGCAGCGACCAGAGAGGCAGATGGGGCAGGAGAAAGAAGAACCATCCTGCACTCAACCTGGCATTCACACATCTAGCACATCTGGAGAGGAGAACAGAGGCAGTCTGTAGACTAGGAGGACCAGCTGGATTGTTCCTTCAGTAGAGCTAGATTTCAGGTTCAAGTGCGTGGCTTTGGGTCCAAGGCTGGGTCCCAGGTGGATGGATGAACCCACTGACCCATCGATTCTTTTGGCTTTCTGTTCATCACCGGCAACGCTGCATCTCTGGTTAAAAGAACAGACGTAGCTATTGTTTATATTGATCAGGAAAAATGACTTCTGTGTCTAAGAAATTGTGCTTGAGCAAAGTTAAAGTGGTGTGAAAATATTCATAGGTTATATGTGACTGAGCGAGAAATACGATTCAGGAAAAAAGTCACGAGACTAAAAAATAATTCTGTGTTCTTTACTTTAGGGGTTTGAGAATATCTCATGTCACCTTCCTTGGAAGGTTTGAGTCTACAGTGTATATTTTTAGATATAAGGGTAGAGCCTTCTTCATCTTTGGACCCTCAATGTCTGGCACATAATAAATTTTCTACAAAACCTCACCGGAGGAATCTGTAAATTATAAGAAATGGGATGCCCAAGAAAGTTCCTGTGTTGTCAGTCTGGTCTTGGTGAGCAAATTGTACATGAGCATCACAGCTCGTCTGGAAGAAAACTTGAGCACTTTGGTGAAGAGAAGCAGGACTTGTGGGAGACTAGAGCCTACCCCCTTAGAAACATGGGTAAGAAACAGGGGTCTCTACATAGAGAAAAATGGGGGTA
>LZPO01116976.1:123086-133689 GCA_001675575.1 Neotoma lepida
TAATCAGGCAAAGTATTTAAGATCTTAAGGCCCCAGATTCCCTGGTTGTATTTAACCTTGGTGAAAGAGTTTCCAATGCTGACCTTATAGACTGATTCAAAAGCCACTGAAATAATATCCAGGAAACTTGGCACCTAAAGAATTGTGAGTGCTGTGGAAAATGGTGAAGCGTGCAAGGAGTACAGTGGGAAAGGTCAGGGACCAGAAGACAAAATTCACTTAAGATGTGTCCACAGTGCTACATTTACACCACTGAGATTACAAAAGTGAAAATTACTGTTGGGAAAGTTACGGCCGCTCAGCAATTATGATTGTCTTCCAAGTTAGCAACCCCTACAGTGTGAGCGATAGTGGCTTCTTGGCACAATTGCAGGGAATGGCTACCAAAGTGAAACCCACTCACCTAAAATAGATGGAAGAAAATATCCCAGGGATGAGAACAGCTTTGAGGAGCTGTACCATCGAATGGCATCTTTGTCAAGCTCCGACTCCTTCTTAAACCTCACTAGAAAATGAAAATTCCAGAATGATAATAAGCTTTGACCTTGTTTTCACACACACTAGTGTGTAGAAAGTCTCTCCAGAGACAACTATTCCCCTGCTCCCCACAGTTTATGCTGAATTAAGTCCTACTCGATTTGAGGAAGTTTTACATTTCCCCTAATGCAAATCTATTTTAAGGTCAGCTAAGCTGAACTCAAAATAGAAGCCCAAGGCAGGCCTGCTGTTAATGCTTTATACAGCCCATTTATAAAAGAACCAGTTGGCTTACTGCTGTAGATTGATATTCAGTAGGTCTGTTGTTATACATTGATTATTTCTGTGTGGGCCAACTGGGAATTCCGGACTGTGCGGCTGTCAGTGTATAATCTTTTGTTTATACTGTGAGCTATACCACATCACAAACTTACAAGATTTNGAGTTGTTAGAGTTTAAAAATATTTTGCACTGTAATTTTTCCCTTGTGTATGTAAATATGTATGTATGCTGTGGAGGTGTATACCTGTGTTCACATGTATGTGGGCATATGTGTGTATGTGTAGGTGCATGTAGAGGCCCAAGGTTGACACTGAGTGTCGTCCTCAGTTGTCTGTCACTTTAGATATTGAAGCTGGGTCTCTACTTGAACCAAGAGCTCACCATGGTGGTGAGTCTGGCTAGGTGGTTTCCTTGTCTTTCCTCCTGTGTTAGGAGTACAGGCNGCCACTACACCAGTTCAGGTTTTATGTGATTTCCATTGATATGGGTTCTGGGGATCTGAGCGCCAGTCNGCATGCTTGGGCAGTCAGTACTTCCCCTCCTGAGCCGTCTCCTCAGCTNTACACTGTGATTTTTACAAAGATTTGAATCTAAAATAATGGGGAGAAGTATCCCATGTTAGGCCCNCACGGGTTTACATGCGGTTCTAGGATTGGGCCATGGCTGCTTCTAGCTCACGCTTTCTCTTTTCTTCCTTCTCATGGACCTGGGGGAACAGGAAAGGCATAACGGAGATGGTGGCAGATGAGAAGTTATAAAGATGGTCTAGGAATATTCAAACATATTCCTTTGGTAATTGTCTCTGCCTGATAATCACTGATGGTTCTCTGGACCTCTCAAGGCCAAGGTGCATAAAACATGAGTTAATCATTTCTCTGCCAAGCCTATTAAATTGTCCTTGATTATGACCCTGTGCTGGNGGCATCATTCCTACCTAGTTAACCTGATTAGAAACTAGAGGTGCACTTAGCTACTTGCCTTTCACTGACGGCCGTAATTGATCATCATGTTCTTTTCCTGGTATANTTTTAAAATTTCTTAGTTCAGTCTTCGGTCTCCAGTGTCATTATTGTGGCCTCACACATTTTTTACTTAGGCTTTAGCAAGGATGCCAAAGGCTTCTCTTTTTCTTCTTACACTCTTCTTATATATTCTTTTCCTGCTAAATATATATTTGTAGTCTGACATTTCTCTCCCTCATGCCTGTTCCCAAATACCCAGCAGCCGCTTCCCATATAATTGACTGGGAGGCTTATATTAATTATAAATGCTCTGCCAACAGCTCAGGCTTATTACTAACTAACTCTTACACTTAAATTAACCCATAATTCTTATCTATGTTTTAGCCACGTGGCCTGGTACCTTTTCTCAGTATGACAATCTCATCTTGCTTCCTCTGCATCTGGCTGGTGACTCCTGACTCTGCCCTTCCTCTTCCCAGCATTCTTAGTTTGGTCACCGCACCTGTACCTCCTGCCTGGCTATTGGCCAATTAGTGTTTTATTAAACCAATTCAAGTGACAAATCTTTACAGTATACAAGAGGATTAATCCACAGCATATATTGGCAAGACACAGATGTGGTCATTTCTTCTTGGTTAAAAAAACAAAACAACCCTCCAACCATCTAAGATCTTATAATCATGGTTCATGCAAATTCTTATCAACATTTAAGGACTCTATCACGCAAAAAATAATCATTGCATTGACACTGCATCAAAGTTTATGGAAAGATTGAATTTAATGAAGCAATGAATATTGAATNAATGAATAAATGAAGTTTATTAGAGCTTGATGGAAGAAATGCTCCTTTAATCCACTGAGAAGGATATCTCAGGACCTTGTGTGGTCAGGACTTCTAGAGATTTATCTATCCTGATATGTACCTCAGAAGTGAAACTCAAAATGCTAGTTGGTTAAAAACTCAAGCACACCTCAGCTATTAAAAGATTATTGAAGCATTTTTACTCAAAATCACGTATCAAGACAAGAATAGAATAAAAAGTGACAAGAAGATGTAATACCACTAATCATATCTAATTCTCACAGGCCATGGATATTCCCAACAATAACAGAAAGCATAGAACTTGGTTGAAATATTTGAAAGTCTAGGAAAAAGTTTAACTGTAATAACGCTTTTTTTGGTAATTTTCTAATTATGGTAATCTGAGCTGTAACTCAATATAAAGAATTGGTAAATGAAATTTTGCCTTCTTAATCTTTAAAAAATAATTAGCTATAACCAAAAGATCATATAAATGTATGTAAATTACCAGGTAATAAAATAAACAACAGTGAATCTGCTACTCAATCCAAGAGTTGGAAAATTATCCATAATTTCTATAAACTCTCTTGTATAGGCTTGTCTTCACTCAGTCCTGTACTGGGAGTGGGGTTTGGCAAATGGAGGTAAGATGAAGTCTGAGAGNTGAATCACACTTCCCTATTAGTAATTAGTCTCCATCATCATCTTCAGAGATGGATGTAAAGCACCCGGCATGGATGGNAATGGCTNATCCTCACCACAGAGAAATTCCAATGGAGATCTGATGGGATGTGATAGTGTGGCTGGCTGACACAGCAGGCAGTTGAGAAGNACGTGAGAACTCTGTGGGCCATGGATAGCATGGCTGTTGCTGAGAACTGCTGATGCTCTCCAAGGTGATAAAAAGCTGGAAGGGATNTCTAANCATTTNAAAAGCCAGGTGTGAAAACCAGAGCCAGGACTTAATCAGGTGACCAAACACCAGAGAACGTTGAACAGCCAACCAAGTCTTGACTGTTATGCCAAGGTCAAGTCCTAGTTGAGGAAAAAATGGGGCCTTGCTTTTGGAATGCAGGCATCCAGCTGGATCAGTCCTAAAATTCTGAATGGCCAGACGTTTCCTGGATTGCCTGCACATTTGCAGGAACATTCTATAACTCCCTATTATAAATGAGGGCACTCTCCTTACTTAGGACAGACAGAGCCCTGCCCCACATTCATCAAGAAGTGCTTCCTCAGGAACCAACCCATCTTCCCTCCTGGCTCCTTGGCCTATGGTGAGGTCATGGCATTAGCCAGCTGAGGACCATTAGGGAACTCACAGAGGTAGCAGAGCTGTATGTGTTAAAAGAGCTCAGCCAGCAGGTCCTAGTATGAACAAGAAATTTGTTTACATGGGATGAAATTCTGAGGGAGCTTGATCCTAGCAACAGGAATATAATTAAGGCAGGGAGAATTTACACATTTTCGATAACTCAAGATACAGGATTCAACACAGTGGCAGAAGTCTGAGGAGATAGTATGAACTTGCCATTAGAATGGAGCCTAGAAAAGTGGAAAAAGTCGCTGTCTGTATGAAATTGAAATGCCCAGATTGCCATGGCAGACATGAAGGAAGCAAGTCAAAGGTTTAGTTAAGAAGACACAAAGGCCTTGTTCCGTGGCAGTACCCAGAGGGTCTGCTACTAGCAAGGCCGTAGTAATTGCTGGTGAGAAGGTCACAGAGTTCTGTAGTCAACTCTTGCCNAAAGCTGGAGTGGGAGACACTAATGCAGACCCAAGCTTGCTGATGATGATGGGAACGATAGGACCTGATGCAATAAAGGTCAGGAGGCTAGGATCGTTTTAAGGAGTGCCAGTCAAGACACTTACAGATACAGTTAATAGAACGTGGCATNCTAGATGCAAAACTGATGAGTACCTGTCAGGGGTTATCTGTCAGCATGTACTGCCAGAAAAACAAAAAACAACAACAACAAAAAAAAACAAAACAAAAAAACAGAGATGATGGCCAGGGGACTAAGAACAGTTGCCTTAAAAATTTGTCTGCTAGCCAGGTGTGGTGGCACACGCCTTTAATTCCAGCATTCAAGAGGCAGAGGCAGGCAGATCTCTGTGAGTTTGAGGCCAGCCTGGTCTACAAAGTGAGTTCTGGGACAGCCAGTGCTACACAGAGAAACCCTGTCTCAATAAACCAAACACCACCAAGAATTTTACAACTATACCTTGCCCATTCTGAGGATTGAACTTTCATTCCTTTTTCGGTGGTTCTCAACCTTCTCAATGTGGCGACCCTTTAATACAGTTCTTCATGTTGTGGTGACCCTCGACCATAAAATTATTTTGGTTGTTACTTCATTACTGTAATTTTGTTACTGTTATGAATCGTAAAACAAATATCTGTGTTTTTCCATGGTTTTAGGCAACCTGTGTGAAAGGGGTGGTCAACCCCCAAAGGGGTTATGACCTGCAGGTTGAGAACTGTCATTTTAGATGAATCTGTTTGTCCTTTAGATGCATTTCTAGATCTGAAGGACACTCAGAGGACTGTGTCATCTATATACAGAGGGTGGTGTGGTGGTTTGAATAGGAATGGCCTCCACAGACTCATGCTTTTGAATGCTTGGCCCATAGGGACTGGCACTATCAGGAGGTGTGGCCTTGTTTGAGTAGGTGTGGCTTTGTTGGAGGAAATGTTTCTCTCTTTCTGCTGTCTTTGGATCCAGATGTAAAACTCTCAGCTCCTTCTCCAGCACCATGTCTGCCTGCATGCCATCATACTTTCTGCTATGACGATAATGNACTAAATCTCTGAGTATAAGCCAGCCCTAATTAAACGTTTTCCTTTATAAGAGTTGTTGTGGTCATGGTGTCTCTTCACAATAAAACCCTAACTAAGACAGATGGACAAGATAACAAAAGAAGGCTCTAGGCATGACAAATAGTGGGACTGTGAATGTAACCTTGTGGAAGTACTCTCATATCCACTGTTGACTATTCCATATGAATACAAATTGGTCTTGGGATCCAGAAGCTAAAGGGATACTAAACAATGCATTAGCAAGGTAAAATGCAGCATGAAAAGGCCCCAGTGCTAGTATTAGCTGTTCAGTTAAAAGCGCATTGTTTGATTCAGCATCACGATGGGGAAACTTCCTTAGTTAGTTCTCTGTAATCCACAGTCATTCTCCAGGAACCATCTGGCTTTTTTTCACAGGACATATTGGGCTGATGAAGGGGCTCTGAGCTGGACAAATAATCTCTACCTTCTCTAATGCTCTAACTTCATCACGGCACCCAGGGCAGTCGGTATTGTTTGACCTCCAACACCCCAATTTGAGTGNGTAGTTTTGCAGGTTCCCATCTTGCCTGACTATTTATGACCAGCTTCACTATGAGTACTTGTGGGATATTTGTACACTGTGTGAAGGTATATTGCTGTGATTGGTGCAATAAAAAGCTAAACAGCCAATAGCTAGGCAGGAGGTATAGGCAGGATTTCCGGGAAGAGAAAGGAAGAGAAGGACGAATCTAGGCTCACGGGAGCCACCAAGGAGACATGGAAGAAGCAGGATGGTATGTGACAGAACATAGATTAATAGAAATGGGTTAATTTAAGTTATAAGAGCTAGTTAAAAACAANCCTAAGCTAAGGCCAGGCTTTCATNATTAATAAGAAGTCTCCATGTCATTATCTGCAAGCTGGCTGGCGGGACAGAGAAAGACTTGTNNCATGTACTTTTAGGCAAAACTCCCCAACAGAGGTATACAGGGTGTGGTCCAGCAATATTTCCACCCCCAGAATGTTTTCTTGCAGTGAAGAAATACACACCCTATCCTCCTGGGGGGAATAACTACCTACTCCAAGAACCAACTCAGTCCTTCTCACCTGTACTGTCTTACTGCCATATCTGTCTACTGTTGCCTACTGTCTCTGATGCTTTCTGGGATTGCCATTAATTAAGGTACATTAGCTCCAGTATCCACCAAATCCCACATATTG
This sequence comes from Neotoma lepida, assembly GCA_001675575.1. Classification (NCBI taxonomy): domain Eukaryota; kingdom Metazoa; phylum Chordata; class Mammalia; order Rodentia; family Cricetidae; genus Neotoma; species Neotoma lepida. The sequence continues at coordinate 129,613 of LZPO01116976.1, forward strand.
TTTACAATAGTGGAGACTAATAAATCCATAACTCAACATGAGGCTTCTGGTCACCATGTACNGTCCTCACTTGTAGGCGACTTTTGTCCCTACCTTGGGATACTTTCCTCTTCTGCNAGAGGTGCTGTGGGGACCACCTGTACCTCCACGTCTTTTCTTTCTTTTAACCCTTTGGTGAACTGTTGGTCAGACTTTGAGGCTTTCCAAAGACTCACAAGTGTAGAAGTTGGTATTTTCCCTAGGAACTCTAGCTTGACACAGTTCTAACTACATTTGTCTTCAGGTGACTNGAAAGGGACCCACTGCCTGTTTACTCTTCCCACCTCCCATGTGCTTTAGCACCTTACAGACTCAATTCACATGACAGTCTAGATCACTCAGGTCTGCCAAAGCCTCTCCTACTTCACAGAGATCCCGTCCCACCTGGGGCTCAGCAAGGCCACCAAGCCCCCATACCAATCTTGGCTTCTCTTATTCCTCAGTGCCTCAACAATGCCTGTCCCTCCTCTATTGATTTTCATTCATTTAGGGGACTTCAGAATCCAGTCCATCAGGGCCTGGTTCCCTTTATATTGTCCCAGGCTTTGCCTTAAGAAGGGGTGGGTAGTTATATTATTCTGTTTTCCTGCATCCACAACAGTCAGGCTAGCCCATCTGCTTCCACGTCCCACAGCCTCAGAGNTCAGCCGTGACAGGCTCTTCCACTGCTTGTTTAAAAGTCTTCCCTAATTCCTGCAGCTTAGTGAAGCCCTGGTTACCACAGTTTCGTGCACCGGACTGTTGTTAATGCCACATCTGCATGCTGCTGGTATAGGTTTCCCCTTTGTGTTTTTATTGAAGATCAGATCTGTGGGATATTTTCTCTTGCTTTTGCCACGTTCTTCTCTTCTTCCCTCTCTGAATTTTCCCATGGCTTCCAAGTTCTTAGATCCCAGGGCTTTTAAGCATGGGTCTAACTTGTCCTCTCTTTTCCTTCTCGCCCCCAAGCCTTAAGAATCGGCAAGCCAACCCCTCCATCTCATCATTTGGTTTATCTAACTTACTTGCCAAAGAGTCTAACAGGGAGGATGCTGCTGCATCTCCGTTTCTTCTTGCAATTGCTCCTTTACACAAACAAGTTCCTGCTTGGCCACCATCTCAGCCTCAGATGCATTTCTAAGCACACACAACAGAGGCCAGGCAACCCCTGGCCCTGCCGCTGACAATCTTGACCCTTATACACTAATCTTAAAGGCTGTGTTCATGACGTGGATCCCACACAGCCTGCAGGCAGCTCAACAGGTTGGGAGTCCTTTGCAGGTGCCTCAGTTGGTCTAAACCTCTTCCAGGCAGCTNGGCTGNGTCCTGCTTCTTCCAAGCAGCTNATCTGAGTCTTCTTGCAGCTTGGCTCTCTCTTCTGAGAGGGACTTGCAGCAGTCTTTATTGCTTATTCTGGCAGGGAGTGGCCTGGTGAATCTGACCAGTTTCAGGGACTTCCTGAACCTCTTTTAAGTTGTCCTTTCCTGTATGGTGTGTGTTTGTGTGCCGTTCTGCTGTGACACTGCTTGCATGGTTCTTGCTATGGGTAGTGAGACATGCAACTACGACTGAGCCATCAGGATTAGGAGTGTTTGTGGAAGGAATCCAGGATGGCAGTCCTCATCTATGTGGTACNGNGTGACGTATCTTCAGCTCCTGCTTAAANGGAATGTTTCAATCTNAGAGGAAAGTTACACAACAACACAACATAATACAACAACAACAACAGAATGCNACAATACAACANGACAAAACACAATNCAACAGAACAAAACACAATTCAACAGAACTCAACAAAACAAATCACAACAAAATAAAAGAAAAACACAATAAAAAGGCAGCCATAGGCAACAGATAAACACATGGGCATGTCTGGATTCCAGCAAATTTTATTTTCAAAAATAAGTCAGACCATAGTTTGCCATCACTGGGTTGGAGACCAGAGGGCAAGGGAGGTGTTTTATTCCCCAGTCTGTCATCTGCAGAACCAGACTGTGGATGATGACACCAGCTCAGCCCATAGCTGTGTATGCAGCCCCTGGGCCGCTCATCCATTTTCCTGCCACAGATTAGCATAGGAAGCTGCTTATTTGTGAAGTGTGGTTTTTCCATTTTGATAAAAAGTTCAGAAGCAGCTCGCCTTCCTATGGGATGGGCAGTGATATTTGATGTACATTTACAGTTCATTCCTGGAATAGTNGCTTTCCTGCCCTATGTTGTAACATAATCTGAAGATATCTGTGTACTCTGAGTATCCCGCCAACATCTCACTCACTCACTGCATCAATAATATGATGCTAATTGCAATGAATGATTCAGGATCTATGAGCAAGGTGGCTGAAGGCCTGAGTTAAGACTCATCTCATGTATTCTAGGGCTTGGGAGATAAACACACGAAAAGCCAGGTACCAGCCATAGGAATCAGCTTTTCAGACTTCTGTGGTCATGTTGGACATGTCTTCAAAACTATTGCTGTGTTGTAATCTTGGTAAATTTTTATAGCTCTTTTCTAATGTGCTATTTACCTTCTCGTCAGAGGGTTAAGTCTAATGCTGTATACTTTTACTGGTTTTTGGGAGGGGACAGAGTGTCATCTATCTCATGGGCTGGCTTTGACCTCATTGTGTAGTTGAGGATGACTTTGAACTTTGATCTATCTGTCTCTACCTCCCAAATGCTAGGATTGAGGTGTGTGCTACCNTAACTGATATGTGTGCTGTTAATGTTCAAACACAGGGCTTTTGTGGTTCTTTCTGCCACTTCCCAGAGTGGCTTGTGTTCTTGGCACTTTGCTAATTTTTGATTGTGATCCATTGTTTGAGCCTGATTTGTCAGAGCCCAAGGAGTTGTGGGCCAGGTTTTTCAGATATGATCTGCAATGTTAATGACTAGGAATACTTCTTCTGAGACCACTTCAGTCTCCCTAAGGGTCTTAGCACATGGAACCTGAGGGCACATTGACTCTTGTTGTAGTAGGCCATACAACCATCCAGCCCCAGATCACCAGCTTCCTGCAGCTGCCCCACTCCTAACCCCTCTGACATAATCTGAACATAATCTCTGCCTCCTGTGAAACCAACCCGTCTTCATTAAGGCATATTGCTTTAGCCTCAAAGATCTTTATTTTTCCATGAACAAACTGGTATTTTTCAATATACTATCAATGTCTAGGAATTTATAGCCCTTATTTTGAGTAGTTCCTAGTATTTGACTTTGTGCTAAAGCTAAGAGCATCTATTCAACCATGATAGTAAAAGAAAAAAAATGGTGACTTTTATTTAGGCAAAACCACAATAGATAAGGATTTATTAGGTCATGTGTACCTGTAGCCATCTTCCATTCATGTCCACACACATGAACATGATTCTAATAAGAGNAACTGACACTTATTGATTGTTGTGTGATATTTTGATTGTGTTTTGACAAATAAAGCTTGCTTGGAGTCAAAGGGCAGAGCTAGCCACCAGCTGACCAAAATTAACCATAGAGGTTTTGGAGGACTGTAGACAGATATGACAGGAAGTAGTAAGGTAGGGGGACAGGAAGTAGTAAGGTGGGGCGGAGAGGGATCTCNGCCCCTTTGGAAGAAGGAATGGAGNAGGTAGGGAGGACTGGTGGCTTCTCTGCTTCTCTGATCCTTCAGGTTCTTACCCTGATATCTGACTCCAGAATTCTTATTGATAAAAATAATTAGAATAATACTTCAATTGATAGCTAATTATATACTTTAGATAGATATTTTAAAAAGCATTTTGTCTTCTAAGGGTGGAAAATGTCAAGAATATTCAAAGGGAGCTAATAGGTCTTCTAGCTTCCCAACACCCAACTCCAGCGATTTCCAATTCCTGTCACTGTGTTTCCTTCTACATTCTATGCTTGGTTATTTTGAAGCAAATTCAAGATAGTATACAATTTAATTAATAAATATTTAAACATATGTCAAAAGAATGAAAATATTTTTTCAAAATCATAAGCACAAGAGAAAAATCAAGCTTAAGAAGTTGACAAGGGTTCTTTCTCATCCACAGATGCACTAAGACTCCTAACTCTCTAGATGAC
>LZPO01116976.1:133974-144448 GCA_001675575.1 Neotoma lepida
TGAGCTGCGATGCCCAGAACGGCATATTCAAAATGCAACTGGATCTACATCTGTGTCTCCTGCTCCTCACTGTCCATCTGCTCTTCATTTCCTTTGCCAGCACCACACTCATAGTTACACGTGCTTCATAACATGCTTTGATAGCTGTGTACACTCACCCCCCAGCANGANTTACCCTTTTAAAAATCTTTCTCTCTCTCTCTGCTGTCCTTTACTGAATGTTTTGGATATACCGTCTTAAAAAATATTTATTTTAAGCTGGATGGTGGTGACACATGCCTTTAATCCCAGCACTTGACAGGCAGAAGCAGGTGGCTGTCTGACTTCAAGTCCAGCCTGGTCTACAGAGTGAGTTCCAGGACAGTCAGGGCTGATACACAGAGAAACTCTGTCTTAAAAAGTATCTATCTACTCATCTACGCATCTACGCATCTACGCATCTACCCGTCTACCCATCTACCCATCTACCCATCTACCCGTCTACCCGTCTACTCATCTACCCACCTACCCACCTACCCACCTACCCATCTATCTATCTATCTATCTATCTATCTATCTATCTATCTATCTATCTATCTACCTACCTACCTATCTATCTATCTACCTACCTATCTATCTATCTATCTATCTATCTATCTATCTATCTATCTATCTATCTATCTATCTATCTACCTACCTATCTAACTATCTACCCATCTTTCTTTCTTTCTTTATATCTATCTGTCTGTCTGTCTATCTATCTATCTATCTATCTATCTATCTATCTATCTATCTATCTATAGTGTATGAGTGTTTGCCTTCATGTATGTGTGTGCATCGTAGGCATGTGCCTGGTGCCTGCCTGGGGTGGGGGAGGGGTAGAAGAAATCACTAGATCCTCTGGAATCGATGGGCGTGAGCTTCAGTGTGGAACCAAACCTGAGTCCTTCACGAGAGCATGAGAGCAGCAAGTGCTTTTAACTGCTGAGCCATCTCTCCAGCTCAGACACAAGGATTTTTTAAAAACTGATTTTTTTTTTCTTCTCGCTTTTCCTGCTTGGTTTTCTTATTAGTTGTGTATTCACTATCTTATTTCCCCATACATAAACTGGTGTTTCTCAATGTACTACCAGTTTATAGAAACTGCACTGTGCAGTATTGCAGCACTTATTTTGAATAGTCTCCAGCATTTCTCATTAAGCTAAAGTTAAGAAGATACAGAACACAGCAGAATGTAGCCTCCTAACAGCCTCTCTCCGTACAGAGCAGTCACTCCGCATATCAGAAACTCTATTTACTAACACGCTTTGGTTTTCCTTATTTTAAATACTTACTTGTTTGTCATTGCATACAGGTAAGGAGAGCACAACATGCCATTCTGATCCACATGNAATCGGTGAAATTATTACTATAGTCAAGTGTGCTTATGTAGCTATCGCCTTCTGAAGTTTCCATGTGTCACCTAAAATCTCTCAGCTCACTCTTAGTACAGGTGCAACGCCATTAGCTAACATCCTTCAGCCATACATCCAGTCTCTGGAGTTTTGCACCCCACTGAAAAGCAGACTTGTCATTTTGGCTTGCTCCTCATTCCCTCTCCGACCCTGCCCCCAGTCACTGTCATCCTACTCCGTTTCTGTCTGCTTGCCTTTCAGAGAGGAAGATTCCGTGGTCTGTAAATGAGATTGAGAAGCGTTTTTCTTTTTCTTCCTGGTTTATCTCACTTAGCACAGTGACCTCAGGTCCACTTACGTTGTTGAGAATGTTTTCCTTGCTGGGATCATGTCCCTTTGTAGAGGTGAGACAATCCTGGGGTGTTAGTGGATGCTTAGGAAGTATCAATTGGCTTTTGCATGACAAATAGACATTCTTTCCATGTTGTTTATGTTTTCAGAAGCTTACCAACGGTAAAACACTGTACTAAAGGACGTGTAAGATTTAAAGATGAACCACAAAACGCTGAAGACCAAGGAGACTAGAACATAGTCAGAAGGAGGCATCTGCCTACGTAATTATACCACAGATGTGTAACCCANAAGAGGTATACAGATACCTCCTAAAGGGACGAGGGGGTGGGGGGGGAGAGAGACAGAGACAAAGAGATGAGACTGACAGAGACAGAGAGACATACACAGAGAGAGACAGAGAGAAGAGACGCACAGAGGGAGGAAGGGGAGGGAGACTAGTTTTAGCTGAGAAGNAGGCAACAAATTAGTATGCCATAGTTTTGTTTGCTACCAGAATTAATCAACAGGGAACACTTACCCACTGAAGAATCAGGGCAGACTTATCAGTGTGTCAAGTTAGTTTCCTGCAAAGCAATTATTATACATTTCTATGTAAAGTAGTTGACTTNTCCCTCCCATATTTATTCACTGTCACCTAGAGCTGCCCTGGAGAAGGGAGTATTTTGGGGTGGGGAACAGGCAATGAATTCCTTATAAGTCATTCTTTCCAATAAGGCATCTATACTCCGGCATGGAACTACTAAGGACTCCTCTTCAGAATGCAGGGCACAGACATGCACCCTGAGAGGGAGGGCATGGCTTGGGGAAAATTTTAAACTGAAATATATTCCTGCTAGCAAATGGATGTTGAGAGAAAAGGCAGAGTGGAAAGAATCATCTCCCTGGGAATGACTCCAGTGTTCAACAGTCAGCCAAGAGGTCCCTTTGTTTCCTCTGTGAACAACCTCACAGTGTCCTTAGTTATCCCCAAGAGTAAAAAGTTTAGGGAGTTCTGGGCAGAACAAAGTAGCTTCCAGAGTGTTGTTCCATGCAGCATCCCACAGAACCCACGGAAGCACCTACCAGGCCTCCCTGCTCTCATTTGCCCCATATTTGCGTTCAGGAGTAGCCTGAACTGCAGAGGGTGAGGCAGCAAGCAGGAGAACTCACTGAGAAGCATCCTTCAGCATCAGGCAGGGCCTTGTCCCAGAAGGTAAATTCCTGACTGACTCTCAAGCCAATGAGCCATGATAACACCTCACACTATGTTCTACAGAATAAAAACAGGCATNATTTATGATTTCATAAGCACAGCTTCAATGCTTATCTTTATGTGTCTACTTGACTGGGCCATGGGGTGCTCAGATCCATGATAAATATAACAGTCTCGTGATAAAATTGCTCATTTTGTTGGAATGTTCAATATAGCTCAAGTGATTTGGATGATTATCTGATTTATTCTCTTACTTAATTCTTGGGAGAGTTATCAATGATGATTTAGCTAAATAAGAAAAGCAGTGGTTATATGTGGAAATAAATAGTGGACTCATAACTTACATATTAATTTCTAGTAGACAGTTCTGTGTGCTGCATCCCAAGACATGCTTGCTTTCATGGAGAAACAAACAAAAACAACAAAACCCCCAAACAAAAAGCGAATGACCAGTCTTTGGCGTTTCACATCACCATGGGGATCTGAAACATTTTCTAGATGTTGCAAGAGTTTTGGAGTCACATTAAGTCCATCTCACTACCACATGCAAAGTGGATTTGTCACTCAAGTCTTGTTAGTGAGGTGTTGCCATTTGAACACTGTAGAAGCCATAGAGACACTGCCTGGAAACCTAAGTAAACAACACAGCACCGTAAGGCCCAGGATTGCCTAGGGCAGTGGTCCTCAACCTTCCTAATGCCTGCGACCCTTTAATGCAGTTCCTCATGTTGTGGTGAACCCCCAACCATACAGTTGTTTTCATTGCTGCTTCATAACTGTAATTTTGCTACTGTCATGAATCATAATGTAACTATCTGTGTTTTCCCATGGTGACTCCTGTGAAAGGGTCTCTAGACCCCACAAAGGGGTCGCATCCACAAGTTGAGAACCGCTGGCCTAGGAGATCATCCAAAACAAGTTAAGAGCTGTTCATATCTTTGACTGTGTGTCTCAAGAATGCTTCCTACCTTCCTGTGATTGGGTGGCTTTCCTGTACAATGCAGTTCAGAGCCTAAGCAAATCTTTTCTACAGAGCCCACTTCGGCCTCTCTCGGACACCCAAGGTCAAGAGCGTCTGTCTTTTGACTCTTGTGCCTCATGTTCTCACCTGAATTTTCTGCAGAGTCACCATCCACAGTCTTGGCCTTCGACTTTCTCCTTTTCCTCTTACTTCTTAGCTGGTCTTGTTTTTTTTTTTTTCTTTTCCCTTTCCATTTACTTACTTCTTCCTCACAAAACCTGGGACCCGGGCCAGCAAATAAAGAAGCCTGTCTGTTTATAGAGTAAGGGCAAGAAAGAAGTCAGAGGACAAAAATGTAAATATTCTTCAAGATAAAGATCTTTTATTGAACCCTTTTTTGTAATTCCATTTAAGTGTGTGTGTGCACGCGCATGCTCGCACACTTGTGGAGGTCAGAGGACAACTTGCACAATTTGGTTTTCTCCTTCCACCGTGTAGATCCCGGAATCAATCTCAAGTTGGAGGCTTGGCAGTAAACACCTTGAGTCCTGAGCCACAGTGCTGGCCCAAGATAAAGATCTTAAAATGTTGATCTTTGGTTTTCTCTTCTCGTCGTTCCCAGAAGTAGCACTGCAGATGAACACAGCCTAGGAGCCCTGCCATGTGACCTTGGGGTATGTTCCTTCCACGTACAGTTGCCTGCACAGTGGTCTTGGCTTGCCCATTGGAAGACAGCTGGCGTGTCTTGTGGCTTTGTTCAGTTCCCTCAGAACTCTTTTACTTGGAAGCCAAAGCAAGATACTCATCCTCAGCCTGGATCTGGACAAGCAGGGCAGAGACGGCGGGAAGCAGAGGTCCCTGAGCTGGGGCAGGGGTGCTGTTTAGATAACAGTGGTTCACTTTTGTCCAGCAGACCCAGCCTGTGGGATACACAGATCAAGTGCCAATGTCTCTGTTCTTTTTTCAGAGCTCATCAGAATGGTGTTTCTGGTAAATTCTGAGTGCTTCAGATGGGGAGAATTGTTCAGACTAATTTTAATTTTATTAAACCACATTAAGCANCTCGGGTATTTTTTCCCTTTTTTATGTTAAAAGGGAGTCCAGTTTAGACTATGAAATGAACATGGTATTTTTTTCCCACTAGAAATCATGTGCTGTATCTTTTACACAGAAAAACACTGAATTTATAAGCATACTTATACTGTAATCATTTCCTGTGATTACTTTTCGTTTTTATGCTAATATAACTAGAATTTATGTATTGCATTATTTTTCCATAGTGCATCTATTTTGATAAATTGAGAAAAGGGGGAAAACATCTAGGAAAATCTCCTGAGAAGGGCCATAAATAATGCTTTTATCATCTTTAATAGAAAAACCCTTTATTCTCTCTTCTTCATCTTTGGCCTCATTAGAAATATTTAATATTTATACACATTACATAGATTTGTAAGCAGATTTATTTATAGGAAAAAGAAAGTAGCAACTCCAGTTCACTCAAACCAAGTGGCTTGTCAGATCCCACATCTCCTAAATCTGCAGCCTCTACAGGGACACACCTGACCTTGCCTTGCGTGAGAGTTTGAAGAACTAGTATGTGATCACAGACCTACCTCTCAGTGAACCGATTACTCCAAATTGCATAAAATACAGTCACACAACTAACAGGTACCTCAGGAGGCATTGTAATACATGATCTTGAAATAAATCTGAGGAATAAATCTGAGGTAAAGGAAAAAAAAATGTCTGGCCATGGTAGCCAGATGGCTAGATTATAGGAAATGGAGAGTAAGGGTTTCATATTCTGTGGGGTTGGGGGAGTCAGGTGTGTGTGTCTTAGAGTTTCTATTGCTGCGATGAAACACTGTGACCAAAAAGCAAGTTGGGGAGGAAAGGATTTATTCTGCTTACAATTCCACATCACTGTTCATCACAGGAAGTCAGGGCAGGAACTCAGACAAGGCAGGAACCTGGCGGCAGGGGCTGATGCAGAGGCTGTGGAGGGGCGCCACTTACTGGCTTGCGCCTCATGACTTGCTCAGCCTTCTTTCTTATAGAACCCAGGACCACTAGCCCAGGGGTAGCACCGCTCACAATGGGCTGGGCCCTCACTCGTCAACCATTAATTAAGAAAATGCCCTATAGGCTTGTCTACAGCCTGATCTTATGGAGGCATTTTATTAATTGAGGTTCCCCCCTCCCCCCTCCCTCCCATATGACTTTAGCTTGTGTCAAATTGGCAAACTCTGCAGCACAGGGAGAAAGCCCAATGGTACATTGAGAGGTACAGAATGAAACCAGTTGCTTGATAGTTGCTTTCCTCTCCAAGACATACTTTATTATTATATTCTTGTGTGTGTATGTGTGTGTGTGTTGTGTGTGTGTGTGTGTGTGTGTGTGTGTGTGTGTTTGCACGTGCATGTGTGTAGGCCAGAGGTATTTTCCTTGATTGCTCTGCACCTTATATTTTGAAAAAGGATCTCTCTCTGGATCTGAAGTTGCTTGTCTTGCTTAGTCTGGCTATCTAGCAAGCCCCTGGGATTTGCCCATCTCCACTCCCCTTCCCCCTAGCACTAGGTAGGTAGGTCGATGGATAGAAAAATAGATAGATAGATAGATAGATAGATAGATAGATAGATAGATAGATAGATAGATAGATAGATAGATAGCCTGGCATGGAGTCTTAGTTTCATTCCTATTGTGACAAAAGCAGCTTGAGAGAGAAAGTGCTTATTGGCTCCCAACTCCAGAGTACAGCCTGTCACTGAGGGGAAGTAAAGGCAGCAGAAACTCGCAGCACCTGACACACTACACCCTTAGTCAAGAGCAGAGCAAGAGTTCATGCATGCGCACACGCTTGTGTTCTGTTCAACTTTCTACATTTTTATACACTACAGAATTCTAGTCAGGGGATGGCCTCACCCACAGAAGATGGGTCTTCCTACCTCAACTATGCAATCAAGATAATCACCTACAGGCATTCCAAGAGGAACATCGCCCAGGTGATTCTCGATTTTGTCAAGTTGACAATCAGCACTGCCCATCACCCCTGGTGGCTCACATCTGTACCCAACACTCGGAGGTTGAGGCAGGAGGATCCTGGAAATCCTCTGAGGGCGCCTGAGTTACACAGTGAGTTTCAGGCCAGTCAGGGCTACAGGGTGAGACCCTGCCTCCTAGAAACACACAAACAAAACAAGGGAATTGAAGTAGACGGTGAGGAAACCCTACGACTGATAACAATTAAGGGACTGGTAGGGCTACCACTTGCCTGTTTTCCAGATGTAGATGTTAGCCCCCTCCAGATGTTCCATACCTCATAAGCCTGTGCCCAGCAGAACAAGGCTCTGCAGGGCTGAGGTCTATATTATCCATCTGGGGTAAATGCCTATGCTTTCCTTAGTTTTGTTCCTTAGAGGGAACTTTGATTTTCCTTCCTTGGGGTCCTGTCTCCATCCGCACTGTGTTCCCCCCTCCTTGGCCAGAGCTGAAGTTACTTACAGCAAAAGGTCACCAGATACTTGCTCATTCACTGACCAACAAAGCCCTTGGTCTCAGAGGGCTTCAGCATCTGGAATGTGGGTCAGACTTGGGGAACATTTGGCAATCTGCACCTATCATTCCTCACCTCCAAAACTGTGTTCTATGCTAGCCATTGCAGCTCCAGAGAAGAGAATGTAATGCCCTCTGAAGAGAATGGATATGATGAGCCAAGGTCCCACTAGCCCTCACCATGACACTGTGAAAATTAAACAAAAGCTCATGTGTAAGAAAAAGTTATTTTTCTGGGCTGGGCGGTGGCGGCGCACGCCTTTAATCCCAGCACACAGGAGGCAGAGGCAGGCGGATCTCTGTGAGTTTGAGGCCAGCCTGGGCTACAGCGTGAGTTCCAGGAACCATGCCAAAGCTACACAGAGAAACCCTGTCTCAAAAAATCAAAAAAAAAAAGTTATTTTTTCATTTTGCCTCATGATTGGCCACACAGCTTTATTTATCAACCAATCAGAGCAACACATTTTCACAGCATACAGAGTATCACCCATCATTAATACCCTTCCCCCAGTTCTGCAAGATGGTAATATCCTCCCCTAGCTCTGCAGGATGATAATACCCTCCCCCCAGTTCTGCAGGATGGTAATACCCTCCCCCCAGTTCTGCAGGATGATAATACTCTCCCCGAAGCCATTTATCCAAAGGAACAATTTATGTTACTGGGTGAGACTGTTGACTGCGTGCTGGAACTGCGTGCTGTCCTCTGCACATGCTGGACAAGAACTTGGAAGAAAGATTGAGAGGAAGGAAAGAAAAGAACTCTGTTTTCTCTTTTCCGGGTTTGTAGAATTGCCCACAATAGACCCTTAGTCCACATCTCTTTGGTCGTCCATTTTCACACGGTAAAGTTAAGTGACTGGGTCAATGTTAAAATCTGTATGGTGGTGAACTGGCCTGAATCCTGGGTTCTTTACCAAATCTACTCCCTTGACAGTCCCTCAAAGGCTATGAACAGTTGTCAGCTATCTGGGAAGACATTTCCCTCTATTTATTTCCAATCCTGCTCCCCAGAAACTGACCTGAGACAAAGACTTACCTGTAAATGAATTGTCAAGAAATGGCTCCAAGGAAGAACTGGGGAATGGCTTTAGGAGAAATCTCAGCCTCAGATGGACGTCTGTCAGTTACGCCTTAGAGGCTGCACTCTCCCAAAGAAGGCTTTCTGCTCAAGTCAGTCAGTCACTGACATAGAGCACACAGGGAATTGAGGAAGCAATGGGGGTTACACTTCCAGATACCTCTGTTTTTATGCAGAAATCCAAGCAACCCTGGATCATCCTGAAGGATGCTGCTGTGCAAACTACCAGAAGTGGAGCCCAGAACAGAAGCTGGAGGGTGGATGTTAATAACTCTGAGCCATACCCCCACACACACACACTAGAGGGAGAGAGGTCACCATCTATCCTTCCATCCATCTGATCTATGGCCTATCCAATCTGTTGTTACCAACTATCCTTTCTTGGGAAGAATAGTCTTTTATTCCACTTTTGGTATTAAGGTGTTGCTCATTATATGACGACCTGGTGACAAAAGATATAGTAAGACTTTATATTGTTTTGTATTTAGCAAAACTAATGTTTGCAGCTGTCTCTCAGCTCTCTGGCACACACACACACACACACACACACACACACACACACACACACTGGTCTACCAAGTGAGAACCTGGTATTAGGTCATACCTCTTCTCCTTTGGAGTGGTTTCCAGAGTGCTTTGCAGCATTCTCCCTGAGACTTACGACAGACAGGCTACACAATGAAGAGTTTGGAAGGCAGCTCAGTCTTAATTGTGTAAACACTGCTTTTCCTCCCCAGGGCTTCTGCGCTCAGCTATGTGCACTTTCCCATGTAATTCAAACGGGCTGGGGGGAAAGCTGACCCCGGAGGAATGTCCCTGGGGCCACTCTTGCCTCACTTCTTCATAATCCTGGGCTAGGGATTGGCTGTAGTCCTGTGTAGAGAGAAAGAATCCTTTCCCTGTCTTCTACCTTTTGCCAGTTCTGTCCAGAAATTCCAAGAAACCACGATGTAATTGTGTGTGTGTGTTTAAATGTGTGAAGTATATATGTGCATGTAAATGTGAAGTGTGTATAAGTGTGCATGTAAGTATAAAGTAGGTGTGTAAGTGTGAAGTGTATTTAAATGCATGTAAGTGTGAAGTGTGTGTAAGTGTGAAGTGTGTGTGAGTGTGTGTGTGTGGTCTGTGTGTGTGAGTGTGTAAGCGGGTGGGTTGGAGAAGGAGAGGAGGGTGACTGTTCCTCAGGGAACTGGAGAATGATGAAGTTTGATATGATGAGAGTTGAGCAGAATGGGGGGAATTAGAAATTATTCAATACTCCGTGCCCTGTTCCTATTCAAAGAAATAAGTGGCACCAGGTTAATATTCTCCCCAGTGACAAATTCCGAGAGCCGACAATTTTCCGTCCTCTGCTTTAGCAAGAATGACTGGGTTTTCCATTTGGATAAAGCCTCATGCGCTTCTCNTCTGCCAGCTGAAAATTGCAAACAGGAAAATTCTGCTCACTGGAGCAGAGGAGTAGTTTCAGCTGATCAAAATAGTTTACTGAGCCTGATGGCTTCTGCTTTGAACTTTAAGAGTCAAAGATGTATTTGTGTAAAGGAAGATGGCTGATCATTCCACTTGGTTTTGTGCTATTGCCTCGATAGATCAGCGGCAAGCAGAAAGGATTCTTGAGCAATGTTATTTTAATGAATGATGATGCTTACATTCCGTCTCCATCGGATCTTAAAGATGCGTTTAGAGACTATGGCTTGTCATAGAGTTGTGTGTCTCAGATTAATTTAACCAGTTGTGACTATGTTCAGCTGACATTTACTCAGAATGCAGTGGGTCCACTTCTCAGTCTTGGGGACATGCAGTGAGAAAGATCTAACAGCTGCAGTCATGTAATTGACAAACAGTTGGACTATTGTTTTCTGTGAAACTGCCTTTGAAATTAGGTATTTTCACAGGGGAAATTTAATGTGATATGATGCAGAATTGGAAATTTACTAACTAATCTTGAATTGCTATTATTTTTC